>SJXQ01002502.1:0-253886 GCA_006408695.1 Aepyceros melampus
ACAAGGAGATCCAACCAGTCCATCATAAAGGAGATTGGAAGGACTGATGCTGAAGCTGAAGCTCCAGTACTTTGGCCACCTCATGCAAAGAGTTGACTCACTGGAAATGACCCTGATGCCTGGAGGGATTGGGGGCAGGAAGAGAAGGGGATGACAGAGGATAAGATGGCTGGATGGCATCACTGACTCGATGGACAAGTTTTTTAAACTCCAGGAGTTGCTGATGGATAGGGAGGCCTGGTGTGCTGCAATTCATGGGGTCCCTAAGAAGATGAATGGACCCCCCCACACAAAACAAAGATCAAGAAAATCATATCAAGATACATCATAATTAAGCTATTGACAACTAAATGTAAAGAAAATAATCTTGAAAGCAGCTGGAGAAAAATGACACCTCACTTTTAGGGGAAAAGCAGTTTGAATGACAATGGATTTCTCTTCAACAGTCATGAAGGTCAGAAAAAGTGGCAAGATATTTTTGAAGTAGTGAAATAACTGTCAACCCATAATTTCTACATGCAGAAAAAAATACCCTTCATTAGTAAAAGAGATATCAAGACATTCTCAGGTAAAGGAAAGTGAAAGTAATATTTTTGCTAGCAAACTTAGCTAACAGCTCATCTAAGGAAACTGTTTATATGGAAGAAATAATGATATAAGAAGTAATGTTGGGGAAGAGAGATCAAGATAGTGCATTAGGAGGACATCGAGCCCACTTCCCCCAATGAACACAACAAAAAATATATTTTTTGTGGGACAGTTCTCACTGAATACTGTAAATTTGCAAAAGAAATCCTGTACAACCAAATATGTAAAGAAGATCTACATGTAATCAGGTAGGATAGGAAGAAGTGAAATAACTGTCAACCCATAATTTCTACATGCAGAAAAAAATACCCTTCATTAGTAAAAGAGATATCAAGACATTCTCAGGTAAAGGAAAGTGAAAGTAATATTTTTGCTAGCAAACTTAGCTAACAGCTCATCTAAGGAAACTGTTTATATGGAAGAAATAATGATATAAGAAGTAATGTTGGGGAAGAGAGATCAAGATAGTGCATTAGGAGGACATCGAGCCCACTTCCCCCAATGAACACAACAAAAAATATATTTTTTGTGGGACAGTTCTCACTGAATACTGTAAATTTGCAAAAGAAATCCTGTACAACCAAATATGTAAAGAAGATCTACATGTAATCAGGTAGGATAGGAAGAAGAGTGATCAGTCAAGACCTGAGACCATGAGTAGACTCAGAAGACGAGATTGCAGGGCAGCTCACCTGCCCTGAGGAGTGAGCGAGTCAAGCCACAGACTGGGTATCTCAATCCTGGCATGCTCCTCATAGGAGAAAATTACCCTTGGATAGTTGGACAAATTCTAGGAAAGATGGAAAGACTGGAGAAGCCTGGACTCTGTTCATGATGAGTACAAAGGTGTTGGCTTGCTCAGAGACAAGGTGGAGAAAGGTATGTCCTAGGAGCTGTCACATTTCCCATGCTCCGTAGCTCTGAGTGAACCCTCTGGCACTGCTCACTCCATGCCACTGTGTAGCACTAGATCTGAGGTGACCATAGCTGGGGAAAAGATGTGATCATGTATTGCACCTGAGTGGAGCTACAGACACCTACACAAGCAGAGCATCAGACCTCTGTTAGGTGCAAGTGCTTGACTTGTTTCAGCACAACCCTCCTTTAGGACAAAGGCCCTGGCAGAGGGAGAAGGAAAGCACACAAACTTAAAAGGAACAGAACCAGCTCTAATCTGACTCTTATGGCTTCAACTGTAGCAATGTAGAAACAGACCCCACCTTGGACAGGGCAGAGATGATCTTTTAGCAGAAAGGAAGTCCCACCTCAGAAACTGTGCAGGCTTTGACTAACTGATCTCCACCCTTATCCCCTTCAAAGGTGATAGCTGCTAGCACATCCTGAGGAAAGACATGACTGGCAACCCCATCAAGTCCAATCCTACCACCAAAGGCATTGGGAACATGCAGCCTGCATAGGGACACTTCCACGAAAGAACAGTGTATCAAGACTGCAGTAGGTAATTGTTTCACCCAAATCCATAGAAGCAGAGAAAGTTAAGTAAAATGAAAAGGCAGAGAAACTACTCTCAACTTAAATAGCAAAAGAAAAACACATAAAAATGATGAAATAAAAATAAACAATTTACCAGATAAGGAATTCAAAGCAGTGGTAATAAAAGGTTAACTGATTTAGGGGAAGAATAGGTCAAAACAATTATTATTTTAATAAGGAACTAGAGAATATAAAAAGACAAATCAAAAATAGATAATTTGATATCTGAAATTTTAAAAAAATACTAGAAAAAAATGAATAGTAGACTAAGTAATACAGAAGAACCCATTAAGTGTTCTTAAAGATAGAGTAATGAAAATTGTCCAATCAGAAGAACAGAAAGAAAGATAAATGAAAAAAGAAAAAAAGAAAGCTACAGGATCTCTGATTTAACATTAAATGTAATAACATTTACATTATAGGAGTTCTAGAGTGAGAAGAGAGAGAGAAGCCTATCAAACCCCACCCCAAATTTTTTTTGGAAATTATGGCTTGAAAATTCCTCAACTTGAAGAAGGAAACAGCTATCCAGGTACAGGAAGCACAGAAGGATCCAAACAAAATGAACCAAAACAGATTTACACCAAGACATATAATTAAAATGGCAAAAGTTAAGGATAAAGAGAAAAGTCTAAAGGCAGCAAGAGAAAAACATTCAATATACAAGGGAATTTCAATTAGGCCATCTGCTGATTTCTCTGTAGAAACTTTGCAGTTCAGAAGGAAGTTGCATATATATTCAAATTGCTGAAAGGGAAAGTCCTGAAACCTAGGATACTCTACCCAGCAAAAGTATCATTTAGAATAGAAGGGGAGATAAAGAATTTCTCAGAAAACAAACACTAAAAAAACTAATCCGTACAAAACCTACTATAAAAAAGATATCGAAGAATGTTTTCTAAATGAAAAAAAAAGTAAGAACCTATCAGAAGGGAACTCTTCTACATGGTTTGAGCAAATGTACATTGGTGAAGCCACTATGGAAAATATTGTGGAAGTTCCTTTAAAACTAAAAATAGAGTCATCATATGGTCCAGCAATCCCACTCCTGGGCACATATACATAAAATATGAAAATTCTAACTTGAAAAGATGCATGCACCCTAGTGTTCATGGCAGCACTATTTACAGTAGCCAAGACATGGAAGGAACCTAAAAATGTCTATCAACAGATGAATGGATAAAGAAGTTGTGGTGCATATATCATTGTTGTTTAGTTGTTAGTCGTGTCTGACTCTTTGTGACCCCATGAACTCCAGCATGCCACACTCCTCTGTCCTCCACTGTCTACCAGAATTCACTAAAATAAATATCCGTTGCATCAGTGATACTATCTAACCATCTCTACCTCTGCCACCCACTTCTCCTTTTGCCTTCAGTCTTTCCCAGCATCAGGGTCTTTATCAATGATTCAGCAATTCCCATAGCTGGCCAAAGGATTAGAGCTTCAGCTTCACCAACAGTCCTTCCAGTGAATATTCAGGGTTGATTTCATTTAGGATTGACTGGTTTGATCTCCTATCTGTCCAAGGGACTCTAAAGAGTCTTCTCCAGCATCACAGCTCAAAAGGATAAATTCATTGATGTTCATCCTTCTATATGGCCCAACTCTCACATCCTAACATAACTACTGAAAAACCATAGCTTTGGCTACATGGAACTTTGTTGGCAAAGTTTTGTTTCTGCTTTTTAATATCCTGTCTAGTTCATAGCTTTTCTTCCAAGGAGCAAGCATCTTTTAATTTTATGACTGCAGTCACTGCTGTCAGTGATTTTGGAGATCAAGAAAATAAAATTTGTCACTGCTTCCACTTTTCCCCCTTCTATTTGCAGTGAAGTGATAGGAATGTTCACCAGGATCTTGTATTTTATTTTATTTATTTATTGTTTAAGTTTTCATTTCAATACATTTCTTTTGGCTTGTGATTTTTTTTAATTTTTATTTTTACTTTATTTTACTTTACAATACTGTATTGGTTTTGCCATACATTGACATGAAACCACCACGGGTGTACAGGAGTTCCCAGCCTGAACCCCCCACCTCCCACCCCATATCATCTCTCTGGATTAGCCCCATGCACCAGCCCCAAGCATCCTGTATCCTGTATCGAACCTAGACTGGAGATTCATTTATTACATGATAGTATACATGTTTCATTGACATTTTCCCAAATCATCCCACCCTCTCCCTCTCCCACAGAGTCCAAAAGTCCATTCTATACATCTGTGTCTCTTTTGCTGTCTCANCAGTTTATTGTGATCCACACAGTCAAAGGCTTTGGCATAGTCAATAAAGCAGAAGTAGATGTTTTTCTGGAACTCTCTTGCTTTTTCCATGATCCAGCGGATGTTGGCAATTTGATCTCTGGTTCCTCTGCCTTTTCTAAAACCAGCCTGAACATCAGGAAGTTCATGGCTCACGTACTGCTGAAGCCTGGCTTAGAGAATTTTGAGCATTACTTTACTAGAATGTGAGATGAGTGCAATTGTGCAGTAGTTTTAGCATTCTTTGGCATTGCCTTTCTTTGGGATTGGAATGAAAACTGACCTTTTCCAGTCCTGTGGTCATTGCTGAGTTTTCCAAATTTGCTGGCATATTGAGTGCAGCACTTTCACAGCATCGTCTTTTCAGAATTTGAAACAACTCAACTGGAATTCCATCACCTCCACTAGCTTTGTTCATAGTGATGCTTTCTATGGCCCACTTGACTTCACATTCCAGGATGTCTGGCTCTAGATGAGTGATCACACCATCATGATTATCTGGGTTGTGAAGATCTTTTTTGTACAGTTCTGTGTATTCTTGCCATCTCTTCTTAATATCTTCTGCTTCTGTTAGGTCCAGACCATTTCTGTCCTTTATAGAGCCCATCTTTACATGAAATGTCCCCTTGGTATCTCTAATTTTCATGAAGAGATCTCTAGTCTTTCCCATTCTGTTCTTTTCACTGAAGGTCAGGAAGGGCGGCAGTAAGGAGATACCCCTTGTCCAAGGTAAGGAGCAGTGGCTGTGCTTTGCTGGAGCAACTGTGAAGAGATACCCCACGCCCAAGGTAAGAGAAACCCAAGTAAGATGGTAGGTGTTGCAAGAGGGCATCAGAGGGCAGNCCATTTCTGTCCTTTATCGAGCCCATCTTTGCATGAAATGTTCCCTTGGTATCTCTAACTTTCTTGAAGAGATCTCTGGTCTGTCTCACTCTGTTCTTTTCCTCTATTTGTTTGCATTGATAGCTGAAGAAGGCTTTCTTAACTCTTCTTGCAATTCTCTGGAACTCTGCATTCAGATGCTTTTATCTTTCCTTTTCTCCTTTGCTTTTCACATCTCTTCTTTTCATAGCTATTTGTAAGGCCTCCTCAGACAACCATTTAGCCTTTTTTCATTATTTTTTCTTGGGGGTGGTCTTGATCACTGCCTCCAGTACAATGTCATGAGCCTCCGTCCATGTTTCTTCAGGCACTCTGTCTATCAGACCTAATTGCTTGAATCTATTTGTTATTTCTACTGTATAATTATAGGGTATTAGATTTATGTCATATCTGAATGGTCTTGTGGTTTTTCCTACTTTCTTCATTTTAAGTCTATATTTGGCCTTAAGGGGTTCGTGATCTGAGCCATAGTCAGCTCCTGGTCTTGTTTTTGCTGACTGTATAGAGTTTGTCTGTCTTTGGCTACAAAGAATATAATCAATCCCATTGCAGTATTGACCATCTGGTGATGTTCATGTGTAGAGTCTTCTCTTGTGTTTTTGGAAGAGGGTGTTTGCTATGACCAGTGTGTTCTCTTGGCAAAACCCTATTAGTCTTTGCCCCCCTTCATTCTGTCCTCCAGGGCCAAATTTGCCTGTTACTCTAGGTATTTCTTGATTTCCTACTTTTCCATTACAGTCTCTTATAATGAAAAGAACATCTATTTTGGATGTTAGTTCTAGAAGGTCTTGTAGGTCTTCATAGAACCTTTCAACTTCAGCTTCTTCAGTATTACTGATTTAGGCGTAGACTTGGATTACTGTGACATTGAAAGGTTTGCCTTGGAAACGAACAGAGCTGATCCTGTCGTTTTTGAGTTTGCATCGAATTACTGCATTTTGGACTGTTTTGTTGACCATGATGGCTACTGCATTTCTTCTAAGGATTCCTGCCCAGAGTAGTAGATATAATGGTCATCTGAGTTAAATTCACCCATGTCAGTCCATTTTAGTTCTCTGATTCCTAAAATGTCGACATTCACTCTTGCCATCTCCTGTTTGAGCACTTCCAATGTATGTATACACATGATATTAAATGTCTGGTGTCTGTCACTAATAAAATCTTCTCAATTAGTTGACACTACACAGTGCCTTTCATGGAGGAGGAAATGGCAACCCATTCCAGTATTCCTGCCTGGAAAATTCCATGGACAGAGGAACCTAGTGGGCTACAATCCATGGGGTTGCAATGAGTTCAGCATGACTGAGCACCTGCACCTATACACACACACATACACACTACCTTTACCAAGCTTTCAAGCATGCTCCGTACATCGGAAAACAACTATCACTCATTGAGCACTTACTATGTGATAAGTAATAATAGATTTTAAATATTAAAGTATTTAATTCTTACAATAAATCAATGAAACAAGTTACTATTGTTATCTCTGTTCACAAATAGAGAAACTATGACCTGCGCAGTTAGTGCAAGCTGTACAATCAATAGATGGAATGCAGGGACTGCATTATATGCTATCAGGCTTCCAGCCTCTTTGTTCTTACGCATTAGTCTCTATTGCTTTATAGGGATCAATCTGAATTGTTAACCCTTCAGAATTATAATATCAGAAGAAATCAAAAGTACTCTCTTTCTCTCTTCAGTTTTCAGGAAATGAGATTTTTATCGGCATTCTTTTCACAAATGGGTGGTTAAAGGCTGAGGATTGTGCATCCGCAAGGTAGTACATTTGAAAAGAATTAGTAAATATAGTGAAAGAAATGTTGTGTCCAGTCACTCTTCATTTTCTCTTTGAAAAAAAAAATTCAGGGATGTACAATTGTGCTATAATTTCAGGAATAAAAAGGGACAATCGAATTTTCTGGTTTTTATCTCAAATGGCTGTTTAAAAGAACATTTTTAACACACTTCAAGCAATGGAATATAAATTCATTTTAAGGATAAATAGTAGCTTTTAAATAACTTTTGATTGCATGAAGAACTTATAGAAATCATTAGCAAATTCCTAAAGGGATGTCAAAGGCTTGAATTCTTAGGATAAAGCCAAGCTTAGAGTCATCATCTAGCCACTACAAGAATTGCTTGTGCTTTTATGAAAACTTAAACTATTGATCTAAACTCTTCATGACTCTTATCTTTTAGCTATTGGTATTTCTAAAAATATCCAATGTTGTTTCCATTTTTATACATATTACAAAAAATTTTAAATTCTTAAGGGATTTTAGATTTTAAAATCTACAGTGCTTTATTACATGAGCTATACATAATTCATAATCTAAAAATATAGTTATATTGTTAATCAAATTTCCAGCTAGTATTGTTCACTTATGGAATATTAGAACAAAATTATTTTAAGTCATCTGTTACAGGACAAACTATCATTTGACCAGTGATCAATGTTCCAAAGTTAAAGAATTTTTAGACAGCAATTTATGAAGTTTCTTTATAAGTTATAAAATATCTATAAGTCTTTAACTTTCTTAGCACTTTCTATAAGCAAAGATGGAATTATGTTATTTACATCAGAATGGTCTAATGTGAAAACTTAGAGTCTAAATATCAAGAGTGTACTAGTCTTATCACCCAAACACCACAACAGCAGACAGGCCATTGTTGGACATTTTATTGTTTTCTTTGGTTGTTTTTATCTGTAAATTTAAAAAATTGTGTTACATATTTTTAGGTTGAAAAAGAAAATGAAGACTTCAACTTCAATGAGGGATTATTAGCTAGCAGAGGCCTATCAAAACCACTAGGAAAAAATAGTTTATAACATAAAATCAACTGGTTGAAGACAGAGAACTGGAAAAGTGGACACCTTGAGGAGAGAACACTCCAAAGAGAGGAGACCTCAGTGAGGTAAACTGACTTTTACAGAATTTAACCTGGCAACATGTGGCAATTCTGGGCATGTATTAGTGAATACAGTTAATGAAGTGCTGTGGCCACCCAGTGTTTATTTTTCCTTCAAAAAGGCATTCAAGAATCTACAGTTGGGAAACAAAATTAGGATACAGAGGGACAGCTGAGTTTTCTGGCTTTTATGTCAAATGGCTGCCTATAAGACAGTTTCTATTCTTTGGGTCTAGCCACAGATAAGGTAAAATAATAGCATCTGGATCATGTGAAGGGGAAATAAGTTTGCAGATGCATTTGAGACTGGTAATCAGCTAATATTTTCTCATGTTTAGTACATGACAAAAGCAAGAAAGCATCACTATGAACAAAGCTAGTGGAGGTGATGGAATTCCAGTTGAGCTGTTTCAAATCCTAAAAGATGATGCTGTGAAAGAGCTGCACTCCATATGCCAGCAAATTTGGAAAACTCAGCAGTGGCCATAGGACTGGAGAAGGTCACTCAAATCACAAAAAAAGGCAATGACAAAGAATGCTCAAACTACTGCACAATTGCACTCATCTCACACGCTAGTAAAGTAATGCTCAAAATTCTCCAAGCCAGGCTTCAGCAATACGTGAACTGTGAACTTCCACATGTTCAAGCTGGATTTAGAAAAGGCAGAGGAAGGAGAATTCAAATTGCCAACATCTATTGGATCATTGAAAAACTAGAGAATTCCAGAAAAAAACATCTACTTCTGCTTTATTGATCATGTCAAAGCCTTTGACTGTGTGGATCACAATAAACTGTGGAAAATTCTTAAAAAGATGGGACTACCAGACCATCTGATCTGCCTCTTGAGAAACTTGTATGCAGGTCAGGACATAACAGGTAGAACTGATCATGGAACAACAGACTGGTTCCAAATAGGAAAAGGAGTAGGTCAAGGCTGTATATTGTCACCCTGCTTATATTTAACTTATATGCAGAGTATAATATGAGAAACACTGGGCTGAAGGAAGCATAAGCTGGAATCAAGATTGCCAGTAGAAATATCAATAACCTCAGATATGCAGATAACACCACCTTTATGGCAGAATGTGAAGTACTAAAGAGTCTCTTGATGAACGAGGAGAGTGAAAAAGTTGGCTAAAGTTCAACATTCAGAAAACTTAAGATCATGGCATCTGGTCCCATCACTTTATGGGAAATAGATGGGGAGACAGTGGAAACAGTGGCTGACTTTATTTTTCTGGGCTTCAAAGTCACTGCTGACGGTGAATGCAGACATGAAATTAAAAGATGCTTACTCCTTGGAAGAAAAGTTATGACCAACTTAGCATATTAAAAAGCAGAGACATTACTTTCCAACAAAGGTCCATCTATTCAAAGCTATGGTTTTTCCAGTGATCATGTATGGATGTGAGAGTTGGACTGTGAGCACAGAAAAATTGATGCTTTTTACTGTGGTGTTGGAGAAGACTCTTGAGAGTACCTTGAACTGCAAGGAGATCCAATCAATCCATCCTAAAGGAAATCAGTCCTGGGTGTTCACTGGAAGGACTGATGTTGAAGCTGAAATCCCAATACTTTGGCCACCTGATGTGAAGAACTGACTCATTTGAAAAGACCCTGATGCTGGGAATAATTGAGGGCATGAGAAGAAGGGAATGACAGAGGGTAAGATGGTTGGATGGCACCACCGACTCAATGGACATGGGTTTGGGTGGACTCCGGGAATTGGTGATGAACAGGGAAGACTGGTGTTCTGCAGTTCATGGGGCCTCAAAGAGTCGGACATGACTGAGCGACTGAACTGAACTGTGTTTATCTAAAGAAATATTAATTTCAGACATTGCATTTTACATTCCAAACTTTTAAATTATTGTTTTACTTATTTAAAATATCTGGTGATGTGCTCCATATTCTCATCTATTTTGTTAACTTTATCCTCCATTTTCTATAATATAATAATAATAAATACTTTAAATGCCTTGTTAATTACCTCTACTATCTGGATTACAATGTATTTGTGTTTATGATCTATGTTTCTTTTTTCTCTATATTATTGAAATGTTGTTTTGCCTTCCTGCATGTCTATTAAAGAAATGAGTCTCCAGATAGTGCTTTCTTCCTTCAAGAAATGTAGGGGGATTTACCCTTCGTTTTACCGAGCAGGAGAGAAAAATGACATGTGGGAAGGAATAAAGAATACCAAAAAAGTAAACATAATGAAAACTGGACAAACATTAACTGCATAAAATAATAATATGGAATTGCAGGGTTTAAAATATAACTAAATTTATGAAAGTAATACTGTAAAAATGAGAGGTGGATAAATGGAGTTAAAGTATTATAAGTTTCTATTGTTATTAGGGAATAAGAGTAATATTTTGTGGTGGACTACAATAAGGTAAGGTTACATGCTGTAATGGGCCTCCCTGGTGGCTCAGTGGTATAGAACCCACCTGCCAATGCAGGAGACGCAGGTTTGATTACTGGGTTAGGAAGACACCCTGGAGATGAAAATGGCAACTCACTACAGTATTCTTGCCGGGAAAATCCCATGGACAGAAAAGCCTGGTAGGCTCAAGCCCATGGAGTTGCAGAAGAGTCAGACACAACTTAGTGACTAGACAACATACTGTGATTAATACCCACTAGAAGAACAGAGAGACTTTTTAATTAACAAGTTTGTGGAAGAAAAATGTACTCACAAAACAATATTGACAAAATATTTACAAGAACAATATAAAAGTGACCCAGAAAACAAATGTAGCTCAAGCCAAGAAATTAGGCATATTTAATGCCCCTGTATTTCATACCTCCATGTTTAATTCATTAATATGTTGTGCCATCTCTACCTCTAAGATAGTAGATGTAAAGTCACTCAACTATTTCAATAATTCCACTAAGTATAAGTAAACTCAATATTCCAAATGGAAGACCAAACTTTTCAGAGTTGGTAAAAAGTAACAAATGGAAATATGTGGGCCTCGCTACACTTCAAATTGATAGATTTCCATTTTCTTTAATTATCTATATGCAAAAAGTTGGACAGGACTAAAGTGACTTAGAACACATGCATGCACATGTGAACTTAAGTTAAACCTTTATCGTTCAGAGAAAATTCATGAAATATACACATACATACACCTACATTTCAATTGTATACATTTATGATTACTTTTTATATTTAATTATTTTATAAAGTTCTCATACTGTTACATTTTATAAATGGCTAGGTTTGTAATAAACAAAAGAGACAAGTTTGACCAACAAAAGCAGACACACTTTCTAAGGTAATTTATGCTTAAAGAGGTAAGAAATTATAGGTTTCTTAGATAATAGTTCTCTGCCACAACTTGGCAGTTTTACATAACTTCAATTTACCATCCATTTACTGACTCTCAACATCGTTATTTAACTGAAAATGATGAAAATGTTCTATACTGTTCTGTCAAAGATACAATAGCCACTAGCCAGGCATGGCCATTGAGCACTTCAAACTAGCTTGTGTAACTACAGAACTTAATTTTAATTAATTGAAATTTAAATTGAATCATCTACATGAGGTTAGTAGCTACTATATTATATAGTATAGCTGTAGTATTTGTCATGAAATCTTGAAAAGATAGGAAAACACTTTCTTTTAAAATCTGCCCTTCCCTCAAGATCATTTCATCCTCATAAGAAAAATACTGCTGCTGCTGCTGCTAAGTCGCTTCAGTCGTGTCCGACTCTGTGCGACCCCATAGACGGCAGCCCACCAGGCTCCCCCATCCCTGGGATTCTCTAGGCAAGAATACTGGAGTGGGTTGCATTTAAAAATATATAAAATGGTGAAATAAATGAATTTATAGGTGGATAAGACATGGATGGTAAATTGAAGTTAAGTAAAATTGCCAAGTTGTGGCAGAGAACTATTATCTAAGAAATCTATAATTTCTTACCTCTTTAAGCATAAATTACCTTAGAAAGTGTGTCTGCTTTTGTTGGTCAAACATGTCTCTTTTGTTTATTACAAACCTAGCCATTTATAAAATGTAACAGTATGAGAACTTTATAAAACAATAAAATTATAAAAAGTAATCATAAATGTACACAACTGAAATTAGGTATGAGAGCTAGTGCTGGTTAGATAATCAGTAATTTAAACAAGGGGGGGTACTGTACTGTTTGGTGAGTAACTGAGAGTTTAGCAGAAGTATAATTAGAAGCATCACATAAAAAAAATCTTAATAAATGGATGGCACTGTCACCCATAGAGTAGCTCAAGCCATGAAATTAGGCATATTTAATGTCCCTGTATTTCATACCTCCATGTTTAATTCTAAAATATGCTGTGTCATCTCTACCTCTAAAAACAAAGCTGGAAAATTTATACTTGTCATCTCTACCTTTTCTACTCTAGGCCACAGAGTTAATATATAGTGTTTAGCATACTGCCAAAGCCTTCTACTAAGTTTCTCTACTTCCTCTCTGTCTACCTTGAAACAATCTTTCCAAGCAGTGGTTAGATAATGTATTTAAAACATATGAAGCAATCATGGTCCCACCCTGCTTAAAATTACTCAGTTTATTCCAAATTACACTTATAATTACTAAAAATAAAGGATTAACAAAAATGTCTTATTCCTTTATCTTACAAAATGTGTGATATGCACTGCTAACTTCTTATCACATACCTTTTTCTTACTCTTTATGTTTTCTAGACACTTGTCCATAGATTCCTCTCCCTTGCTAAGACTTTTCCAAAATTTACAGTAGTCATTATTACAGCCTACAATACTCCACCACCTGGTATCAGCTGGTTTCCTCTCATTATTTGGAATCAAAAAAATAAATACTACTTTTCTAAAGCAGTCTCTTTCCAGCAACTACCCTAACAATCTATTCAATAACTGCAGTATGGCCATAGATAACTTCCTGCCTAGCCATTATCTGTTTTTCTCCTATCACCAGAATGTAAACTTTTTCTCATCATCAAAAGAAGGTAAAGTTACAAAAAGACTGTAAGTCTAGTTAAACTATATCCCAAATGTCTAGAGCAGTAACTGGATTGTAGAAATAAATATTCAGTAAAATATTTATTAAATGAATAATTGAATGGTAAGGTACAGAATATGTTTTAAATATTTTCTGTAAAGTATTTTAAAAATATTTTAAAATACAAATTTTACCATAAGAGAGGAGCAGAAAATAAATCTCAACAGGTCAGGCAGTGGTAGATTATGAGGATCTGTATGTAACACTTCCTCCTGGAAACTAAGGCTCTCCAAATCAACAGGATGAACTAAATAAAAATTAGAAGAGAGACATCAATTACAGGTACTCTGAACCTTATGAAATTTTTTATTTTACTTCCATCACTTGAAAAAAAATGTTGTGGTATACCTTGTGTGTGCTTAGTCGCTCAGCTGTGTCCAACTCTAGCGACCCCATAGACTATAGCTTGCCAGGCTCCTATGTACATGGGATTCTCCGGACAAGAATACTGGAGTGGATTGCCATTTTCTTCTCCAGGGTATTTTCCCAACCAAGGAATCAAACCTGGGTCTCCTGCATTGCAGGTACTTTTTATCAACTGAACTACAAGGGAGGCAAATCTTAAGAAAATAATTTGCTTAATTATTAAAGATGAAACACTGAACTATAATTCAGCTCTATCTATACCTATCTAAATAGCTAACTATCCTTTCAAGCAACCTAGAAGCCCCCCTTCCAATCCCTCTAGTTAATTTTCCCCTTCAGACTTAATATTTATTTTTATCACTGTCACCATGAATTAGTTTGTGCATGGAATCCTTGCTTTTGTGATCTTAAGATTTGTGAAGTGTACTGGTTAGATATTGTGTTGAAGTCCCTTAGTGTGTATTGCTTTGATGTTTTCTCATGATTTCTCTGAGAGGATACATTACTGGGAATAATACCACAAATTTTGTAATTTGCCCTTCTCTCTCTGTGTATTATATCAAAGGGACATGATATCAGTATGTTTTATTATTGGTGATGTTAAACTTTCTAAACACTATATATATACTATCTTCGATTTATAATCAATAAATATTTGTTTTGGAGAAGATACTTTGAATACATACAAAGATTCTATTTCTCCTTAAATATGTACTGAATGATTTCATCAACCACGAGGGGATCTTGCCAGCAGTGATTATTATTACTTTATAATGTCCTGACAGCTTTCTATTTAACTCATTTCTTTTCCATTGTTAATTAGAATTATTCTTCAATAAGAGTGCGTCCTTTCTTCCTAATCAGAATATATCAAGAAGGATTTAAAGATATTTAAGCTATAATCAAATCGAATGATTATTTATCTTCCTGAAGAAAATGTTTTAACTTTGACCACTCCCCTGGAGAAAGGATAGGCTACCCAATCCAGTATTCTTGTGCTTTCCTAGTTGCTCAGATGATAAAGAACCTGCCTGCAATGTGGGAGACCTGGGTTCGACCCCTGGGTTGGGAAGATCCCCTGGAGGAGGGCATGACAACTCACTCCGGTATTCTTGCCTGGAGAACCTCCATGGACATAGGAGCCTGGAGGGCTACAGTCCATGGGGTCACAAAAAGTCAGAAACCACTAAGCAACTAAGCACTTGTGATACTCAGATAGGCTTTTGTGCTCTGTTGACATTCCCTCATCCCTTTTTTCCTTTCTTCATTTTTGAATGTTTTCTGGCAATAGAAAATCATTCAGGATCATCTTGTATTATCCCTATGCCATCCTTAGAATCAATCACTTTCTCAGCAAACCCCCAAAATTTTTTTATTAGAAAATGATACTTAGAAACCAAGACGAGGCATACAAATTGCTACTGTGGAGTCACATCTTCTAGGCCTTCTCAACAGACAGGGCTAACTGAGTTTATATTGTTGATAATATAAAATCACAAACGTATGTATGTGTTAGTTGCTCAGTTGTGTCTGACCCTTGTGAACCCATGGTTTGTAGCCTACCAGGCTCCATTGTCCACTGGGCTTTTCAAGCAAGAATATTGGAGTGGGTTGCCGTTTCCTTCTCCAGGGGATCTTCCCAATCCAGGCATGAAACATGGGTCTCCTGCATTGCAGGCCGATTCTTCACCATCTGAACCACCAGGGAAGTCTCTCATACAAACATGAGTTTACGGTAATAAAGCTTGAGTTTATAATACTACTTCCAATAACAGTCTTAGACCAGAGAAATGGAGTTGTTCAATTGCTAAGTTGTGTTCGAATCTTTGTGATGCCATGGACTGCAGCACATCAGGCTCCTCTGTCCTCACTATCCCGTGGAGTTTGCTCAAACTCATCTCCACTGAGTCAATGACGCTATCCAGCCACCTTATCCTTTTTCATTCTCTTCTCCTCTTGCCCTCAGTCTCTCACAGCATCAGTTTTTGTTTTTGTTTTTGTTTTCCACAGTGTGTTGGCTTTTCACATCAGGTGGCTAAAGTATTGGAACTTCAGTTTCAGCATCAGAACTTCCAATGAATATTTAGGGTTGATTTCCTTTAGGAATGACTAGTTTGATCTCCTTGCTGTACAAGCGACTGTCAAGAATATTCTCCAACACCACACTTCAAAAGCATCAATTCTTTATCACTCAGCCTTCTGCTGCCAGGTCAGGGGCACTGAGTTGGTTGACTGCATGCACAGCACCTTTTAAAGGAGGTTGCCATTACCTTCATTATCTCCACTATAGTTTTGTCTCAGGTCAAACAACAGGAAGGAACACAGCCCTGCCCATCAACAGAAAATTGGGTTGAAGATTTACTGAGCATGGCCTCACCAATCAGAACAAGACCCAGTTTCCCCCACAATCAGTCTCTCTCTCAGGAAGCTTCCAAAAGCCTTTTATCCATCAGAGGGCAGACAGAAGGAAAACCACAATCACAGATAACTAATTAACTGATCATATGGACCACAGCCTTGTCTAACTCAATGAAACTATGAGCCATACCATGTAGGGCCACCAAAGACAGATGAGTCACAAGGGAGAGTTTCACAAAATGTGGTGTACTGGAAAAGGGAATGGAAAACCACTTCAGTTTTCTTTCCTGGAGAACCTCATGAACAGTATGAAAAGGCAAAAAGATAGGACACTGAAAGATGCACTCTTCAGGTCCATAGGTGCCCAACATACTACTGGACAAGAGTGGAGAGAAAACTCCAGAAAGAATAAAGAGATGGCACCAAAGCAAAATCAACACTCAGTTGTGGATATGACTGGTGATGGAAGCAAGTCTGATGCTGTAGAGAAAAATATTGCATAGGAACCTGGAATGTTAGGTCCATGAATCAGGTAAATTGGAAGTGATCAAACAGGAGATGGCAAGAGTGAACATCTACATTTTAGGAATCAATGAACTAAAATGGACATCACCGAAAATGGTCAATACAGAAATCAGATTGATTATATTCTTTGAAGCCAAAGATGGAGAAGCTCTATACAGTCAGCAAAAACAAGACCAGGAACTGACTGGGCCTCAGATCATGAACATTGGAGAAGCAAATGGCAACCCACTCCAGTGCTCTTGCCTGGAGAATCCCGGGGATGGAGGAGCCTGGTAGGCTACAGTCCCTGGGGTCGCTAAGAGTCGGACACGACTGCACGACTTCACTTTCAATTTTCACTTTCATGCACTGGAGAAGGAAATGGCAACCCACTCCAGTGTTCTTGCCTGGAGAATCCCGGGGACGGAGAAGCCTGTTGGGCTGCTGTCGTGGGGTCGCACAGAGATCATCAACTACTTACTGCCAAATTGAGAGATAAATGGAAGTAAGTAAGGAAAACTACTAGACCATTCAGATATGACCTAAATCAAATCCCTTACAATATAATTGTGACAGTGAAAGTGACAAACAAATTCAAAGGATTAGATCTGATAGACAGGATGCTTGAAGAGCCATGCATGGAGGTTCATGACATTGTATAGGAGGCAGTGATCAAGACCATCCCCAAGAAAAAGAAATGCTAAAAGGCAAAATGATAGTCTGAGGAGACCTTATAAATAGCTGAGAAAAGCAGAGAAGCTAAAGGCAAAGGAGAAAAGGAAAGATATACCAGTTTGAATGCAGAGTTCAAGAGAATAGCACAGAGAGATAGAAAGTCTTCCTCAGTGATCAATGCGAAGAAATGGAGGAAAAGAATAGAATGGGAAAAACTAGAGAGCTCGTCAAGAAAATTAGAGATACCAAGGGGACATTTCATGCAAAGACGAGCAAAATTAAAGATAGATATTGTATGGACCTAACAGAAGCAGAAGATATTAAGAAGAGGTTGTGAGAATACACAGAAGAACTATACAAAAAAGATCTTCATGCTCAGATAACCACGATGGTATGATTATTCACATAGAACTAGACATCCTTGAATGCAAAGTCAAGTGGGCCTTAGGAAGCATCACTATGTACAAAGCTAGTGGAGGTGATGGAATTCCAGTTGAGCTATTTCAAATCCTGAAAGAATATGCTGTGAAAGTGCTGCCCTCAATATACCAGCAAATTTGGAAAGCTCAGCAGTGGCCACAGGACTGGAAAAGGTCAGTTTTCATTCCAATCCCAAAGAAAAGCAATGCCAAAGAATGCTCAAACTACCGCACAATTGCGCTCATCTCACACGCTAGCAAAGTAATGCTCAAAATTCTCCAAGCCAGGCTTCAATAGTACATAAACCGTGAACTTCAGGATGTTCAGCTGGATTTAGAAAAGGCAGAGGAACCAGAGATCAAATTTTCAACATCCACTGGATCATAGAAAAAGCAAGAGAGTTTCAGAAAAACATTTACTTCTGCTTTATTGACTATGCCAAATCTTTTTACTTTTTACTGTGTGGATCACAACCCGGATAACTCTTCAAGAGATGCAAATACCAGACCACCTTACCTGCCTCCTAAGAAACCTGTATGCAGGTGAAGAAGCAACCGTTAGACTGGATATGGGAAAATGGACTGGCTCCTAATTGGGAAAGGAGTACTTCATGGCTGTATATTGTCACTCTGCCTATGTAACTTATATGCAGAGTACATCACGCAAAATGCTGGCCTGGATGAAGCACAAGCTGAAATCGAGACTGTCAGGAGAAACATCAGTAACCTCAGACACCACCCTTATGACATATGTGAATGTCATATTGATGTGTTTGAACTCTGGTGTTGGAGAAGACTCTTGAGAGTCCCTTGGACAGAAAAGAGATCCAACCAGTCCATCCTAAAGGAAATCAGTCCTGTATCCACTGTAAGGACTGATGCTGAAGCTGAAGCTATAATACTTTGGCCACCAGGTGCAAAGAACTGACTTATTGGAAAAGATCTTGATGCTTCTTGCACCCTCTTCTTTTGCCTTCATCCTTCCCAGAATCAGATCTTTTCCAATAAGTTGGCTCTTTGCATCAGGTGACCACATTTTTGGAGCTTAGACTTCAGCACCAGTCCTTTCAATGAATATTCAGTATTGATTTCTTTTAGAATGAACTAGTTTGATTTCCTTGCTGCCCAAGTACTCTCAAAAGTCATTTCTAGCACCACAGTTCAAAAGCATCAGTTCTTCAGCACACTGCTTCCTTTATGGTCCAACTCTTACATCTGTACATGACTACTGGAAAACCATAGCTTTGACTAGATGGACCTTTGTCAGCAAAGTGATATCTTTGCTTTTTAATATGATGTTTAGGTTT
The DNA here is from genome assembly GCA_006408695.1 of Aepyceros melampus. Taxonomy (NCBI): domain Eukaryota; kingdom Metazoa; phylum Chordata; class Mammalia; order Artiodactyla; family Bovidae; genus Aepyceros; species Aepyceros melampus. The sequence goes on from SJXQ01002502.1 coordinate 18,806, forward strand.
GTCATAGCTTTTCTTCCAAGGAGCAAGCGTCTTTTAATTTTGTGGCTGATTTTGGAGCTCAAGTAAATAAAATCTGTCACTGCTTCTACTTTTTCCCCTTCTATTTGTCATGCAATTAAATTACCAATGTTACAAATACCCATCTTTGGCCAGGAAACCCTTTCAAGTTGTTTCCTGAGTCAACCTGATAAATGCTTAACAACATTTAATAGCATCTTGCTTATGATAATTACAAAATATTACAGCCTCATCCTGAATGTTTGCAGTTATAGCCTTAAAAATCAACTAACTCACAAATAGATAATGGCATTTAGAACTAGCAATCTTTGAGTTATATGTGTCCCCCCACCCCAAGCCAAGGTTGGTCTTCTGGTTATTAAAAGAAAATCAAAGTCCTAATTTTTCCAAAATCAATTTTCATGAGTTCATACAGATACTCCAATTCAAATTTAAGTTTATATAATATTTATTTCTCCTTTTCCCTATGCCAAAAATCTAAGATCCCAGTCATAATAAATATTTACTCATCTGCCTAGACTAGGCAATATGTTATATTTAAATTTACATTATAATTTCATTATTATATAGCAATTAATGACAAAATAAACAGACTTACAGATTTACATTTTTGTCACTGTAACTTTGAAACAGATTTCCGTGAGGGAGATGTCTGATCAAAATCAAAGATTCGGATATCTTTGATATTGGCCATTTCACAACATAGATGTATATCAAAATATTAGTTTGAACAGTTTAAATAAGCACATTTCTCATCTGAGAATCATAACTCAATAAAAGTGCTGAAAAAATACATAGTTGCAAAAGCATAGAAGGTCTCTGTAGCTTTTCCAAGTAATTGTGAATATACTGAGATAATACATAAAATTTGACAAGGGGTCATTTATTAAATGTTATTGAAGTATAGAAAATGGAATCATACTGATTAAATTTTATAGTATATTAAATTATAGCTTATTGGTCTATCTTACACTTTGAATAGATCTTTAATTGGTATATTATTTTTCAGCAGCATGCACTGCTCATCTGGAAAATATCAGTTCACAGAGTTGTACAAAGTTTTCATACACTGAAATATTTTATTATTTGATATAATCACATTCTTAAAAATCACTTACAATCTCATTTTAAAGTAATTTAAGATTGGTAAGCTTACAAGTGCACAGTGCCAAGTATGCTTTCCAAAATTCAAATTTTCACTTTAACATTCAAATGTTATCATTGGCAACAAATACTGCCAATTGCTTCCCTGAAAATGATCCACACCAGTCATTTCCTAGAGATTACCTGCCAAAATCCAAATCTGAATAAACACACATTATCATTCATTTTAGTAAAAATGATATCCTATATAAAATATAACAACCAAAAATTCAATGAATTTGGCTCATAGCACAAACAATTATAGAAGTATATTTCCTTCAGACAAAAAGAAAGGACGTATATGCTCTTCCCAATTTTGTTAACAGTATATTGAAAAGTATATGTAAATTCCCTTTCCCTCTAGGAATTTTGCTTCTATCCTATCCACACGATGGTCAGACTAATCACAACAAAAAGCCTAAATGATAAACCTATATGATAAATGCCAGTGGAGAAAATTTCAACATCTTTAAATATATATAACTTTTAATTAATTATTGTCAAAGAGCAAAGAAGTCCTTCAAAACATTTTAGCTTTTTGAATACCTATAAGAGAATGGACTAATACCACATATGTGGTGGCCTTTTTTTTCTTTATTAAATATCTGTGTAAGGTTTTCCTTTGATCTAGTCCCTTAGCCAGTCCGTTGCTATATAGCAAAAATTTAATGGATATTTTATATGCTCATTATGAGGAAGGTTGATTTTGCACATTATTCAATGGGAAATCACTCATCTAAAGAGAGATCATCTGTGCATTAGCCAGCATAACTTTATTTTATTACACTTGACATACATGAGAGAGTGAAGTGATCATGCCTACTATCATTAAACAGATGGCAGTGATTTTTTTCTGTCCTCTGTCATTCAGAAGGAGTGTCCTTTCTTATTCTACTTCAAAATTAAGTTTAACCTAAAGAACAATTAAAAGTAGATTTCATCGCTTTCCACTGTCAATTAGAATGCAGAACTTCACTGATGACTATCACTTCACCAATGAGAACAAGTCACACAGAAAATTTCATTATTTGAAAAAAAGGTGATAAGCACTCAAAAAAAAAAAAAAAAAAAAAGCTAAACTAAACTCATCTCACAGGCTGGCAAAGTAATGCTCAAATCTCCAAGTCAGGCTTCAACAGTACGTGAACTGTGAACTTCCAGATGTTCAAGCTGGATTTTGAAAAGCCAGAGGAACCAGAGATGAAATTGCCAACATCTGTTTGATCATCAAAAAAGCAAGGGAATTTCAGCAAAAAAACATCTATTTCTGCTTTATTGACTATGCCAAAGCCTTTGACTGTGTGAATCACATGGGAATATCAGACCACCTGACCTGCCCCTTGAGAAATCTGTATGCAGGTCAGGAAGCAACAGTTAGAACTGGACATGCAACAACAGACTGGTTCCAAGTCTGAAAAGGAGTATGTCAAGGCTGTATATTGTCACCCTGCTTATTTAACTTATATGCAGAGTACATCATGAGAAATGCTGGGCTGGATGAAGCACAAGCTGGAATCAAGATCACAAAGAGAAATATCAATAACCTCAGATATGCAGATGTTATGACCCCTATGGAGAAAGTGAAGAAGAACTAAAGAGCCTCTTGATGAAAGTGAAAGAGGAGAGTGAAAAAGTTGGCTTAAACTCAACATTCAGAAAACTAAGATCATGGCATCTGGTTCCATCACTTCATGGCAAATAGATGGGGAAACAGTGACAGACTTTATTTTGGGGGCTCCATAATCATAGCAGATGGTGACTGTAGCCATGAAATTAAAAAATGCTTGCTCCATGGAAGAAAAGTTATGATCAAACTAGACAGCATATTAAAAATCAGAGACAATACTTTACCAACAAAAGTCTGTCTAGTCAAAGCTATGGTTTTTCCAGTAGCCATGTATGGATGCGAAAGATAGACTATAAAGAAAGCCGAGTGCCACATAATTGATGCTTTTGGACTGTGGTGCTGGGGAAGACTCTTGAGAATCCCTTGAACTGTGAGGAGATCCATCCAATCCACCCTAAAGGAAATCAGTCCTGAATATTCATTGGAAGGACTGATGCTGAATTTGAAACTCCAATACTTTGGCCACATGATGCAAAGAACTGACTTACTGGAAAACACTCTGATGCTGGGAAAGACTGAAGGAGGGAGGAGAAGGGGATGACAGAGGATGATATGGTTGGATGGCATCACTGACACACTGGACATGAGTTTGAGTAGGCCCTGGCAGTTGGTGATAGAGAAGCCTGGCATGCTGCAATCCATGGGGTTGCAAAGAGTGTAACATGACTGAGCAATGGAACTGACCTGACTGAAACTAAATGAATTAAGTTTTCAGCAGTATCATATCTTTCCATTATATAAGCCATGAGAGAAGCCCTTATAAGCAACACATGGCTGTTTTCAAACCTAAAAGGTCAGCAAGAAAAGGAGGGAATACAACATGAACAGTGGTTAAGAGAAATCACCCCAAATTTTAACTACTGTCAAAGAAAAGGGATGACTTGGAACCTAAGGAGCCATAATTACACGATGAGCTAGCACCTGCCATTTCTTCCACTGATGTTTTCAGAGCATATGGTATAAACTCAGTGGCTGGAAACTGTTCCGGAGATCTAGCTACAATATAACCCTTCTATAAAGTGCACAGTGCTCCTACTGAATACAAGGCTGTGAATACATAAAGGATTGAGGCTGGGAAGGAAAGCTGATCAAAATTATCCCTGAGGCACCGGGATCCTTCATCTCACTTGAAGGATGAAAATGAGAGAGAAGAAATGAGAGACATACTTCCAAAGCACATTAGGCTTTCCTAAAGTACACTACCATGGACAAAAATAAGTGGGGTGAGGGAGGAAGGTAGCAAAACAAAGAGAAAATCCAAAGCACCAAGGAGTTCAAGGTTTGTTTCTGTGTGAAGAAAATTTTCAAGAACTCCTAAGTCTAGCTATTATGCTATATATCAAAGAGAAAGATTCTAAACCAACCAATGAGTTGGTTGCAATGTATATAGTAGCTTGTATGCAAAGTATAAAGAGTTCTATGAAATCTCACCACAGCAAAGATGCAGATCCTACTTAAACAGAAGCAGTGATCCTATCTTAATAATTTTTAATGCCAGTGTTGAACTAGATATAAAAAAAGCTGCAACAAAATCCAGATTTCACTATGGATCTGACTGGATTTCTTCTCATATAAATATTTTGACGTAGATGTTTGCAATTTAGGTGTATGTCATTTTCTGAATACAAACAAATATAAAAAAAATTATCCATTTTTGTTTGGCATATGATTCTGGCAAATAATAAAAGCAAAGAAGCAGGAAAATGTTAAAATACATATATAGGGTAAAAAATAGTCAACAGAAATAAATCCATGAATGACCAAATTACTGGAACTATTTTACAAAGAATTTAACATCATTAGGGAATATATATTATATGATCTATGAGAAAATATTGAAAACATATCTGATGTTCACTAAAATTACAGTGAATTTTAACAGTGGAGAGTTCTGACAAAACATGGCCCGCAGGAGAAGGCAACAGCAAACCACTTCAGTATTCTTGCCTTGAGAACTCCATGAACAGTATAAAAAGACAAAACGATATGACATGAAAAATGAGTTGCCCAGGTTGGTAGGCATCCAATATGCTGCTGGGAAAAGGGAAGAAACAGCTCCAGAAAGAATGAAGAGGATAAGCAAAAGGGGAGATGATGCACAGTTGTGGATGTGACTGGTGGTGAAAGTAAAGTCTGATGCTGTAAAGAACAAGATTGCATAGGAACCTGGAATGTTAGGTCCACAAATCAAGATAATCTGAAGTGGTCAAACAAGGGGTGGCAAGAGTGAACATCAACATTTTAGGAATAACTGAACTAAAATAGACTGGAATGGGTGAATTTAATTCATATGACCATTATATCCACTATTGTGAGCAAGAATCCCTTAGAAGAAATGGAGTATCCTCATAATCAACAAAAGAGTTTCAAATGCAGCACTTGGATGCAATCTCAAAAATGACAGAATGATCTCTGTTCATTTCCAAGGGAAACCACTCATTATTACAGTAATCCAAGTCTATGCTGCAACCACGAATGCAGAAGAAGCTGAAGTTGAATGGTTCTATGATGACCTATAAGACCTTCTAGAACTAACACCAAAAAGATGCCCTTCTCATCACAGGAGACTGGAATACAAAATTAGGAAGTCAAGAGATACCTGGATTAACAGGAAAGTTTTGCCTTGGAGTACAAAATGAAGCAGGGTAAACGTTAACAGAAATCTGAGGGTAGAAGAATTGATGCTTTTGAACTGTGGTGTTGGAGAAGACTCTTGAGAGTCCCTTGGACTGCAAGGAGATCAAAGCCGTCCATCCTAAAGGAAATCAGTCCTGAATATTCATTGGAAGGTCTGATGTTGAAGCTGAAATTTCAATACTTTTGACACCTGATGCGAAGAATTGATGCATTGGAAAAGACACTAATCTGGGAAAGATTGAAGGCAGGAGGATAAGGGGAAGACAGAGGATGAGATGGTTGAATGGCATCATGACTTAATGAACTCAAGTCTAAGCAAGCTCCAGAAAAGTTGGTGATGGACAGGGAAGCCTGGCGTGCTGCAGTCCATGGGGTCAAAAGAGTCAAACACAACTGAGTGACTGAACTAAACTGAGAGGCTAACAGAATTTTGCCAAGAGAGTGCACTGGTCATAGCAAACACCCTGTTCCACAACATAAGAGACGACTCTACACATGGATATCACCAGATGGTGAGTACTGAAATCAGATTGATTACATCCTTTGCAGCCAAAGATGGAAAAACTCTATATAGTCAGCAAAAACAAGACCAGGAGCTCACTGTAGCTGCAATCATGAACTCTTCATTGCCAAATTAAGAGTTAAATTGAAGAAAGTAGGGACAAGAGTAATATTATGTGCCTTATATTTTGAAAGTCACTCAGCTTCTGTGTTGTCAGATCAAAAGTGAATGTAATTAGCAAACTTTTTCAAAAGTATAGTAGGGAGACAATGTCATACACACAGACACACAAAAACACATACTCTTTCACATACACAAAAAACACACATGCAATCTTGTTTCAAAAATGGTTTCTGGGGCTTCAAATAACTTAAAGTAGTTTTTATAACTCAGTATTATTCTAGCTGAACAATTATATTTAATCACTATATATCTGGGATTGAATTAACCATCAGGATATTCTGATCAATTATATAATTATGTATATCAATTAATACATATAATTTTTCTTACATGTCATATTCCCTCAGTAAAATAATATTAAATTTCCAAGGAATATGCACCAAATAATTATGCAAATTATATTATAATAATTATTATTTTATATACTTGGGTGAAACCTCAAATACTGATGAATCATTTGGTTCTAAAAATTATTTACCATAGAATTAAAACTAAACAGACTTTTAAAACTAATTCCTTCCAAGGAATACTGGCAAGTTTGTTAAATAAATTCAGTAGTATGCTTTCCATTTCACATGCTATTAATGCATTCCACAAAACAAATGGTAGCTATTAGGTGAAGGCAATAACTATCTCAAGAGGAAGAAAAAGAAACCTGACACAATTTCAGTGCCTGACCCATTTTAAGAATTTTTTTTTTCCTGAAAGATAGGTATTTATTCATTGTTTCATAACTTATGGCTGTTTACCACCATAATGGCCTTCTGACTTTAACTTTTTCAATTGTACATGGTTATTTTGAAAAGAAAATCATGTAGTTATGCTTAAGAAAGTAAATCAAACAACTTCAATGTCTGAAAACATTGGTAAATTGGCAAGTGTTTCTTACTAACCTAGTCCTATATTGTAATTTTTTTCAATCACCCCTTCTTAATTTATATATTATGCCAATATTTCTTCTGATTTAGAATAATTTTATCATACTATTCTGCATTATTATATATTTACTTGTTGCAACTACCCTGGGATGTGTGGGTAGAGTGGAGTAAAGAAATGGGGAAAAATATTGGTTTAAGTCTTTTTTGTTGAAAAACAATTTTTGGTAGGCTGAGTTAGGACTATAATCCAACTTCCTTTACACACTCTCTGTTGTATTCCTTTAAAAAAAAACAGTTTGAACAGTTTTTAGTTTGAAAAACAGAAACAATAAATTAAATGTATTATGATGCAATTTAAATAAATATTTAAATCATCTAAAATAATTTGAATACTAATTAAAATAGTAAACATCTATTTAAAATGCAAAAACCAGCAAATGATATGCAATAATAATATTAACAAAATAATCTTCACTACCATTCAGCCTCTTCTGTGTACTGATACACAAACAGAAATTCAAGAATGACTGACAAGTTGTTTTTCCTGGGACCTCCAACCATGAATCCGTCATGTTTATTCTTGTTCAAAGATAGTGATAGCAGATGAGAAGAAACTGAATGGCCTTTTAAAAAAGCAAAACACACATGACAGATGCCATATGGCTTTTCACCGAATAAAGGGGTTGAATACATTTAGAAAGAATTTCAAAAAAGCAGTGGAAAATTATTTCACAAATGCTCTTGCATTTCAAACAAATATACAATAAATACTATAGCATTCAGTGACCTGATATAATCCTGAACAATAAGTTATAAACTAGCTATAAGGAAATGATATAAGCTTAATGATAAAACTTTTATTTAGAAATCAAATATGCTAAAAAGTACAGAGATAGGCGTAACAACCACAGTATGTCCATCACTCAAATTTAAAATTTTTCAACTATGGTCAACATCCACTTGCCCATCTTGTCCCAAACTTAAATTACCCTGAGACAAGTCCAAGAAAGCATACATTTACATTATTCTATCATGTGGTTTTAAAATGTATATATGATATTTAAAGTTAAATAAAAATATCATAAAGTATTTAATTTTTAAAAAGCCTCTATAAAAATACTATAGAGTTGGTGATAGACCAGGAATCCTCGTATACTGCAGTTCACGGAATAGCATAGAGTCAGACATGACTGAGTGACTGGACTGACTGATGAGATTAAATATGAAAATATCAATTTAAATAATGGAGATTTTACATATTTAATAATGCATATTATAAAAAATATATTTGATAAAATATAATGCATTATCCTTGTAAATGACTTTGTAAAGACAAATCATTACATTTTTTAAAAGACTTCAGTGATTTTTTTGATTTTATGCATTTGTATCATATATGTGAAAATGCTTTAAATAGTCATAGGACTTCTAAACATAAATGCTATTTTATAAACAAATGTTCTTGGACATATAGTCTTTTCCATATGGTCCAAAGGTCTACTATATTAAAAGTATACTTATATGAAATATATATATAATGTATAAATGATTACATATATACACACATACACACACACACTGATTTTTGAAATACTGATTAATGCCTATCAGGTAGTTGCATATAAGCGTTTGAAGTTTATAAGAAAGTTAAGAGAGTTTAGAATACATATGAATTGTTGTTGCTTAGTTGCTAAGTTTCATCCCACACTTTTGGGACCCCATGGATAGTAGCCTGCCACACTCCTCTGTCCATGGGATTTCTCAGGAAAAAACACTGGAGTAGGCTTCATTTCCTTCTCTAGGGGATCTTCCTGACCCAGGGATCAGTCCCCTGTTTCCTTCAGCATTGAGCCACCTGGGAAGCCAATGTATGTGCATATAAGATGTAAAAGTCATGAGAAAACAGGTAGCATCAACGCTAAAGCCACTGGTAGAGAAACATTTCTAAGGAGATGTGTACGATGAAAATGATGTAAAAAATGAAAATTTTCAGAAAGATTCTACGGAAAACCAAAATAGAGAAGCTGAAATAATCAAAGTAGGAGGAGAATCATCATATTACTGAATTCTAAGGGTTAAGAGAATTAAAAGGAGATAAGGGACTTCTACTTAAAATATAAATTCAGTGTTAAAAAAATTCCCCATCTGCTAACTTTCTATTGAAGTAACACACAGGAGTAGGTGTAAAATTGAACAACAAAAATGCTAGGGATGAGACCATGGAGGAAAACTAAACCAAAACCATAAATGGATGGAGGCAAAAGAATGCCTTTTGCCAATCAACAAGCTATTAGAGGATTTCTAATAATTCTTTCTTATTTGCAAACAATTATTTTCAACAGATAATTTCTAAAGTGGTAACTTCTGTTATTAACAGAATTAATTGAATTAATTTATCTTTTCCTGTTACAGTGTATTATGGTTATTAAATCATATTTCAGATTGGATACCTCTAACTCAGTAGTATGGGGAGTGGCCAGAGGAGGGAGGTGAAAATCAAATGAGTCTTGAATTATGAAACATGATAAAAATTGTAAAAAGAGATGGAGATAAAAATATCCTGGAGCTGATGGAATTTACCCAGCTTTTTTAAGTGGTAATTTCTAAAAACAGTAAATGATACTGCCACTTTTCAAAGACTGAGTTTCATTTCATGTAAAAACACGAGGACTTGGACTCACTAGGATCCATTTTGAGCTCAATAAACCTCAAATATATGAAATCAAAGAAAATGTTTCTTAATTAGATGCAGTTATGAAGTCAAGAAACAGCTAGAGTAACAGGCATATTTGGCCTTGGAACACAGAATGAAGCAGGACAAAGACTAATAGAGTTTTGCCAAGAAAATGCACTGGTCACAGCAAACACCCTCTTCCAACACACAAGAGAAGGCTCTACACATGACATCACCAGATGGTCAACACCGAAATCAGACTGATTATATTCTTTGCACCCAAAGAAGAAGAAGCTCTATAAAGTCAACAAAAATAAGACCAGGAGCTGACTGTGGCTAAGATCATGAACTCCTTATTGCCAAATTCAGACTTAAATTGAAGAAAGTAGGGAAAACCACTAGACCATTCAGGTATGACCTGCATCAAATCATTTACGATTATACAGTGGAAGTGAGAAATAGACTTAAGTTCTTCCAACAACACAAGAGAAGACTCTACACATGGACATCACCAGATGGTCAACACCGAAATCAGACTGATTATATTCTTTGCACCCAAAGAAGAAGAAGCTCTATAAAGTCAACAAAAATAAGACCAGGAGCTGACTGTGGCTAAGATCATGAACTCCTTATTGCCAAATTCAGACTTAAATTGAAGAAAGTAGGGAAAACCACTAGACCATTCAGGTATGACCTGCATCAAATCATTTACGATTATACAGTGGAAGTGAGAAATAGACTTAAGGGCCTAGACCTGATAGATAGAGTGCTTGATGAACTATGGACTGAGGTTAGTGACATTGTACAAGAGACAGGGATCAAGACCATCCCCATGGAAAAGAAATGCAAAAAAAGCAAAATGGCTGTCTGAGGAGGAGTTACAAATAGCTGTGAAAAGAAGAAAAGTGAAAAGCAAAGGAGAAAAGGAAAGATATAAACATCTGAAAGCAGAGTTCCAAAGAATAGCAAGGACAGATAAGAAAGCCTTCCTCAGTGATCAATGCAAAGAAATAGAGGAAAACCACTAAATTCTTAGAAAGTATAACCTTTCAAAACTGAACCAGGAAGAAATAGAAAACCTTAACAGACCCATCACAAGCGTGGAAATAGAAACTGTAATAAAAAACCACCAAGAAAAAGAAATGCAAAAAAGCAAAATGGCTATCTGAGGAGGCCTTACAAATAGCTGTGAAAAGAAGAGAAGCAAAAAGCAAAGAAGAAAAGGAAAGATATACCTATTTGAATGCACAGTCCCAAAGAATAGCAAGGAGAGATAAGAAAACCTTCCTCAGGAATTAATGCAAAGAAATAGAGGAAAACAATAGAATGGGAAAGACTAGAGATCTCGTCAAGAAAATTGGAGATACCAAAGGAACATTTTATGCAAAGATGAGTTCAATAAAGGACAGAAATGGTTTGGACCTAACAGAAGCAGAAGATATTAAGAAGAGGTAGCAAGAATACACAGAAGAACTGTACAAAAAAGATCTTCACAACCCAGATAATCACGATGGTGTGATCACTCACACTCACCTAGAGCCAGACATCCTGGAATGTGAAGTCAAGTGGGCCTTAGTAAACATCACTATGAACAAAGCTAGTGGAGGTGATGGAATTCCAGTTGAGCTGTTTCAAATCCTGGAAGATGATGCTGTGAAAGTGCTGCACTTAATATGCCAGAAAATTTGGAAAACTCAGCAGTGGCCACAGGACTGGAAAAGGTCAGTTATCATTCTAATCCCAAAGAAAGGCAATGTCAAAGAATGCTCAAACTACCACACAACTGCCCTCATCTCACACACTAGTAAAGTAATGCTGAAGCCAGGCTTCAGCAATACATGAACTGTGAACTTCCTGATGTTCAAGCTGGTTTTAGAAAAGGCAGAGGAACTAGAGATCAAATTGCCAACATCTGCTGTATCATCGAAAAAGCAAGAGAGTTTCAGAAAAATGTCTATTTCTGCTTTATTGACTATGCCAACGCCTTTGACTGTGTGGATCACAGTAATCTGTGGAAAATTCTGAAGGAGATGGGAATACCAGACCACCTGACCTGCCTCTTGAGAAACCTGTATGCAGGTCAGGAATGAACAGTTAGAACTGGACATGGAACAACAGACTGGTTCCAAATAGGAAAAGGAGTATGTCAAGGCTATATATTGTCACCGTGGCTTATTTAACTTATATGCAGAGTACATCATGAGAAATTCTGGGCTGGAGGAAGCACAAGCTGGAATCAAGATTGCCAGGAGAAATATCAGTAATCTCAGATATGCATATGACACCACCCTTATGGCAGAAAGTGAAGAAGAACTAAAGAGCCTCTTGATGAAAGTGAAAGAGGAGAGTGAAAAATTTGGCTTAAAGCTCAACATTCAGAAAACAAAGATCATGACAGATGGTCCCATCGCTTCATGGCAAATAGATGGGGAAACAGTGGAAACAGTGACTGACTTTATTTTGGGGGGCTCTAAAATCACTGCAGATGGTGATTGCAGCCACGAAATTAAAAGACGCTTACTCCTTGGAAGGAAAGTTATGACCAACCTAGACAGCATATTGAAAAGCAGAGACATTACTTTGTCCACAAAGATCCATCTAGTCAAGGCTACGGTTTTTCCAGTAGTCATGTATGGATGTGAGAGTTGGACTATAAAGAAAGCTGAAAGCAGAAGAATGGATGCTTTTGAACTGTAGTGTTGGAGAAGACTCTTGAGAGTCCCTTGGATTGCAAGGAGATCCAATCAGTCCATCCTAAAGGAGATCAGTCCTGGGTGTTCATTGGAAGGACTGATGCTGAAGCTGAAACTCCAATACTTTGGCCACCTGATGCGAAGAGCTGACTCATTTGAAAAGACCCTGATGCAGGGAAAGATTGAGGGCAGGAGGAGAGGGGGACAACAGAGGATGAGATGGTTGGATGGCATCACTGACTCAATGGACATGAGTTTGGGTAGACTCCAGTAGTTGGTGATGGACAGGGAGGCCTGGCATGCTGCAGTTCATGGGGTCGCAAAGAGTCGGACACGACGGAGCGACTGAACTGAACTGAACTGAATACAAAATCTTCCAACAAACAAAAGCTCAGGACCAGAAGGCTTCACAGGTGAATTCTATCAAAAATTTGGAGAAGGGCTTCTCTCATAGCTCAGCTGGTAAAGAATCTGCCTGCAAATCAGGAGACCCAGGTTCTATTCCTGGGTCAGGAAGATACCCTGGAGAAGGAAATGGCAATCCACTCCAGTATTATTGCCTGAAGAATCCTGTAGACAGAGGAGCATGGTGGGCTACAGTCCATGGGGTTGCAAGAGTTGGACACTACTTAGTGACTAAACCACCACCAACACCTATCCTACTCAAACTCTTCCAGAAAATTAAAGAGAAAGGTAAATTTCCAAACCCATTCTATGAGGCCACCATCACCCTAATACCAAAACCAGACAAAATGCCACTAAAAAAAAAAAAAAACTACAGTCCAATATCACTGATGAACATAGATGCCAAAACCCTCAACAAAATTCTAGCAAACAGACTCCAATATACTAAAAAGATCATGTATCATGACCAAATGGGCTTTATCCCAGGGATGCAAGGATTCTTCAGTATTTGCAAATCAATCAATGTGATACACCACATTAACAAATTGAAAGATTAAAAACCATATGATTATCTCAATAGATCAGAGAAAGTCTTTGACAAAATTCAACATCCATTTATGATAAAAACTCTCCAGAATGCACACATAGAAGGAACATACCTCAACACAATAAAAACCGTATATGATAAACCTACAGCAAACATTATCCTCAATGGCAAAAAATTGAAAGCATTTCCTCTAAAGTCAGGAGCAAGACAAGGGTGCCCACTCTCACCACTACTATTCACATAGTTTTGGAAGTTTTAGCCACTGCAATCAGAGAAGAAAAAGAAATAAAAGGAATCCAGAGGGGAAAAGAAGAAGTAAAACTCTCACTGTCTGCAGATGACATGATTCTCTACATAGAAAACCCTAAAGACACCACCAGAAAACTACTAGAGCTAATCAATGAATATAATAAAGTTGCAGGATATAAAATTAATACACAGAAATCCCTTGTATTCCTATACACTAACAATGAGAAAACAGAAAGAGAAATTAAAGAAAAATCCCATTAACCACTGCAATGAAAAGAATAAAATACTTAGGAATAAATCTATCTAAAGAAACAAAAGACCTATATATAGAAAACCATAAAACACTGATGAAAGAAATCAAAGATAAGAAATATACCATGTTCATGGGTCGAAAGTATCAATATAGTGAAAATGAGTATACTACCCAAAGCAATCTACAGATTCAACACAATTCCTGTCAAGCTACCAATGGTATTTTTTATAGAACTAGAACAAATAATTTCACAATTTGTATGGAAATACAAAAAACCTCCAGTAACCAAAACAATCTTGAGAAGGAAGAATGGAACTGGAAAATCAACCTGCCTGACTTCAGGCTATACAACAAATCTACAGTTATAAAGACAGTATGGTACTGGCATAAAGACAGAAATATAAATCAGTGGAACAAAATAGAAAGCCCAGAGATGAATCCACACACCTATGGACACCTTATCTTTGACAATGGAGGCAAAAATATACAATGGAGAAAATACAATCTCTTTAACAAGTGGTGCTGGGAAAATTGGCCAACCACTTGTAAAAGAATGAAACTAGACACTTTCTAACAGCACATGCAAAAATAAACTCAAAATGGATTAAAGATCTAAATGTAAGACCAGAAACTATAAAACTCCTAGAGGAAAACATAGGCAGAACACTCTCTGACATAAATCACAGCAGGATCCCCTATGACCCACCTCCCAGAGTAATGGAAATAAAAGCAAAAATAAACAAATGGGACCTAATTAAACTTAAAACCTTTTGCATAACAAAGAAAACTATAAGCAAAGTAAAAAGACAGCCTTCAGAAAGGGAGAATATAATAGCAAATGAAGCAACTGAAAAAGAATTAATCTCAAAAATACACAAGCAGCTCATGCAGCTCAATACCAGAAAAATAAATGACCCAAACAAAAAAAGGGCCAAAAAACTAAACAGACACTTCTCTAAAGAAGACATACAGATGGCTAACAAACACAGGAAAAGATGCTCAACATGACTTATCAGAGAAATGTAAATCAAAACCACAATGAGGTAAAACCTCACGCCAGTCAGAATGGCTGCTATCAAAAAGTCTACAAACAATAACTGTTAGAGAGGGTGTGGAGAAAAGGAAACCCTCTTACCTTGTTGGTGGGAATGTAAACTAGTACAGTCACTATGGAGAACACTGGAGATTCCTTTAAAAACTGCAGATAGAACTGCCATGCTGCTGCTGCTGCTGCTGCTGCTAAGTCACTTCAGTCGTGTCCGACTCTGTGCAACCCCATAGATGGCAGCCCACCAGGCTCCCCCGTCCCTGGGATTCTCCAGGCAAGAACACTGGAGTGGGTGCCATTTCCTTCTCCAATGCATGAAAGTGAAAAGTTAAAGTGAAGCTCCTCAGTCGTGCCGACTCTTTGCGACCCCATGGACTGCAGCCCACCAGGCTCCTCCATCCATGGGATTTTCCAGGTAGGAGTACTGGAGTGGGTTGCCATTGCCTTCTCTGAGAACTGTCATATGACCCAGAAATCCCACTACTGGGCATACAAAAGAGGAGACCAGAATTGAAAGAGACACATGTACCCCAATGTTCATTGCAGCACCATTTACAATGGCTAGGACACAGAAGTAACCTAGATGTCCATTGGCAGAGAATGGATAAGAAAGTTGTGGTACATATACACAGTGAAATATTACTCAGCTATTAAAAAGAACACATTTGAGTCAGTTCTAATGAGGTGGATGAAGCTGGAGCCTATTATACAGAGTGAGGCAAATTAGAAAGAAAAACACCAATACAGTATATTAACGCATATATATGGAATTTAGAAAGATGGTAATGATGACCCTATGTGCAAGACAGCAAAAGGGACATAGATATAAAGGACAGACTTTTGGACCCTGGGAAAAGGTGAGGGTGGGGTGATTTTAGAGAAAAGGAATTGTGAAATATGTAAAATAGATGACCAGTCCAAGTTTGATGCATGAAACAGGGAACTCAAAGCTGGTGCACTGGGAAAACCCAGAAAGATGGGATGGGGAGGGAGATGATAGGAGAATTTGGGATGGGGGGACACATGTATACTCATGGCTGATTCATGTTAATGTATAGCAAAAACCACCACAATACTGTAAAGTAATTAGCATCCAATTAAAATAAATAAATTTTAAAAATAAAGAATAGATACATGTACAGAAAAAAAAAATTGTCCCTGATTTTCCTTCTGGACAATGTTACTCAGAAAACAAGAAACACATAGACATATTCACCCACATGTATACATTTCTCAGAACTGGGACAGATACGTTCTCATTCTGGATTTCTAAATAAAGCCCTGGAGGGAAAATTTCTACTCAAACCTAAAGGATTAAGAAAGTAATGACACATATGATTCTAAGGAAATGCATGCCATTTTTTCCCACATATATCCAGACTCACGAGCATTCCACCCAGAAAAGGAAAAAGTGTCAGCATTAGTTAGAACAAGTTACCACTGTACCTGATTTATTGCTCATTCCAGGGTAACTGCAAACAGATGCCATAATAATTTCACTTTAATCAACCATTGTGTGACTAATCAAAATACCGAAACACTACCATTTTTAACAGGACTGTCTAAATTTCCTAAAAGTTGTCCCCTGCAAAGGCTGCTTGCTGGAACACTGGAGTACTGCTGACATGCTCCCAAGGAAAGCATCATGCCCAGAATGATGTAATATCATTTCAGAACTCTGAGGTTTTTAGAAAATTTCAAGTACTCTTGGTTTGAGTGGCATTGAATCAAAACCTAATGGGTTTTGGTACACAGTCACAGGAATTCACAAATTGAACACCAGATATGTCATTTTTATTATTAATTTTTTCCTGATTATTAAAAACAGTTTTAACAGTGCATTACAGAAAATTTAGGAATGCAGAAAAGTGCAGGAAAATACAAGTGAAGTTGCTCAGTCATGTCCAACTCTTTGCAACCCCATAGACTGTAGACCATCAGGCTCCTCCATCCATGGAATTTTCTAGGCAAGAGTACTGGAGTGGGTTGCCATCACCCATAAAGAACCACCTGGACATAGAACTATTAGTATCTTGTATTTTTCAGTTGAAGTATAGCTGATAACATCTTACTGTATTTTTTAATGTATTTTATTTTCAGACAATTTTTAAATGTTTATAATTGATGTATGCGTGTTTTCTTTTTAAAACATTCAGAACATACTGAAAAGCTATAACCTGAAATTTTATTTTATAAACATTCTCCCAAGTCAATCAACATTCTTGAAAAATCTGAGTTTACTGGTTGTGTCATACGGATTTACCATACTTATTAAGGATTTCACATTATTGGGCTTTATTTTTCCAAGATTAAAAAAAAACCCTTGCATTTAAATGCTATGGAAACATCTAAAATTATTGTACTAGTAAATTCTTAGAATTAATGGGACAGAAGTTAATAATTTTTTTAACTTGTTATTTTATATTGGAGTATAGCCAATCAGCAATGTTGTGATAGCTTTCCGTTCAGTTCAGTTCAGTTGCTCAGTCGTGTCTGACTCTTTGTGACCCCTAACAGAAGCAAGAGATAATTAAGAAGAGGTGGCAAGAATACACAGAACAACTATACAAAAAATATCTTTATGACCCAGATAATCGTGATGGTATGATCACTCACCTAGAGCCAGACATCCTGGAATGCAAAGTCAAGTGGGCCTTAGGAAGCATTTCAGTCAGTCTCAGTTCAGTTGCTCAGCCATGTCCGACTCCTTGTGACCCCATGAATCGCAGCACGTCAGGCCTCCCTGTCCATCACCAACTCCCAGAGTTCACTCAAACTCACGTCCATTGAGTTGGTGATGCCATCCAGCCATCTCATCCTCTGTTGTCCCCTTTTCCTCCTGCCCCCAATCCATCCTTCCCAGCATCAGAGTCTTTTCCAATTCAGCTTTAGCATCATTCCTTCCAAAGAACACCCAGGACTGATCTCCTTTAGAATGGACCGGTTGGATCTCCTTGCAGTCCAAGGGACTTTCAAGAGTCTTCTCCAACACCACAATTCAAAAGCATCCATTCTTCGGCGCTCAGCCTTCTTCACAGTCCAACTCTCACATCGATACATGACCACAGGAAAAACCATAGCCTTGACTAGACGGACCTTTGTTGGCAAAGTAATGTCTCTGCTTTTCAATATGCTATCTAGGTGATAGCTTTAGATGACAACAAAAGGACTCAGCCATACACATGCTTGTATCCGTTCTCCCCCAAACTCCCTTCCATTGAGGCTGCCGCATAACCATGAGTAGTGTTCACTGTGCTATACAGTAGGTCCATCTAGAGAGAGTATAGTAATTTTAAAGGTCCTAATAGAGAAAGGTAGTAACAGTCTACATTTTCACCAGACTTACACCTATTCTGAGTATGTCTTGTTTATATTAAAAACTAAGACTCAGGAACAAAGAGAAAGCCTCCAACAGTCATAATCAAGCACATGTCAGATTGTAGGTAAACCCACCTTTCCTGAATAGACAATTGAAATTTCTGCCATGGAATTTCTAGTTGAGTTTCACATTTACAGGCATATTATAAAAAAGCAATGCTTTCCTTCTTCCTTTCTGGTGCGTGTGTGTTTCCAATGAACATATATAACTTTTATGATTAGGAAAACAAGACCTAAGTTAAAAACACAAGGATATGCCTTGAACTCAATAGTTCTGCAGACAAAATCTTGCTGAATTAGTACACCTATTATACACATCACTCAGAATAAAACATAATAGAACAAAACCAGAACACTTGCTTTTCTTACATGTCAAATGGGATCCAAGGAAAAAAAGATTATTTGTCATTTTTGTTTGTTTAGTTTACAGAAAAAATTTATAGAAAACAACACAACCAGCATATTTAAAAGAAGCACCGCTTCAGTTTTTTGCTCAAAATGGAAATGATCCCTTTCTTCTTAAAATGTGTTGAGGTGAAGTCGCTCAGTCGTGTCCGACTCTTTGCGACCCCATAGACTGTAGCCTATCAGGCTCCTCTGTCCGTGGGATTTTCCAGGCAAGAGTGCTGGAGTGGATTGCCATTTCCTTCTCCAGGGGATCTTCCCAACCCAGGAATCGAACCCGGGTCTCCCGCATTGCAGGCAAACGCTTTACCGTCTGAGCCAAATGTGTTAGAAATCCCAAAACGTTCCTTTGACCCTCCACCCACACCTATCTCTTCCACCATCTCTCTCCTCTACCCATAAGACTTTTAAAAATTAATTTATTCATTTTAATTGGAGGCTAGTTACCTTACAATATTGTCCCATAAAACTTTTGAAAGTCATCTACACTTGCTGGAAGCTGTCACTTCTTCAGTCTCCTTTCAGTTATAGTTTCATCATATCTCTGTTCCAACTATTCCCCTAAAGCATGGTGTGTAAATGTAATCAGTGACCTTCCATGAGAAACCCACTGATTACATGTTGTCCTTATTTTAGTGGATCTTTCTGCTGAATGTAATGCTGGAGACTACTTCTTCCTTCTTGAAATTCTCAACCCTTGGCTTTAGTGACTCTGTATACTCTTGAGGATCCTTAAGGCTTTCTAATCCTTTCTTCTTGCACTTTCCTAAGCTCCTCTTCCACCACTCACTCCACAGGTCTTGATATTCTCCCAGTTTCTCACTGGCTCTTCTCTTTTTGCTCTATGTGTCCTTCCTGGCAGACCTCACACACTCTCATAGTTGTAACAGTACCCTGAATGCCAAGTCTCCCAAACCCATTCTCTGTCTAAGGCCTCAGACACACAAATCTGTCTGTTCAATATATGCATTGAAATTTACCGCCACAGACAACACAAGTGAATGTGTCCCACATTCTCCTCCTCTTTACAGGCTTCCCCAGCATTCTCTGTTGGTGACACTACTTAAGGAGGAGTGTCCAACTCTTTGTGACTCCATGGACTACAGCACTCCAGG
The DNA here is from genome assembly GCA_006408695.1 of Aepyceros melampus. Taxonomy (NCBI): domain Eukaryota; kingdom Metazoa; phylum Chordata; class Mammalia; order Artiodactyla; family Bovidae; genus Aepyceros; species Aepyceros melampus. The sequence continues at coordinate 38,561 of SJXQ01002502.1, forward strand.
CTCCCCTGTCTTTCACTGTCTCTTGGAGTTTGCTGATTCGTGTCCACTGAGTCAGTGATGCTGTCTAACCATCTCATCCTCTGCTGTCCCCTTCTCCTCTTACCCTCAATCTTTCCCAGCATCAGGGTCTCTTCCAGTGTTTGCTCTTTCCATACGGTAGTTGAAATATTGGAGCTTAAGCTTTAGCACCAGTCCTTCCAGTGAATACTCAGGGTTGATTTCCTGTAAGATTGACTGGTTTGAATTCCTTGCAGTCCAAGGGACTCTCAAGAGTCTTCTCCAACACTACAATTCAAAAGCATCAGTTCTTCAGTGCTCAGCCTTCTTTATGGTCCAACTCTCACAATTTCATGTTTTAAATATCTCTTAAATCAGTCCTTTTCTCTTCAAACAGTGTTCCTTAATCTAGATTCTGTTCTTTATCATCTCTCATCTGAACCATTCCACTAGCCACAAAATTTGCCCTCTCCTTCCAGGATGGCTCTCTTCAAATCCATCCTCCAGTGCTTACCAGGGCTCTAACAGCAAAATCTAACTCTGTGACCCTCCATATAAACCTCAATGGTTTCTACAGCTGTTGTAGCAAAGAGTCCTCCCACCCCACAGACCAACTCCAATCATTCAATGGTAATTTCTAGACTCTTGTGTTGAGAAGGACTATGAAGCCATGTCAGAGGTTCATAATGAACAGTGGCTGTCATTGGTAAGGGAAGAAAGACTAGTGGCCCTTAGTCTGTGTATTTGCTTTTTTCTGATGAACAGAACAAGAGTTGGTTCTGATGAACCCAGTTCTTCCATCTTTACCATTTAGTACTTTCTCCTCTCTCTTTACACTGTACAGCTTTAAGTCCCATCCCTTACCACTCTGTTTCTGGAATCTGTGCTTTTGTGAAAGAGCTAGCCCTACATGGAACACCTCCCTCTACCTCCCATACGCCCCACTCCTGACTAACTCTATCCCATTGTTTGAGACTCAGGCCCAAATGTGTATATCTAGTATATTTTGAGTGTTCCATGTGGCTCAGTGGTAAAGAATCTGCCTGCCAATGTGCGAGATGCAGGAGACGTGGGTTCAGTCCTTGGGTCAAGAAGATCCCCTAGAGGAGGAAATGGCAACCTACTCCAGTATTCTTGCCTGGAAGAACCCCATGGGCAGAGGAGCCCAACAGGCGACAGTCCACAGGGTCACAGAGAGGCAGACATGATTGAGTGACTGACATGAGCACAAGTACACCTTCACTGACTCCCCGTGTTTCCAGCCAAGGTTGGGTGAAGTGTTCTTTCTCCGTGTTTCCTCCAAATTCCAGGTTTCCCTCTATCACTACATATTGTCTAGTTATGCGTCTCGCCCCATCCCCAATATGTTGTCAACTACTTGAAATGTATGCAAATTCTTTGCAAATCAATGCAGTCTTTGTCATGTTCCATCCCCCAAAGGTGACACCTATTTCTTCACCTCCTTAAATCTGGACAGGCCTGGGCCTAATCTTTAAGAAGACTGGCAACTTCTAATTTTTCCCTGTTGCGACCAGCTTCCAAACTGTGAGGAAGCCCAAGCAGCCATAGAAGGACAAAATGTGGAAGATAACCATCACCCTTGGCTGGCAGCCTTAGCTAGTAGCTTTATTCAGCACCAACTTGCCTGTCACATGAACAAACTGTCTTGAAAGTGGTCCTCCATCCTTCCAGAGCAGTTGAGCAACCCAGGTCACTCTAGTCAAAAGAAACAGAGATGACTTGTCCTTACAAGTCCTGACCAAATTACAAAATCATAGACAAAGGGGTGAATGCTATTGCTTTAAACCACAAGATTTAGGGGTGGTCTATTTTACAGTATTAGATAAAACAAATGATGTGGTTCTATTGACTGAAATTGGTCTTTGGTTGTGACTTTTCCTCCCTTGCTAATCATATTGCTTTCTTACACGTAACTTCATACTTTGATTTTCCCTTGTTTAATTTTGGATAATATTCTCAGGTGATTAGTTAGGATGATTTCTCAACGTTATAAAATGCTATGGAACAATGCACATACTTGATGTATGTTGTTTCCCAGTTTTCAGCAGTATGATAATAGTTTTTCATTAGGAAGATATACTTATTCAAAGACCTGTCCAAAAACATATCAGGTTGCCTTTTGGTGAAATAACCAAAACTTTATTAAACAGAAATATAAAGGCATGTAGTACTCCTGTGCCTCTGACCAATATATCTTACTCAGGTTGGGTGGAGTTTGGCTGTGTTGTCTAACTCAATGAATGGACTTCTTTGTGAAAGATCATCTGCCTAATGCATGCAGCCATGTTAACTAAAAGCACTAACCATCTTACTTCTGTCCATTTGAAGCACTCTAGCATACATAGCTCTAAGAGTAGATAAGATATTCCATGCTGTATGACTCTAGCAGGATAGAAACTTCCTTCTATTCCAAACTGCTTTAAAAATTCTGACCTTCAAAAAAAGAAAAAATCCTGGACAATAGTAAATTCAACATCACATCAGGCTTGAATGTTAATTCAGTTCAGTTCAGTTGCTCAGTCATGTCCGACTTTTGCGACCCCATGAATTAATTGCAGCAAGCCAGGCCTCCCTGTCCATCATCAACTCCTGGAGTTCACTCAAACTCATGTCCATCGAGTCGATGATGCCATCCAGCCATCTCATCCTCTGTCATCCCCTTCTCCTCCTGCCCCCAATCCCTCCCAGCATCAGAGTCTTTTCCAACGAGTCAACTCTTTGCATGAGGTGGCCAAAGTACTGGAGTTTCAGCTTTAGCATCATTCCTTCCAAAGAACACCCAGGACTGATCTCCAGACTGGACTGGTTGGATCTCCTTGCAGTCCAAGGGACTCTCAAGAGTCTTCTCCAACACCACAGTTCAAAAGCATCCATTCTTCGGCGCTCAGCTTTCTACACAGTCCAACTCTCACATCCATACATGACCACAGGAAAAACCATAGCCTTGACTAGACAGACCTTTGTTGGGAAAGTAATGTCTTTGCTTTTGAATATGCTATCTAGGTTCGTCATAACTTTTCTTCCAAGGAGTAAGTGTCTTTTAATTTCATGGCTGCAATCACCATCTGCAGTGATTTTAGAGCTCCCAAAAATAAAGTCAGTCACTGTTTCCCCTGTTTCCCCATCTATTTCCCATGAAGTGATGGGACCAGATGCCATGATCTTCGTTTTCTGAATGTTGAGCTTTAAGCCAACTTTTTCACTCTCCTCTTTCACTTTCATCAATAGGCTTTTTAGTTCCTCTTCACTTTCTGCCATAATAGTTCACTTTAATTATTTACATATATTTAACACATCATTTGACAACTTTCATGTGACAGCTACAAAACTCAGCATCCTTTTGCCTTAAAGCCAAGATATGTTTGGATGTCTATAGGTGTACTTTTCACTTTTAGGAGGAAGGAGATCAGTTCTGTTCATGTGTTTGTAGGAAACCATCTTTCCTAGTCTTCTCTATATAGCCTATTAGCATAAGTGAACCCTACCCCTTAATATTGTCACCCTTCTTGGAACAATGTAGACATCTTTCTCTTAAGTGACCATCTCCACTCTAATTGGGAATTGACATTACTATACATTTGGCAATGTTAGTCATTCATTCAATCAATAAAATTTTTTGCTGTGTTTCAGGCATTATTCTTAGAACTTTATATTTGGCCATGAAACAAAGAGACAAGGTCTAGTCTCACGAACCTTACATTTCAGGGGCAGGATGTGATTTTAGTCAATTTAAAAAAGTGAACAACTTCCCTGGTGGCCCAGTGGTTAAGACTCCACGCTTCTAATGCAGGGGGTTCCAGTTCCATACCTGGTTAGGGAACTGAGATCCCATAGTGCTGTGCAATGTGGCTCAAATTCTTTTTAAATAACTTTTTTAAGAACTTGGGTTTTAAAAATTAAAAATTAAGTGGACAAGATAATTTCAGGTAGTGTTATGAAGAATATATAGCTCTGTATTGTGCTACAAGGGCTTCCCTGGTGGCTCAGCAGTAAAAGAATTCACCTGTAATGCAGGAGACAAAGATTTGATTCCTGGATGAGGAAGGTCCCCTGGAGGAGGGCATGGCAACCCACTCCAATATTCTTGCCTGGGAGAATCCCATAGATTCTGGTGGGCTACAGTCCTTGCAGTCACAACGACTTGGATATGACTGAAGCAACTTAGCACACATGCAGTGTGCTAGAGAGTGTCGAGGGGTGGGGAGCTACCTCAAGTTTGATACTAAGAGAAATCTCTCTGAGCAGGGGACCTACAAACGTAAGCCACCCTTCCTATTCCCAGCCTAATCTGACAATGAGGGATTAAGAAAAGGAGAAAAGCTAGCTGAACTTCATTATGAAATACCTAAAAGCCTTCTTCAGTGGTAGTGGGGAATGGAAATAATCTTCAGGAGAAATAATTTTGATGTGAGCTGATTTTCTTTTCTTCTCCTCCCACTTCTGGTTGGAGCTAAGAGAGATGACGTCAAAGGCCCGGATTTCAGGAAGCAGGCATGGTATGTTTGTTTCCTTAGGGAGCCATCATAAATTACCACAAACTGAAACAACTGGAAATTTATTCTCTCATGGTTCTGGAGCCAGACATACAAGATCAACTTGTGAGCAGGGCCCTCCAAAAGACTCTAGGGAAGAATTCTTCTTTGTTTATTCATAGCTTCTGGTGGTTGTTAGCAATCCTTGGTGTTCCTTGGTTTGCGGCATCATAACTTTAATCTCTGCCTCAGTTTTCACACTGCCTGATTCTCTGTATCTCCTCTGTGTCTTTTTTTATTAAAAAAAAGTATTTTTAATTTGAAAATTTCCCTCTTTTTATAGACATGTGTCATTGATTTAGGAGGGCTTCCTTGGTGGCTCAGCTGGTAAAGAATCAGCCTGCAAAGTGGGAGACCTGGGTTCCATCCCTGAGTTGGGAAGATCCCCTGGAGAAGGAAAGGCTATCCATTCCAGTATTCTGGCCTGGAGAATTCCATAGACTGTATAGTCTATGAGGTCACAAAAAGTCAGACACAACTAAGTGACTTTCACACACCCTAACCCAATATGACCTCATTTTAGCTTGATTATATCTGCAAAACCCTATTTCAAATAATACCATACTCATAGGTTCTGGGTAGACATGAATTGGGAGGAATTATTCAACCAATAACAGAAAGTCAGCTGGAACTCTCATCAGTGGGAGAAAATAGACTGCAATGACTTGACATCATCCAGAGACTAAAGAGGAAGGAAAAGTGTGGGGACCTACTGAGAAGCGTGGTCTGTGGAGTCTTGCTGTCTAATTTTAACTTTGCTTCTAGTGTCATCAATCTCTTCTGTTATCCTCAAGAATTGAATTGCTTGTCAAACTGCTAAAGCCTCTTAGGAAGTGCTTCAGGAGAAGGCCCAGAGTAGTTGAGTCCATGATTAAGCAAAGTGGATGAGGGGATCACAGCAACCCAGAGAGGCAATTGCCACACAGCCAGGTGGATCAGCAGTCCTGTTCTGAGAAGACAACAAAAATCAGGACTACTTGGGTGTCCTCAGAACTGCTTGGTGACAAAATCTTTAATGTTGCAGGATTCATTCACAAACAGCATTCCTCAAATACCTGCTATCTGCAAGTACCTTGTTGATGCTGGGGGAAAAATGCTGAAGCACCAGAAGCTGGTCCCTGCTCTGGAGAATTTTATTGCCATCAAGGATGGTGAGAATTTGAAGTGTGATGTTCTTCAGATGTAAAGGAAAATGTGACTGCAAGAGCTGAGTTGAGGACATGACTTACACTGGTTATAAAGTGATAGGACTTCCTTCATGGAGTGGTAGATTAGAATCTGCCTTACAATGCAGAGAACACCACAGGTTGATCCCTGGGCTGGGAAGAGTCCACATGCTGCAGAGCAACTAAGCCCACGTGCCACAACTACTGAGCCCACATGCCGCAACTACTGAGCCCACATGCTGCAACTACTGAGCCCACGTGCCACAACTACTGAGCCCATGTGCCGCAACTACTGAGCCCACGTGCCGCAACTACTGAGCCTGTATGCCTAGAGCCTGTGCTCCACAGCAAGAGAAACCATCGCAATGAGAATCCTGTGTACTGCAACAAAGATTAGCCCCTGCTCACTGCAACTAGGGAAAGTCCATGCAAAGCAATGAAGACTCACAACAGCCAAAAATACATAAAATTATTTTAAAAAACCAAAATGATGGCTAGCACAACCAATGTTTGTTGATTGCCTCCCACATGCCAGGCACTACATTGGATACCAGCATTCAAAAGCAGCATCCACCGTACTCCTTGTCCTTTAGCTTCTCCTTCACTGTTTCATGGAATCTTTAGACACAACAAATTCTAAGACATTGATGTCCTTACAACCTCCCTCAAAATAATCACTCTGATTGGTGTGCTTTGTTTAGAAATAGCCCCATAATAGTATCAAATATCAAACATTTGATCACTCAGCATTCCAACCTGAAAAACACAAATCAATGCCTCAATGTCCCTCTTCTTAACTGCTATTTAAATCCCTTAGCACTGGCACAGAGACACACAGCACAGTTTCTGGGACAAGGCAGACATTCATTCACATTCAAAATCACTCTGCACCAGGTACTAACCAAATGTTAGTTTCTGTTTCTTCCTAAAAAAATATCACATGTCTGCTTGCTGGTCATAGCAATGAGTACAGAATAAAAGAAATAAAATTCTGATGAGTGATCTCACTATGATTTAGCCAAAGAAAGAATCACTGTAGTTCAAAATTTCAGAAAAGTTATGCCTTCTCAAGATCTCACAGGAATTCGTCTCCAGCTTTTCTTTAATGTTGAATTTCCTTCTGGATCATAGTTTCTGTTGTGTAATCCTCTGGTCTTTTCTTTCCTGGCTTCTCCTTGGATCCCCCATCTAAGATAGACAGTCCTCACTCTTAACTTGGTTAACTACATGCAACTTGTATTACTTCTGTCTAAATAAAATTTAGATGGGCAACTTACATCTATTGTATAAGAGCTTGTAGAAATCAATGTCTAAGCTGTCACTTGTGAACATACCTCATCAGATGTGACTCACTTTTCTTTCACAATTATGCACACCATGATATTAGGGAGAAATATCAACAACCTCAGATATGCGGATAATACCACTTTAATGGCAGAAAGTGAAGAGGAACTAAAGAGCCTCTTGATGAAGGTGAAAGAGGAGAGTGAAAAAGTTGACTTAAAACTCAACATTCAAAAAACTAAGATCATGGCATCTGGTCCTATCACTTTATGGCAAATAGATGGGAAAACGTGGAAACAGTGTCAGATTTCACTTTCTTGGCCTCCAAAATCGGTGTGGACAGTGACTGCAGCCATGAAATTATGACATTTGCTCCTTGGAAAAATAGCTATGTCAAACCTAGACAATATTTTAAAAAGCAGAGACATCACTTTGCCAACAAAGGTCTGTATAGTTAAAGTTATGGTTTTTCCAGTAGTCATGTGTGGACGTGAGAGTTGCACCATAAAGAAGGCTGAGCACAAGACAATTGACACTTTCTAACTGTGGTGCTGGAAAAGACTCTTGAGAGTCCCTTGGACAGCAAGGATTTCAAACCAGTCAATCCTAAAGGAAATCAACTCTGAATATTCATTGGAAGGTCTGACCCTGAAGCTGAAGTCCAGTACTCTGGCCATCTCATGTGAAGAACAGACACATTGGAAAAGACCCTGATGCTGGGAGGGATTGGGGGCAGGAGGAGAAGGGGACGACAGAGGATGAGATGGCTGGATGGCATCACTGACTCAATGGACATGAGTTTGAGAAAACTCAAGGAGATAGTGATGGACAAAGAAGCCTTGCCTGCTGTAGTTCATGGGCTAGCAAAGAGTCAGGCACAACTTAGCAACTGAACAACAGCAACAACAATGACATCAGAAGAGAACACAGTGTAATGAAAGACCAGGGCTTTGGGGTCAGGTCTAGTTTTGAGTCCCTATTCTTCCATTTGCTGCCTGAGTGGACATAGACAAGTTCCGTAATATTTTCCAGCTGGAAATCATCATATATTTTTGAGCTATAGTGAGAACTGGAAACAAACTATGAAAACTGTCTGGCAAGTCATAGGCACTTAATTCCTGGAAGCTATTCCTATTATTCTAGTCATGCCCAGTAATCTACATAATCTCTTGGATCTATTTATGGTTGCTTCTGACATTTCTACTTTTGCCTTTTTTATATCGGTTATGAATGTACTTGTAAAAATAAACCTGGTGTCTTCCAAATGCAAGGGGGGAAAACCCAATTAAGATTACATTACATAAAATTGAGTACTGGAATTCAAGCTGTGAGATAAAGTTTAAACAGATTAACTACCACGAGCTAGTGATGAGGTCATAGCTTAAAATAATTTGGCAGAGTTAAACCAGACTAGCACAAACAGACTTCTGAATTGGCACATATCACAAAAGGTGGTTCTCTTATGCCCAAATATAGAGGTTGACTCATGCAGTCTGGGTGAAACATCTGAGGAACCAAGTGATATCATTCAAGGAGGCAGGATGACATCATTCTGCAAATGTTTCTCGTCTGTCTGGTTTTGGCCTTGAGACTTCTGGGGCTCTTGTGTCTCATGATTTCCAGCAGTTGCTCGTAAACTCTCCCCTCCTTGAGGGAGGCAACATTAGTCCTCACCTATCTTTTATTTCCTGCATGTTATAAATATTTTTCCACGTCTGGCACAGTATCTGGTTTCCACTCTGCTCATTCTATTCAAACTGGTCTCAACATGGTTGCTAAAAATAGTCTAGTTGCCCAATCCAGTGGATCCTTTTAAGTTTCCTTCCCTCTGGAACTGAGGGCTGTGGTTGACATGTGGATCAACTCTTCTTCCTCACTCCTTTTCTTTGCTTCCTTATACCTGTCTCATGATTCTCTGGATTCTGAAGGTCACTTCTTATGAGCCTTCTTCACTTGTTTCTCTTTGGTAACTCGCCCTTAGATGTTCTCCAGGGCTAGCACGCCAGCTTCTCCTCTGGCCCCTGGGGCCCCTTGGCAAGCTTATCTCCTGGCTTCCCTAGTCTCAGTCACTACTTCTGCAATGACCTTCTCCAAACCAAACCCAGACAAGTCACTGTCCCAGCTAAGAACCTTCCATTTTCAGTTGCTTTCAAGTTGGATCCACACTCTAGGAAGAGTGTCGACTCCTTCATAACCTGGTCTCAGCAAATCCTCTGACCTTCATCTCCCACCATGGAGCTTCTCCGCCTATGGTCATGCCACTTCTCTGTTTCTCCACCCTCTGCATCCAAAAATCTCACAGATCCTCTAAGATCCCATTCAAAGGCCATCTATACAAAGTCTTCTGTAGCAGCCTCCTCCCTCCACCCTGGTGGAATTAGTGGCTGCCTCACCACATACCATGTTTGCCTACTTCTAGCAGAGCTCTTATCATGTTTTGTTACTGTCTGTTCTACTTTTTTTTCTCTGTACCTTTAGATGATGATTTCTTGAGAGCAGAGATTTTACCTTCTTTGTCTTATTATTATTCATACCCCCCAGCACCGGCCTTGCAGATAATTACATTCTCAAGAAATACTTCTCCATTTGAACTGAATCTATTTTTTCAAAGTCAGTCTTCTAATCAGATTCAGTTGCTTTGCTACCTGCAACAGAAGGAAGAGAGAAACACAAAGTATCTGCCATGCACTCAATGTATGTTAGGCATTGGACTTTGATGGCAAAACTCTTTCCCACACTCCCTGTATAATTAAACTGTGAGCAAAGAAAGGCGTGTTCCATGCTTTTTTATGCACAACCAACTCCAAAGTCAGCTAAACTCCAGTGCAGAATCATCAGAAAGATCCAGCATATCTAATCAGCTCTATGTGAATCAAAGGCCTCTTCCATGAAGTTGAATAAGCCCTTCTAGGACATCAGGGTATCATTTAGTAAGTTTCTTCTCCTAGCAGACTAAATGGAGCTTGGATATATGTTATAATAGAGGCACATAAGCTCTAATTTTGTTCAGCAAAATAAATGGTTACTTAAAATTTAGTCTGGATCAACTAAAATGTATCATGTATCACTCAGACAGAAATAAAGCTCATGATAATGGTTGTGGAGAGCACTGTTTTTCTACTTGCACCTGCTCCATTCAGTCAAGATCTGCTTCACCACTAATCTCTGTATAGGAATATCTAATGGAGTTCTTTAGCTCCGGATTTCATAAAGGTATCAGAAAAAGCCTACTGTGAATGACTGAATTTCTACTGCTTAATAAGGATGCACACAACATATAAGATATGTTTCTATAAAATAATGGATAACATATATTAAGCAATACCACACATATGGCAAGCCCTGGCTGTATTTCTTACAAGGATTATATCATTTCCTCATAGTAACCATATGAGGGAAATTGCTATTATCTCCATTTTATAAATGAGGAAACTGAAGGTCAGAAGATCAGTAACTTTCAAATGTTACAGAACTACTGTGAAGTGAGCTAGGAGTCAAAGACTGCCTCTTGCTCTGGTGAACTTAGAAGATAGAGCGATGTCAGTGACAAGCACCCGTTTATGAAGGGAAGGATGATGACTCATAGCCATGTTAGTATGGAAACGTGGTTGGTCAGGTCTCAATCTTTATGCACTTTCTTCGGGCCCAATGTTTTTCAATTATAGGTACAGAAGACTTTATTTCTTTTTGAAGTGGAAAAGAGAGTGGGAAAGAGAGAGATGTCGAGAAGTTCAAGTATATGGACGCACGTTTTCTTGCTCAAACCTCAGCTTATGACTATGTTTGGATAAATGGAGGCTCTGCTCAGTATCCTTTAGAATCTCGACGGTGGGTCTGACTCCTTAGCGGAAACCACTCTGCCTTCGCCTGGATTTCTCTTCCCCCACCCTAGGGGAGCTCTGTAGCATGGGCCCAGTGGGCTCTAGTACAGGATATCAAGCACTGTCATTCAATCGCTTCATTAAAGTGGACATTTCTTTTGTAAACTGATATTTCTCTTTCACTTTTCTAGTGTCTACTGGAAAACTACTCCCATATCATTTTTGAAGTGTAAGAGCTATAATATTAAACTGTATCTCTAAGAATAATTGTTACTATCTCTCAAATAAATCACTTCAAGGCTATCATTTAAAATAGAATTGAAATTATTATGAAATGCAATGATTAATGCATTGCATTAGCTCAAATTGCATTTTTTAAAATCTTAGGTGGATTACCAACAATCATTAATAATAAAAGTACAGAAAAATACAAAGCATTTGACAGCACACTGTATTACTGAGGGTATGAGGAAACAGACATTCTTGTATATTGCCAGTAAGCGTAGCAATTGAAATTTTTCAGAGACAGCAATTTGGAAATAACTATTGAAGTTAAAAATGCATTTACAGTTGATTCATAGGTAATTCACTGTAGCTTTGTTTGTAGCAGCAAGAGACTACAGCCTAACTATCCATCAATAAGGTATATACAATGCAAACCTAAAAAGACTGAGGCAGCTCTGTTGGTGATAAGGAATGAGAGCTAATTACACATGTGTGTGTGTTTGTACCATTGGTGTGCTGGCTAATGTTCAATCACCCACCTCCCCAAGTGTAGTTCCACGGATGTTGGTTGACAAGTAAGATGAAAGTGAACCAGTGAAGATGTGTCTGGAGCTTCATTGGTTCCTCAATGATGCAAGTGACTTCTTTGCTGGAATGGATAATAATCTCAAATAATGGAAGAACATTTCCTCAATTTTTTGTATATTCACAATGACAAACACTTAGGTTTAATTTGTATTCTTAACATATTTACCATCTCCAGACAATCAATCAAACAAAAAATTAAGCCCTGATTTTTATGATTTGCTGATTTCTGGTGGAAATACTCCCACAATGGCCAATTTTGAGTTGCCAATGTGACATCACTGAATACAGAGTTGGAAAAAAATACACATACCTACACAGAGGTCATTATATAGCGTTTACCCCTTTCAAATACAGTAGATCTAAATAACTCACAACAAACATATAACAGTAAAATATAGTAGAATAATTAGGATGTCATGAATTTTTAGTATTTCTTATCTGTTATAATTTAATTGTAAGTTTATTTTGAAATAGTGGCTGTGTTCAATAACCAACACACAAAATTCCTGGAAATTTAACAATCAGCTCTCATGAGTTGATATGAGCTGGCACCAACATACACTGCATATACAATGAGATAGTGTCCCACCAGGAAACAGAAAGCACACTTAGAGGAAAATCCGAAGAGAATTTGTTGAAGGGTATGATCGAGGTTAAGGAAACACAGAGAGAGGCTGACAGATGTGTGAATACGCACACAAAAAGGAACTGTACACTTAAAGTGAGTGATGTGTATGGTATGTGCATTATACTTCAACAAAGCTGTTTTGAAAACATGAGAGAGCTGCTGGGGCCTCCAGGGACTAGCACTGACAGGAAGTCTTTACCGTCCCTAAACCTTATGGGGCAAGAGGAGGGAACAGTGTTAACAGAGCCTGTGTGAGATAAAGACCACGAGGAGGGGCTCCCCGCAAGAGTTGCAGTTGTGGATGGATTGATCCGCTGCCCCAACAGCAGCTCTGAAGCAAACGTTGTGGAGGAGGATATGCAGACTTTCTCTTCTCCTGCCCTTCAATCCACCATGCCTCATGTTGGCCAAACTCAGCTCCAAGTCAGAGGGCAAGGCAACCTTGGTGATGTTTGCATACAAGTCAACACTTTAGACTCCTTGGAAGGAAAGCTATGACAAACCTAGAAGTGTATTAAAAAGCAGAGACATCACTTTGCTGACAAAGGTCTGTACAGTCAAAGCTATGGTTTTTCCAGTAGTCATGTATGGGTGTGACAGTTGGACCTTAAAGAAGGCTGAGCACTGAAGAATTGATGCCTTGGAACTGTGGTGCTGGAAAAGACTCGTGAGAATCCCTTGGACAGCAAGGAGATCCAACCAATCAATCCTAACGGAAATCAACCCTGATTATTCATTGGAAGGACTGATACTGAGGCTGAAGCTCCAATACTTTGGCTACCTGATGCAGAGAGCCAAATCATGGGAAAGACCCTGATGCTGGGAAAGATTGAAGGCAAAAGGAGAAGGGAATGGCAGAGGATGAGATGGTTAGATAGTCTCATGGACTCAGTGGACAGTCTATAATATTTTGTAGCTTATGCATTTTGAACCTTGTGAATATATTACCTATTTCAAAAAAGTAGTAACATTAACGTTTAAAAAATAAATATAGAAACAATGAAGTTTTTGGTAGTTGTTAAGGCTGGTCATGAATAGGCTGCTACTTTTCCCTGAGTGCAGAGTAGGACTGTAATTCCCAGTGTCTGTTGAAGTTAGGTATCACTACATGTCTTATCTGAAGGATAAAATATGAGAACTAATGTGCATCACATCAGGCAGAAGCTTTAAGAGCCAGTGCATGTATTGCCATTTCCTCTTTTTGCTACCTCATGAGTCACGGAAGCATCGCAGAACCTCTGCCAGCCAGAGTCCAAGATATACAAGGAATAGACACCCTCCCTCCTGCCCCACCACACTAACATTGGACTTTGAGTACGAGTGAGAAATAACCTGTGTTGTCTGAAATTATTGAAATTATAGGATTGTTTGCTACTAGAACATAAAATGGTCATAAATTTACATTTATTTTTGGCTGTGCTAGGTCTTCGTTGCTGCACATGGGCTTTCTCTAGCTGTGGTGAGTGGGGACCACTCACTACGGTCTCGAGTTTCTCGTTGCAGTGGCTTCTCTCATGCAGAGCTCAGGTTTGGGCACACGGGCTTCAGTAGTTGCGGCACGTGGGCTCAGTGGGTGTGGCACATGGGCTTAGTTGCTCTGCAGCGTGTGGAATCTTCCCAGACCAGGGATCGAACCCATGTCCCCTACATTGGCAGGTGGACTCCTATCCACTGCACCACCAGGCAAGTCCTAAACTGGCCTACTTTTGTTGATAAAAAATGGAGCCAAATGACTCCTGGCATTATTTTCAAATAAAAAATATTTTATTTGAATGTACATAAAGAATACGTACATTTAGCCTCTTGTCTAGGGCTTCCCTGGTGGCTCAGAGGTTAAAGTGTCTGCCTGCAGTGTGGGAGACCCAGGTTCAATCCCTGGGTTGGGAAGATCCTCTGGAGAAGGAAATGGCAACCCACTCCAGTACTCTTGCCTGGAAAATTCCATGGACTGAGGAGCCTGGTGGGCTACAGTCCATGGGTCGCAAAGAGTCGGACACGACTGAGCGACTTCACCTCACCTCACCTCACCTCACCTTAAAAACAATACATATATTCGGACCCATGGAAATACCATGGATTTCAACAATATGAATTTTATGAATGTCAGTTCTAACTTTACATTCAGCAGTTTATATCAATTGCCTCAAAAAATGCATTTTGACCAAATAATTCTGTGCTAAGTCAATTCAGTCATGTGTGACTCTGAGTGGCCCGCCAGGCTCCTCTGTCCATAGGATTCTCCAGGCAAGGATGCTGGAGCGGGTTGCATTTCCTCCTCCAGGGGATCTTTCCAACCCAGGGATCGAACCAGCATCTCTCACGTCTCCTGCATTGGCAGGCAAGTTCTTTACCACTAGCACCATCTGGGAAGCCCTGAACAATTCTACTCTTAGGAATTAATCCTAAAGAAATAACCAATAATAACAGCTAAATTTTATTGAACAATTATTATGCAACAGACACTCTTCTAAGAGCTTCGCACAAATTAATTTAGTATGCTTATAGCAATTCTATGATGTATGACATAACCTATCACTGTTACACTTTTATACAAGAGACTGAAGCTTAGAAAAGTTGAGCAACTTGTCAAAAATTATACAACTAATAGGCATAGTAGCCAAGATTTAAATTAATCAGTTCGATTTCCAAGCTTGTGTAAAATTTCAGCCACTGGGATATATTGCTACTTTTTTCCCTATCTATTTCTTCTTTGACCTACAGACTTCTTAATTTTCAAAGGTATGGTCTTTTCCTAGTGATCTTGTTCTTCTCGAGTTTACTGAGGAATATCTGATAGATATAGTCATATATATTTAAAGTGCATGACATGATGATTGTATATATTATTATTATTTCATTATATACATAATGACATGAAATAATTGCCAAGTTCAAAATAATTAATACATCCATCACTTAGTGGTGAGGATGCTTAAGATCTATTCTCAGTAGCTTTCAAGTGTACAGTACCTTATTATCAGCTGTAGTCACCATGACGTACAGTAGACACTCAGAACTTGTTCTTCTGTAATTGAAAGTTTGTGCCCTTTGACCTACATCTCTCCATTTCCCCTTCCCATCCACTTCTGGTAACCACCATTCTATTTTCTGTTTCTATTAAATTGGCTTTTTTTTTGGTTTAAGGTTCCACATGTAAGTGGTAACATCCTACTGCTACTTCTTAAGTAGCTTTAAGGACATAAATCACAGGACTGCTTTAGAACCTTGAAGCTGGGAAGCAAATCAAGTGTCCAAATGTGAGACAATGTTGAATCAATTGCAGTCACACTGAGTGCTAGAACACGTACCATGGAGAGGCAGTTGCTTCCTACAGATCACAAAGAGGCAAAGGAAAAATGATTGCAATATATAGAATGATAATAAATTTTTACACTCTTGTCCTAATTGTCTGAGAAGGCAATGGCACCCCACTCCAGTACTCTCACCTGGAAAATCCCATAGATGGAGGAGCCTGGAAGGCTGCAGTCCATGGGGTCACTGAAGGTCAGACACGACTGAGGGACTTCACTTTCACTTTTCACTTTCATGCATTGGAGAAGGAAATGGCAACCCATCCAGTGTTCTTGCCTGGAGAATCCCAGGGACGGGGAGCCTGGTGGGCTGCCATCTATGGGGTCGCACAGAGTCGGACACGAAGGAAGTGACTTAGCAGCAGTCTTAATTGTCAAAAAGTTTGTGCATAAACATATACTTTGCTGGTTTCGAGCTCTGGAGTGGAGCCCAGAGCAAGACAAGGATCTGAGCAAGTCCAGTTTTCAGTCTGGAAAGCTTATTCTTGGATAGTGGATCTTGCATGAGTTTTTCTTCTAAGTATCTCCATGCATTTTTTTATTTTCTGTAATACTACATACAAATCCTATATTTAATGGTGCCACACTGAGCTCACATAGAAGATCCTAAAACAAGAACTTGCCCACAGTGACTGGTTTGGTCAATGATACCAGGGAACAGGAGTAAGAATGTGAAAGTGAAACTATTGCTGGTAAATCTAGGGTTCTTTCTTCATGTTGAAAGAACACAGAGATGAAATAACAGGTAAGAAGTGGATTTATTTAGAGAGAAGCACATTCCGCAGACAGAGTGTGGGCCATTACAGAAGGTGAAAGAGTTTTGAAATATGACATGGTTAGCTTTTATGGGCTGGGTAATTTCATAGGTTAATTAGTGGCAGGATTATTCCAATTATTTGGGGGAAGGGGTGGTGATTTCCAGGGACTGGGTTGCCATCCACTTTTTAGCCTTTTATGGTCAGCCTCAGAACTGTCATGGCACTGGTGGGTGTGTCATTTAGCATATCCTGATGGTGATCACTCATCTAGAGCCAGACATCCTGGAATGTGAAGTCAAGTGGGCCTTAGGAAGCATCACTACGAACAAAGCTAGTGGAGGTGATGGAATTCCAGTTGAGCTAGTTCAAATCCTGGAAGATGATGCTGTGAAAGTGCTGCACTTAATATGCCAGAAAATTTGGAAAACTCAGCAGTGGCCACAGGACGGGAAAAGGTCAGTTTTCTTTCCAATCCCAAAGAAAGGCAATGGCAAAGAATGCGCAAACTACCACACAATTGTACTCATTCACACGCTAGTAAAGTAATGCTCAAAATTCTCCAAGCCAGGATTCAGCAATACATGAACCATGAACTTCCAGATGTCCAAGCTAGTTTTAGAAAAGGCAGAGGAACCAGAGATCAAATTGCCAATATCCACTGGATCATAGAAAAAGCAAGCGAGCGAAGTCGAGAAAAAGCAACAGAGTTCCAGAAAAACATCTATTTCTGCTTTATTGACTATGCCAAAGCCTTTGACTGTGTGGATCACAATAAACTGTGGAAAATTCTGAAAGAGATGGGGATACCAGACCACCTGATCTGCCTCTTGAGTAACCTATATGCAGGTCAGGAAGCAAGAGTTAGAACTGGACATGGAACAGCAGACTGGTTCCAAATAGGAAAGAGAGTACATCAAGGCTGTATATTGTCACCCTGCTTATTTAACTTCTATGCAGAGTACATCATGAGAAACACTGGACTGGAAGAAGCACAAGCTGAAATCAAGATTGCCAGAAGAAATATCAATAACCTCAGATATGCAGATGACACCACAGAAAGTGAAGAGGAACTAAAAAGCCTCTTGATGAAAGTGAAAGAGGAGAGTAAAAATGTTGGCTTAAAGTTCAACATTCAGAAAATGAAGATCATGGCATCTGATCCCATCACTTCATAGGAAATAGATGGGGAAACAGTGTCAGACTTTATTTTGGGGGGCTCCAAAATCACTGCAGATGGTGATTGCAGCCATGAAATTAAAAGAAGCTTACTCCTGGGAAAGAAAGTTATGACCAACCTAGATAGCATATTCAAAAGCAGAGACATTACTTTGCCAACAAAGGTCCGTCTAGTCAAGGCTATGGCTTTTCCAATGGTCATATATGGATGTGAGAGTTGGACTGTGAAGAAGGCTGAGCGCCGAAGAACTGATGCTTTTGAACTGTGGTGTTGGAGAAGATTCTTGAGAGTCCCTTGGATTGCATCCAACCAGTCCATTCTAAAGGAGATCAGTCTTGGGTGTTCTTTGGAAGGAATGATGCTAAAGCTGAACTCCAATACTTTGGTCACTTCATACAAAGAGTTGACTCATTGGAAAAGACTCTGATACTGGGAGCGATTGGGGGCAGGAGGAGAAGGGGACGACAGAGGATGAGATGGCTGGATGGCATCACAGACTTGATGGACATAAGTTTGAGTGAACTCCAGGAGTCGGTGATGGACAGGGAGGCCTGGCATGCTGCCATTCATGGGGTCGCAGAGAGTTGGACACGACTGAGTGACTGAACTGAACTGAACTGAATGTATTACAATGAGCATACAACGAGGCTCAAGGTTTACTGGAAGATGAATCTTCTCCATCTTGAACCTAGTTATTTCTAACTAGTTTTTGTCATGGCCTATAAGCCATGTTTTTCTTTTAAAGGTTGTGCCCTGCCCCCTTCCCTCTTGTTTCAAAATCAAGGGTATGATGTGTTATAAAGCTGCTCACCACTATGGCAAACTGAGGTGCTCTTTCTAGAACCCTCCCTAATGAGCCAAGTAGAATGGACCACCCTACCATCTGTCTGAGGGACATAAGACAGTTCCTCAGCTCCTTCTCCATAGGTCAAGGGTTTTAAGTCCTTCCTATTTGCAAGTTTGCACGTTTGTCAGAAAAGCTAAGAAGTTTGCTGAAGATGACCCATTGCAAAGCAGAGAAGCCTCTAAGCAGCAAACTAGAGCTATGAAGGGCAGCTGACATGAGGTGTTAAAATGCAACTGAGGTGAACAAGCTGAAATGAGCGGTGAGCCTTGAGACACAAGAGGCGCACCATATACAGCTTTATGAAGTTTAGGGATTGAAATTCTTGACTCTTCCAGTCATGACTCTCTTCTTATCTTGTTTTTCTTTTACAGTAGAGCTTCACTGTAGAAGAAAATGTCAAGTGGGATTTCCTAAAGCTATCAACTTCTGCATCCAGCCAAGATGGTAAATAAGAAACTAAGTTACATCTCAGAGGAGCATGGCAGAGATCAGAGCCATCCTCAAAGATTGAAAGGCTACCCTGCAGGCTCAGTGGTAAAGAATCCATTGCCAATGCAGGAGACACAGATTCAACCCCTGGGTCAGGAAGATGCCCTGGAGGAGGGCATGGCAACCCACTCCAGTATTCTTGCTTGGAGAATCCCATGGACAGAGGAACCTGGTGAGCTACAGTCCATAGGGTTGCAAAGAGTCTGACAAAACTGAGCGAATAAACAACAACAAAGATTTAAAGGGTGCAAAGGTGGTGGTGCCCATTTAATTATTGTTCTGGAATGTATGAAAACCAGATGGTGGATGATCACGCATTATGTAAATATAACAAAGGAGTAGCCCAATTGCAGCTGTCGGGCTGGATATGGGACCTCTACTGAAGCACATTAATAGAGCCTCAAGTATGTAGTGTGTGGTTGATCTGGTGAGCATATTATTTTTCTTATCAATCAAAAGAGGAACCTAAAGCAGTTTTCAATAGGCACAAAATGACAATAATATATATTCACATACTGTTCATGGGGTTCTCAAGGCAAGAATGCTGATGTGGTTTGTCTAATCAAAGCTATGGTTTTTCTAGTAGTCATATATGGATGTTAGAGTTGGACCATAAAGAAGGCTGAGCACCGAAGAATTGATGCTTTTGAACTGTGATGCTGGAGAGGACTCTTGAATGTTCATTGGACAGCAAGGAGATCAAACCAGTCAATCTCAAAGGAAATCGATCCTGAATGTTCATTGGAAGGATTGATGCTGAAGCTGAAGCTCCAGTACTTTAGCCACCTGATGCAATGAGCCAACTCATTGGAAAAGACACTGACTCTGGGAAAAATTGAGGCCAGGAGGAGAAGCAGGCAACAGAGTGAGATGGTTGGATAGCATCATTGGCTCAATGAATGTAAGTTCGAGCAAACTCTGGGAAATAGTGAAGGACAGGGAAGCCTGGCATGCTGTAGTCCAAAGAGTCAGATATGACTGAGCAACTGAACAACAATATATTCTCAGGATTTCCCCAACACTGTTAATTCTCCCATTTTCTCTCACAGGGATCCATGCTATTTGGACATTTCACAATTATATTTTGAGGAAATGTTAACGAACAAGATGTGCCATGTACCCTAGATGCCTTGATGAGACATATCGAATCCAGAGGGTGAAAAGTCAGCCCTAGAAAGATCCAGAGGCCTGCCAGATTAGCAGACTATTTGTTTGCAGACTATTCCACACTGAGGTACACTCCTTCAGTCCATTTACAGGGTGACTTGGAAGGCTGCCAGCTTTGGAGTAGAGCCCAGAGTAAGAGAGGGGTTTGTAGCATGTCCAGTTTTTAGTAAAAGCAGCCTTGCAGCTTGGGATCCCACGCCTCAGCATATCCCAAAAGATATCATGTGAGTTCTTGGGCAAGTCCCAGTAGGAGCAGCACAATGCAGACCTCTAGGGTTCTCAAAGAGATGCCATGCCACTTGCTGCAGAGAATAGGAAGAAAAAAGCAAATACCATATATTAATGCCTATATGTGAGATCTAGAAGAGTGGTACAGATGAACTTATTTGCAGGGAAGAAATAGAAATACAAGCATAGGCAATGCATATGTGGACACGGTGAGGAGGATGGGTGGTGGGATGAATTGGGAAATTAGGACTGACTTTGTGCACAGTACATTGCAATGTGTAAAAGAGATAGCTAGTGGGAAGAAGCACAGGGAGCTCAGTCAGTGCTCCGTGATGACCTAGAGGGGTGGAACTGGGGAGGGGGGAGATGGGGAGGAGCTCCAAGAGGAAGGAGATACATGTAAACATATAGCTGATTCATGTTTTTGTAGAGCAGAAACTAACACAACATTGTAAAGGAACTATACCTAAATTTTTTTAGAAATACAGCTCCTGGCAGGCTACTGGGCCCTGATATAGTCTAGCCTCTGCCATGGGACATCAAGTGACTCTGTGTCCAGAATTGCTCATCATGAGCTGGATGCTCTCAGATCCCCAGGTCACAGTGAGAAGCAGTACGCTGGAGACTGTGCTTGAGCAGGTGCAGAAACCAAAGTAACTTTGTGAAAGATGACCCCAGCCCCCAGAAAAGCTATTTAATCTCTCCTGCCTTAGTGTCCTTCTTTTTGAAACAAGGTGGATGATACTTCAACTAGGCTCTTGAGAGGCCTGTCAAGTACCACTGTGCAGCCAGCCTACGAACTGTGCAAATGTACTGAGTAGAGGAGGTGAGAAGAGGCTGACATTCCAACTGGGCTCAAATCCCTGGGCAGCATCTACCAAGCATAGGTACCCATTTCTAATTTGCACAAGGCCCCCTGTGGGCTACTTCAGGCCTGTCTATTGTCAGGATTTAAATGAGATCACAGATGTAAGGCACCTGTTAATAGTAAGTGGTCATAAATGGTAGTTGCTGCTGTATTCTGCTGTCTCCAAGTCCATCAGTTATTGAAAGCCTAAGTTAAAAGGGTGGCACTAGTCGTAAAGAATCTGCCTGCCGAAGCAGGAGACTCAGGAGGTGCAGGTTTGATCTTTGGGTTGGGAAGACCCCCTGGAGGAGGAAATGGCAACCTACTCCAGTATTCCTGCCTGGAGAATCCCACAGACAGAAGACCCTGGGGGGCTATAGTCCATAGGGTCACAAAGACTCAGACATGACTGAAGCAACTTAGCATGCATGCATGCATGCTAGTTAAAAGTAGAAGTCAGCACTGAAGCCCTGCTTGACAAAAATGGTCACAGAGGAATGGCATGTCTCTGACAGAATCAGCTTCCCTCAATGGACTCTAAGGACCATGATGTGGGGATCTGCCTCACTTACTCCTGGATGCTCCTGGGACTTAGTAATACAATAAATACTAACTGAATGATAGGGTAATTGAGAGAAAGGATAATTTTACTTTTTGAAAAAAAAAAAGTAACAGCATCTTTGAAAATATTTGCTTGGAGCTAGCTCTTCTTGAATATCTTTCCATATCTTGATTTCAGCTTGCCGTTCTCAGAGTTTTCTGTAGTTTTGAGGCCACTTCTACAATAAATCTAGGTCAATGTTCAGAATAACTTGCTTTAACTCTCTAGAATTTAGAGAGAATCCTCAATAAGGCAACCAAGCAACAACAGTCCCACAGAATTCCAAGTTCAGCTCTTTGTTTTGGTTACTATGTAATCAAACTATATCTCTTGGCCCATTTATGTTATACTAATCAAGTTTAAAAAGACACCATGAAATTAAAAGATGTTTGCTCCTTGGAAGAAAAGCGATGACAAACCTAGACAGCATATTAAAAAGTAGAGACATTACTTTGCTGACAAAGATCCATCTAGTCAAAGCCATGGTTTTTCCAATAGTCATGTATGGATGTAAGAGTTGGACCATAAAGAAAGCTGAGACAGTTGTATAGAATGGCCTTTTGGACTCTGTGGGAGAGGGAGAGGGTGGGATGGGTTGGCAGAGTGGCAATGTAACATGTGCGATATCATAAGCGAAATGAATTGCCAGTCCAGGTTTGATGCAGGATGCAGGATGCTAGGGACTGATGCATGGGGATAATCCAGAGAGAGGGTGTGGGGCGGGAGGGTGGAGGAGGGGGTCGGGATTGGGAGTTCATGTACACTTGTGGTACATATACACAATGGAGTATTACTCAGCTATTAAAAAGAATACATTTGAATCAGTTTTAATGAGGTGGATGACGCTGGAGCCGATTATACAGAGTGAAGTAAGCCAGAAAGAAAAACATCAATACAGTATACTTACACATATATATGGAATTTAGAATGATGGTAATGATAAACCTGTACGCAAGACAGCAAAAGAGACACAGTTGTATAGAATGGCCTTTTGGACTCTGTGGGAGAGGGAGAGGGTGGGATGGGTTGGCAGAGTGGCAATGTAACATGTGCGATATCATAAGCGAAATGAATTGCCAGTCCAGGTTTGATGCAGGATGCAGGATGCTAGG
The DNA here is from genome assembly GCA_006408695.1 of Aepyceros melampus. Classification (NCBI taxonomy): domain Eukaryota; kingdom Metazoa; phylum Chordata; class Mammalia; order Artiodactyla; family Bovidae; genus Aepyceros; species Aepyceros melampus. The sequence continues at coordinate 61,360 of SJXQ01002502.1, forward strand.
GACTGATGCATGGGGATAATCCAGAGAGAGGGTGTGGGGCGGGAGGGTGGAGGAGGGGGTCGGGATTGGGAGTTCATGTACACTCATGGCTAATTCATGTCAATGTGTAACAAAACGAATACAGTATTGTAAAGCAAAACAAACTAAAAAATAAAAATTAATTAAAAAAAAAAAAAAAAAAAAGAAAGCTGAGCACCAAAGAATTGATGCTTTTGAACTGTGGTGTTGGAGAAGACTGAAGAACTGACTCATTGGAAAAGACCCTGATGCCGGGAAAGATTGAAGGCAGGAGAAGAAGGGGATGACAGAGGATGAGATGGTGGGATGGTATCACTGACTTGATGGACATGAGTTTGAGCAAGCTCCTGGAGTTGGTGATGGACACAGAAGCCTGGCATGCAGAAGTCCATGGGGTCACAAAGAATTGGACATGACTGAGCAAATGAACTGAACTGAACTGATCAAGTTTAAGTCTGATTCATTTAAAGTTATCCAGCTGACTTTGTTGTCACTTTTAGACTATATAGAAAGAGTTTGATTACTTCCATTAAGCTTTAATTACTGAACTGTGTGATTGGTTGATAAGTTGAGAGATAAGTTTCTGATAGAACCTTCTCTGGTCCTATCTAGACTCTTCTTTGCTATTGTGCAGTGGAGAATCAAACCTCCCTGGTGGTTACATGGTAAAGAATTTGCCTTCAATGCAGGAGACCCAGGTTCAAAGCCTGGGTCAGGAAGATCCTCTGGAGAAGGGAATAGCTACCCATTCCTGTATTCTTGCCTGGAGAATCCCATGGTCAGAGGAGTCCCGTGGACTACAGTCCATGGAGTTGCAAAGAGTCAGACATGACCAAGCAACTAACATACTTTGGAGTCTAGCAAAAGACTGTTTTCAGTTCAGCAAATTTAATTTTCCTCTAGTTGCCTCTGATTCAGTGTAAGTGGTCTGAACTAGCTCTAAAATATGATATGATGTGATGAGATGCAATGTGATAAATTGTGATAAGCCTGACTCTTATTAGTCATTTATTCTGTGTGTGCTCCCTCTCTTTTGTTCCATTGCTTGGTTGAATTCCTCTGTTTCTCCTACCTCACCACTGACTGGGCTGATTCATTTGTCAGAATTAAATTTTACATGTTGCAGCAACAGTTTTAAACATCTCTGAGGACTCCAGGCCCTGTGACAGTAAAAGCAAGAAGGAGCTTCACAAACTTCCCCATAGAAGGGCAACCTCATTGAGGATCAGAAGGGCCTTTGTTCTTCCTCAGAACAGTTAATCTCTCTTGCTAAATTTGCCTTCCACACTGTCCCAGAGATTTCTGAAGAGTTCTGTTCTGGGAGCATTTCTCTAGTCGCTCCCAAGATGCTTTACTGGCACAGTAAGCCATCTCTTTTGCTTGTTTTAGTTGCCTGTTTAAAGGTTGCTTTTAAAATAGTCTTCTTTCAAATTAATCTTTATATTCACTAACTTGGATGGTAAACAAGCAGTATTATGCTATCATTTCTCTATGAAAACAGAATTTCCTAGAATTAATTATATTAAACAAAAGATAGCAACATATTGGGGCATTTTGAGAGCCCATATCTGTAAATGCAATTTAAAAAACTTTTCTCTATAAGTAAATTTTATTAACACTACTTACTTCACAGAAAAATGGTAAAAGGAAGGAGGAAAAAAATACATTCTGCATAATAATGTGTTTTGGAAAGCCACATTTTAAAAATCACAAAAATTTGAAAAGAAGACGATACAGATTTCTTCAGGTAAGGTTTGCCATTTTTGGTCTTAGCAGAATAATTGATGCCTGGCATTCTATTCCTGATCTAAGAAGTTCTAGATTCCTTTCTTTTCAAAAATATTGGCTAAGACTCACTCCATTCCCAGAATCTTCTCATTGCTCACCAAATTCTCTTTCTCAGATACCCCTATGCTGTTCAATTAACACTTCAAATCCCATTTCTCAGATAACCCAGGAAAATGACAGCAGGGCTAATCCTTGTAAGGGAATGGCTAAGAGCATGAATCCTAATGCTAGACTAGCTCTACCACTTACTACCTGTGTAACATGGGCGAGTTGACTAAGTTCTCTGTGCCTCTTTTTCTCATTTATAAAATGAGGATAGCTATATTATGTACCTCAAAGCATTATTAGAAGTCAATGATTTTCTCTACTTAAAGTATTTAGAATAGTAGGGAGTAAGAACTATATGAATGTTGTTAAATAGAATTTTATCTAACAACATCTAATCCTGACTTTTTCTCTCTAATATCTTTTGATTATACAAGATAAACTAACATTAAACATTAATTATCCACAACATAAAAAAGTATTTTTATCCCATAAATCCACTGGAAGAAATTGTTAGTAATTTTTAATGTCTATTATATTATAAACATATCTAATAAGTATCTTTATCACTGGTTATAAACAAACTAGATGTTTAACAATACATGAAGATATCAAGATAATATATAATTTGTATATATATAATATATAATTTATAAAATAAAGTATAAATTTATTTTCAATATGTTTAAGTGAAAAAAAGCAGGCTACATGAAAATAGTATGTATATGATTCTATTTTTTCATTATTTATTTCTTTATCATCTTTTTACTTTTGGTTGCACTGGGTCTTTGTTACTGTGAGCAGGGTCTACTCTTCATTGTGGCATGTGGGTTTCTACTCTCAGTGGCTTCTCTTATTGCAGAGCACAGCTCTAGGGTGAGTGGGCTTCAGTAGTTGTGGCACACAGGCTTAATTGTCCCATGTCATGTGGAATTTTCCCAGACCAGAGACTGAACTTCTGTCTCCTGCATTGGCAGGCTGATTCTTATTCACTGTACCACCAGGGAAGTCCTGATTCTATTTTTTTATTGAAACAATATGTACCAAATAACAAGGTTAAAAAAAGCCTGAACAAATAGACACCAAAATGTTCATAGTGGTTATTTTTAGGTGATGAAATGATGAATGGCTTCTATTTTCTTTTTTTTCAAAGTCTGGATCTTCTAAATTATCTTCAAGGCTATTAATTACTTTTGAATAAAATGTGTGTATGAGTCGCTCAGTCATGTCCAGCTCTTTGCGACCTCATAGATTGTAGCCCGCCAGGCTCCCCTGCCCTTGGAATTTTCCAGGAAAGAATACTGCAGTGGGTTGCCATTCCCTTCTCCAAACAAACTAAAAATTAATCATAAGAATATAGCTTAATTGTGGAAATTTATTTTCCTTCCATGGGAATCTCTAAAGAAAATGGCGAAATGTATTGAATTCCTCTAATTAGATATAATCACAACTTCCATAAACCTCAAATTTAGTAAGATTTCTTAAATCCCATTGCCTTTAAATAATTTAAGACACTAAAAAGTACTTTAAACAATCTTGCACTTATTAACTTGGATATTTTAGTCATTTGTTCTCACTTTCTTCTTACACTGTACATGTGCTTAGTCACTCAGTCATGTCTGACTCTTTGCCACCCCATGGACGTAGCTCACCAGGCTCCTCTGTCCGTGGGATTCTCCAGGCAAGAATACTGGAGTGGTTTGCCATGCCCTCCTCCAGGGGATCTTCCCAACCCATGGATCGAACCCAGGTTTCCCACATTGCAGGCAATTCTCCACCATCTGAACCACCAAACAAGCCCATGAATACCTATATTAGTTGTGAATAATTAATGTTTAATGTTGGTTTATTTTGTATAATCAAACTTCTAAAACAACTTATTACACTAAATTGAGAACTGAAACAGATTTTCTGTGAATAAAATAATTTTAATTACTTCAATTTATAAAATAGCAGAAATAAAGTTTTAAGGTACTAATTATGAGACAAGATAGATGACTACTTAATTGAATACATTTTCCAAAAATCAGAGAGAAAAATTAAATATAGCATCTTACGGAACAGAATAGAGAGCCCAGAAATAAGCCTGCACACCTACAGCCAATTAATCCTTGACAAAGGAGGCAAGAATACACAATGGAGAAAAGATAGTCACCTCAGCGAGTGGTTTTGGGAAAGTTGGACAGCGGCATGTGAATCAGTGAAGTTAGAAAACACCCTTGCACCATACACAAAAATTAAAATGGCTTAAAGACCTAAACGTAATACATGACATCATAAAACTCCTGGAAGAAATCATAGGCAAAACATTCTCTGATATAAATTGTACTAGTGTTTTCTTAGGTCAGTCTCCCAAGGCAATAGAAATAAAACAATAATAAACAAATGAGATATAATTAAACTTACAAGTTTTTGCACCATGAAGGAAACTATAAACAAAACAAAAAGATTACCTACAGAATGGGAGAAAATACCTGCAAGTGATACAAACAACAAGGGCTTAATTTCCAGAATATACAAACAGCTCATGCAACTCAAAAACACAACAAAAAACCCAATCAGAAAGTGAGCAGAAGGCCTAAATAGACATTTCTCCAAAGAGGAAATACAGATGGCCAATAGACACATGAAAAGTTGCTTAACATTACTAATCATTAGAGAAATGCATATCAAAACTACACTGAGGTATCACCTCACACTGGTCAGAATGGCCGTGATTAAAAAGTCTACAAATAACAAATTGCTGGAGAGGGTGTGGAAAAAAGGGAAACTTCCTACCCTATCGGTGGGAATATAAGTTGGTTCAGCCACAATGGTAAATAGTATGGAGGTACTTCAGAAAACTGAAAATAAAATTACCATGTCATCCAGCAATCCCACTCCTGGGCATATAACCAGACAAAACTATCACTCAATCGATACACACACCCCTATGTTCATAGTAGCACTATTCACAATAGCCAAGATACAGAAACAATTCATCTGTCAACAGATGAATGGATAAAGATGTAGCACATATACGATGGAACACTGCATGCGTGTGCTAGGTCGCTGCAGTCGTGCCCAGCTCTGTGTGGCTCCATGGACTGCAGCCTTTCAGGCTTCTCTGTCCGTGGCATTCTCTAGGCAAGAATACTGGAGTGGGTTGAAGAGGGTTGCTGTGCCCTCTTCCAGGACATCTTCCTGATCCAGGGATTGAACCTGTGGCTATTATGTCTACGTACATTGGCAAGTGGGTTCTTTACCACTAGTGCCACCTGGGAAGCCCCATAGTGGAATACAGTTCAGTTCAGTTCAGTCGCTCAGTCGTGTCCGACTCTTTGCGATGCCATGAATTGCAGCACACCAGGCCTCCCTGTTCATCACCAACTCTCGGAGTTTACTCAGACTCACGTCCATTGAGTCTGTGATGCCATCCAGCCATCTCATCCTCAGTCGTCCCCTTCTCCTCCTGCCCCCAATCCCTCCCACCATCAGGGTCTTTTCCAATGAATCAACTCTTCTCATGAGGTGGCCAAAGTACTGGAGCTTCAGCTTTAGCATCATTCCTTCCAAAGAAATCCCAGGGTTGATCTCCTTCAGAATGGACTGGTTGGATCTCCTTGCAGTCCAAGGGACTCTCAAGAGTCTTCTCCAACACCACAGTTCAAAAGCATCAATTCTTCGGCGCTCAGCCTTCTTCACAGTCCAACTCTCACATCCATACATGACCACTGGAAAAACCATAGCCTTGACTAGACGGACCTTAGTGGGCAAAGTAATGTCTCTGCTTTTGAATATACTATCTAGGTTGGTCATAACTTTTCTTCCAAGGAGTAAGCGTCTTTTAATTTCATGGCTGCAGTCACCATCTGCAGTGATTTTGGAGCCCAAAAAAATAAAGTCTGACACTGTTTCTACCGTTTCCCCATCTATTTCCCATGAAGTGATGGGGCCAGATGCCATGATCTTCGTTTTCTGAATGTTGAGCTTTAAGCCAACTTTTTCACTCTCCTCTTTCACTCTCATCAAGAGGCTTTTTAGTTCCTCTTTACTTTCTGCCATAAGGGTGGTGTCATCTGCATATCTGAGGTGATTGATATTTCTCCTGGCAATCTTGATTCCAGCTTGTGTTTCTTCCAGTCCAGCATTTCTCATGATGTACTCTGCATAGAAGTTAAATAAGCAGGGTGACAATATACAGCCTTGACATACTCCTTTTCCTATTTGGAACCAGTCTGTTGTTCCATGTTCAGTTCTAACTGTTGCTTCCTGACCTGCATACAGATTTCTCAAGAGGCAGGTTAGGTGGTCTGGTATTCCCATCTCTTTCAGAATTTTCCACAGTTTATTGTGATCCACACAAAGGCTTTGGCATAGTCAATAAAGCAGAAATAGATGTTTTTCTGGAACTCTCTTGCTTTTTCCATGATCCAGCGGATGTTGGCAATTTGATCTCTGGTTCCTCTGCCTTTTCTAAAACCAGCTTGAACATCAGGGAGTTCACGGTTCACGTATTGGAATACAACTCAGCCGTAAAAAAATAGTGAAATAATGCAACTCGAGAGTATCCTATAAGTGAAGTCAGAAAGAGACAGCCAAGTACAGTACGCTATCATGTATATGTGGAGTCTAAAATATGACACAAATGAACCTATCTAAGAAACAGAATCACGGACATAAAGAACAGACTGATGGTGGCCAAGGGGGAGGGGTTTGGGGGAGGAATGGAGTGGGAGGTTGAGATTAACAAATGTAAGCTATTATTAACATATAGCGAATGGATAAACAACAAGGTCCTACTTATAACACAGGGAATTATCTTCAACATCCCATAATAAACCATAATGGGAAAGAATATTAAAAAAAAGAATGCGCACATATATGTATAACTGAATCACTTTGTTGTAAAAAAAAAAAATCAAAAAGTAACATGGCATTGTAAATCAACTGTATATGTGTGTGTGCATGCATCCATGAAGAGTCATGTCTGACCCTCTGCAGCCCCATGGACTGTAGCCTGCAAGGTTCCTGTGTCCGTGGGATTTCCTGGGCAAGAATACTGGAGTGAGTTGCCATTTCCTCCTGCAGGGAATCTTCCTGACCCAGGGATCTAACTCTCATCTTCTCTATCTTTGGCAGTGGCAGGCAGTTTCTTTACCATTGAGTGACCAAGGAAGCCCGAATCAACTATTTTCCATTTTTTAAATGTGTAAAAGTGCCATCTTAGCATTTAGGAGATTACACGTGTCACTTCTGGTTTTGCCTTTCTTCAAGTGTGACTTTGTTTCTCCTCAAGCTCAGCTGTAATATTTTTTCAGGCTCATCTGTGACCCTTGTGATTCTTCCTTTAATCACCCTTTAAAGTGTTCAACAGATTAAGAAAAATTCTTGCAAGACTACCAACTGCTCTTTTTCCTTTTTTTTCTTTTTAAATTACACTGGGGATTTTCTATCTCATCCTGAAAACCATAAACCTAAGAGCCACAATGAGTCAATACACTGGGGAACTAATAAATTTAAATCTGAAGGAAGTCAGTTGATTTTTGTTTTCCTACAAAACTGAGAAACCAATTTCTGTCACTTATTAAATCAAAAATTAACCCACTAATTTACATACTTTCCCCCCCAATATTTATTTCAACCTGGCTAACTCCATGCAACCCTCCTCTCTAGCTAGTTTACTCATTTTTGTCTCTAAGAGGAATTCCCCACTGGATTGTTGAAAACCTGCTACCTTTGTTTCCCTTGAATTTGTTCTCTGACTTTTCTCTGAAAGAAAAAGTTCTGAAAAGAAGATGACCCAGTTTTTCAGAGTGAATAAAAGTTTCTTCATCCACAGTAGAAATCTTATAGTATTGTTTTCCCCAGGGCTATAAGACAGTGGTGAAGGAATATTTTTTTCTTATTTAGAAGTACTAAATAAAAAGTTTAAAAAGCTTAAAAGATTTTCTTACTTAGAAAATCTACTAACCAAGAGTCAGTAGAAAACACCCAGAAAACTACAAAGAGGTTTTAAAAAAAATTAAGTCAAAGACTCTTCGTTTATAATTTCTCTAACTACTGAAAGGTTCAATGAGTGTTTCTATTCCACATCTTATAGTATAAAGAAAGACATGGGTTCTTATTTGCAAAACTATTCCACAGATATTGTTTTTATATATTCAAAATATACTCCCTTTTGCTCCCTTTGGAAATCTGTAACTCTAGATAAAATTACTCTTCACTTAGGTTTTATCGAATGGAGCCACATTAGATAACTTTTATTTCCAGTTGTTGCTTTATTATTTATTTTGAATCATTGTAAAGAAAACATCACTGGGACTTCCCTGACTGTCCAGTGGTTAAAACCCCAAGCTTCTACTCCATGAGTCACAGGTTCGATCTCTGATCAGGGAACTAAGATCCTGCATGCCGCATGGCCACAGGGGGGAGAAAAAATTTCTTCTATCAAAATTTTCCTAAAACTCCAAATATATTTGGTCACTTTTCATTGGGCTGTTCTTCTCTGTTTTTTTAAAGTTTATTCTTATTCCAAAATAAATACATGTATATATAATAAGGAAAATATTACTATTTTAGTAGTAAAATAAAATGAAAACTTACCAGCCCTGAGTCAGAGATAATCACAATTAATATTTTGTTGTATACCTACATACATATAATTCATTATATCTCTTCAGAATTTTCATAAGGTAATTAAGAAACAAACAAAAAAAAATGTTTCCCCTCCGCTATAATTAATGATCCATTTCCATGATTTTCTGTCAAATAGTAAATTATATAAACATTTATTGAGTCACTGCTGTCTGCTTCCCACAAAAATGGCACAATTCCTTTATGTTTCCCATAAGCAATATTGCCACCAGTTTCCATTATTTTACTTTAATTATCTCATCCTTCTTTTAAATTCTAGTGGATTTTTCCTTTATCTCATAGATTGTATCTGTCTGCTATCAACTCAGCATTTCCATCTATAGAAATCACTAGGAATCCTGATTTTATATTCTGTCATTTGAGCTAAACCTCCTACTTTTGTGTCCTCAACATACTTGAAAATAATTTCTTCTAAGCCTTCCTTTAAATTGTTCATTAAAAATGTCAAACCATTTGTAGAATAAGATAAAGCTGGCTAAAAAAATAAACAAAAAAACAAGGAACTTCCCTGGCAATCCAATGGTTAAGAAGACTCCATACTTCTAAAGCAAGAGGTGCAGGTTCAGCCCCTGACTGGAGAACTAAGATCCCACATGCCACACAGCACAGTTAAAAAATAAATTTAAAAAGACAGACATACAGAGAGAGGACAAGAACAAAGTAGCTCAGACACAATTCCAGTGTAAAGACAGCTGGAGAACAATAAGAAAGTGCACTGTGGATGCACAGCCGGAAGTCCAGTTTAAAAGAAAGGGAGGAACTGAATCTACACTGTGTTCCAGAAACAGTACCCACCCTGAGAAAAAGTGTTAGAATGAGGAACTGAATTCAAACAAATCTGCACAAATCTTTTGATATTACACTAAGGAGGGTTATATACCCATATGATTGCAAAAACTTGCATGCTTATGCCATGTAAGTTTGCTTGGAATGTTACAATAAAAATATATGCTTTCATAACCAATTAGAGGATGGAAGAAAGATTTGATTGCTGAGGTTTCAATCAGCAGCGTGTGCACTAGTCTACATGGCACCTGTGTGCAAATTAGAAAAAAAAGGACTCTTCCCCAGGCTGCCAGAGCTCCGCACAAGGGCTTGGCAAGAACAGGAGAGGTTGGACTTTCGCCCTCACTCACCCCCTTGCCAGGAGTTCACGTGCATGGACCCAGAGGAGTTTGCTGCGACTCTACAACCCACATCTCTGCTCTGCCAGGGCTCCTTGTTCGGCTCTGACAATAGGGGGCGCTAGAGGGAGCCGGAAGGGCTGGAGGAGGAAGCAGGGCCTTGTTCCTGCCTGTGGCCCTCCAGCTGGCTATGGTTGTTGCCAGCAGCACCCCATTAACTCTTATTCCCCGTAGCAGCAGGGAGATCCAGTATGCAGTTTTCTCAACTTGCAGGACAAGTTGCCTCGCGTCCCCTCAAGGACACTAGGCAGCCGACTCTTCCTCAGAGTTGGGTCCCAGCTCAGGGGGCCTCCTCCTCCGACCCAGAGACGCCAGTGCAGCCTGAGAAGCACCCTCTTCCTCAGATGGCTGAATTTCAGCTCCTCAGGGCCCCTTCTCTAAGTTTCTCCGTTTTAATAATCATTCCAATCTCTTGCCAACCGTTTCCTCGATCCTGAAGGTAATTAACAGTTTCCTGTAGTTGCTACGTGGGCAGTATGTTCGATTTCTCTTTATACCTTTATGGTTACCAACTTGACAATCTTATACCTAATTGACAGTTCATTATATTAAATTCTTTTTGTCAAATAACTGCAGTTCCTGTCTCTTGACTAGACTCTGGCTGGTGCAAAGAGGAAGACGCAGTGGAACAATAAGGGGTACAATCTGCATATGCGGTCTTTTTCAGACATTACTTGAGCTGCCCTAACAGCCAGATTACTCAAACAGGGGAAACTTTCCATCAGCCTCTTGAGCTGGGGATTATTGCCAGAATCAAAAAACTAGCTGGTTTAGTTGGCAAACTCTCCTTAGAGAATCCTGGTTGGGGAGTGATAAACCCAGCTTTCCAAAGAGGTTGTATTAATCACAAACAAGTTATGTTACAATAACAAACAACTCTCCAATTAGCAATGGCTTAGAACAGCAGTCCCCAACCTTTTTGGCACCAAGAACGGTTTCGTGGAAGATAATTTTCCACTAACCTGAGAGAAGGTCGGGGAGGGTTGGTTTCCAGATGATTCAAGTGTATCACGTTTATTGTGCACTTTATTTCTGTTATTACATCAGCTCCCCTCAGATCCTCAGGCATCAGATCCCAGTCACTGGGGACCCTGGCTTAGAACATTTACCTATCTTGAAGGTTTCCTAGTGGCCAAGGATCTGCTGCAGCTCAGCCCCATGGTTCTCCTCCAACTATCTCCTTCATTTCAGGGCTTGAGCCAAAGATGATGCCCCTCCTTGTCTCTTAGCAGAGGAAAGAGCCTAGGAATGGAACCAGGCAATGGCTGCTGTGTCTAATAGTCAAAGCTAATAAGGTAGTCAAAGCCATTATCAATAGGGCAGGTTGGATAAGTGATTAACAGAATCTTCCCTTGCTGTGTAAGAATTCGACCTTCAGTTAACGCACTAACTCTGTTCCCCTGGATCCAGAGGAGAGTAACGTGTTAACAGTGTTTTTCAACAACAATGCTCATAGTAAATATGATCTCAGATTGGAAACTGCATCTGTCCTGAGAGGAACTGGACTTCCCTGGTGGCTCAGTTGGTAAAGAATCCTCCTGCAATGCAAAAGATCCAAGTTCAACTCCTGGGTCAGAAAGATCCCCTGGAGAAGGAAATGGCAACCCATTCCAGTATGCTTACCTGGGAAACTCCATGGATGCCAGTCCATGGAGTTGCAAGAGTCAGACATGACTTAGAGACCAAACCAACCAATCAACAACTGGGAGGAACTATAATGCACAATAGATCCCTGAGGGAGGCTGTGCAGATTTAGCTCTCTTGAGTGTGGGGACAGTTTTCACTGAGCATGTCCTTGTGGGGATGCTAGAAGCTATGCTTCTGACGATATTGGCTCCTGTGGAGCGTGAGTGGATTCTGCGCCAGTCCCAGGTATGTCACATCTTGCCCGGGAGCTGTCCCCAGGAATCTGTGTGATTTGATGGCCCATAGAAGAGGAACACTTGACGCCTTCCTGCTGGCAAATTGTGGCTCCTGTCCTATGTGCTTCTGCTGAATCTGATGCCAAAGTAATCGATGGTAGTTTTGTGCATCTGAATATTGAGTTGAATCTAAGAATACGCCGTGGTGGAATGTAGGTGGACAGTGTATCAATATAGTCTCCCATGGGGAAGCACTGCAAGGCTGTAGGCTCTTCTTACAGGGAGAGGAGCAAATAATTAGGTGTGGTAATAAATTCTCCTGGTGGCTCAGACGGTAAAGAATTCGCCTGCAATAAGTCGGACATGACTGAACGACTAAATACACACAATAAACTCTCCAAGGGAGATTCTCCTACAGGACCTTGGTACCTTTCAGCAAACAATAGATTGAGAACTACTGATCAATAGAGGCAAAATGGAAAAAGTAATGGGTTTATGATCTCAAAGATCTCCGAAGCCTGCCTCTCCTGCTTACTGCTTATAACTTGAGTGATTGAGCATCGGAATCCTCACCTATGACTATATTATCATTCTGGCCTTGTTACTAAAGAGAAAAAAGTTGAAACAGGCAAAAAAAAAAAAAGTGGAATTATTTGTCCATGTGATTGGAAGGGGCTTGGATGCAGTCATAATATAATGAACTTGAGTTTCTAGGACTCACTTTGTCCCCATCTCCAATTTTTTCTCTCTTCATGCTAACCTACTTCAGGAAGGATTTTTTTTTTTCACATGACAGCGCTATTGGCAGTTCTTGATCACAGTCTTACAGTGAGCATATAAAAGTCTTTTTAAATTTATGATTTCATTTTACTATGTGGCTGGGTTCTCTCATTACCACACCGGTCTTAACTAGACTGTCTGTATTTAGGCAGATTGTTCTGCTGTTTGCAAACTGAAGGCAATCCTTCCTGCTAGAGAACCTGGAGCAAATGTAGAAAATGAGTAAGCTGATTATCATAAAGTACTATGAATGGTCAGGACCATGGAGATCATCTAGTCCATGCGTTCTGTGTTCATTTAACCTTTGTCTAACCTGCCTTCATATAACTTTGATCTAACTTTCCCTGGTGGCTCAGATGGAAAAGAATCTGCCTGTAATGCAGGAGATCCAGGTTCGAGCCCTGGGTCTGAAAGATCCCCTGGAGAAGGGAATGGCAATCCACTCCAGTATTCTGCCTGGAAGATCCCATGGACAGAGGAGCCTGGAGGGCTACAGTCCATGGGATAGCAAAGAGTTGGACACAATTGAGCGACTAACATTAACCATCTTGCATCCTCCTCAAGATGCTGGCTTACCCGTCTCTTATTCTCGTTCAGATAATGCCTTAAAAATCTTTCCATTTTTATTAAGAATTTTTACAAACTTACTCTTATTCTGGACTTTAATCTCTGCAGCCATCCTACTGTCTTCTTACGTTTCCCCTACTTTTTCTCCTTTGGAATTTTTACATTTATGCAATGAGATAATGTTTTAGAATGTTCTCCTTTTCTTCCCTATTACATATGGTATTTCTTTGAATTTTTGCAAATCTGCTTTGCTAAACCTACCCATTCCATTGGAATGTAATTGTTGTTTAGTCACTAAGTCATGTCTGACTCTTCTTCAACCCCATGGACTATAGCCCGCCAGGCTCCTCTGTCCATGGGACTCCCCAGGCAATCATCCTGGAGTGGGCTGCCATTTCCTTCTTCAGGGGATCTTCCTGACCCAAGGATTGAACCTGCATCTCCTGCATTGGGAGGCAGATTTTATTTCTTAGTAATTTTCCTGATATAATCAGTCTTTTCTTTCTTATTGGTAGGAAAAAAATTAGAATATTGAGTTTCCCTTTGATTTTCTCTACTTTCTAAGAATGTTTCAGTTAGAGTTCTTACAAACAAATAAAATAAATCTAATTTGCCCAAGGAGAAAAATAATTTTTGGAGGGGTTGAAAGTTACACAATAGGCAAGAAGACCAAATAAACAGACTCAGGCAGGAACATACATGGACAATGTGCAGCTTAGACCCTGCCAATAGCCATCTGTGTAGGGCGCCCTATTGGCACTGGCCCTGCTGGAGAGTCACAGCTGTGCTGCTGGCATCTGCTCCCTCTGGACACTTAGGCTAATGCCTGTGAACTCACTGTGTCTCTGTAGATACAGTAAAACTTGTTCAGTCATGTCCGACTATTTACAGTCCCATGGACTGTAGTCATCAGGCTTCTCTGTCCTGAATTATCAGAATTAGCTATTAACTTGGACAGCCAGGAGATCAAACCAGTCAGTTCTAAATGAAATCAGTCCTGAATATTCATGGAAAGAACTGATGCTGAAGTTGAAGCTCCAATACTTTGGCCACCTGGTGCAAAGAGCCGACTCACTGGGAAAAACCCTGATGCTGGGAAGCATTGAGGGCAGGAGGAGAAGGGGCCCGTAGAGGATGAGATGGTTGGATGGGATCATCGACACAATGGGCATGACTCTGAGCAAACTCCAGGAGATAGTGAAGGACAGGCAAGCCTGGTGTGCTGCAGTCCATGGGTTTGCAAAGAGTCAGACACGACCGAGCAACTTCAACAACTATCAACTAACCAGAAAGACTGTCCTTCCCTCCAGTTTCCATATCAATCAGAGCTCTTCATTTTTTATTTCTCCCTTTGTGATTCTCTCAAAGAAGATGTTCATGTATTGGGCTACCAAAACAATAAGCGATCATTACAAAAATATCCAAGAAATGCAAGGGTTTGCCAGTGTCATTCCTTTAACATAATTAGTTTTCAGGGTGTTGGGATATTTGAATCCCTACATTACCACTCTAATCTGTCCTCTGTAGTTTTCATAATTCATGAGGAAAACATCTTTTATATAATTTATTATCCTATGGCCTCATTATAACTAAAGAAAATAGCATTTTTGTTTGGCCCTGTTTTTATCCTAGTCTGAGGTCTTATGAAATGTTAAAACTGTATTTGGTGGGGAGAAAATTACCAAATAAAATTGAGAAGCACTACAAACTCAAAGTGTAGAAGCACTACAAACTCCCTTTTGAAAAATTTCAAACCCAATAGCATATAAAAGGTTTGGAGAAATCATGAAGTAAAAAAAATTTTTAAGGTTAATTAAAATTAATGGATTTTAATTTAAAATTAATTAAAATTAAATGAATTTAATTTTAAGTCAGTTTTTATCATTCTTACTAGAGTATTGTTCTAGTTACTTGACTGTTGGCCTTCAACTCATACTATTCTCCTTCCTGCCTCTCAGGGGGTAGAAGCCTGAAAACCACATCTTCCAGACTCTCCCATCTGCTGGGTCTGATTAGGTTCTGGCACAGAAAGTCCTGGCAAGAGGTTAGAAAGCAGGGGGAGCCAAGGAGCCCTGATTTTCCTCCTTCTGCTCTGGCTGCAGTAACCAGCCAGCTGGCCATGGCAGGTCATCACAGGCCACACAGGTTGCTGTAATGGTGGCATGGTCATAGCAACAGCGCCAGAGGACAAGTAGCAGCTCCAGCAGCAGCAGCAAGTCTATCACCAAAAGCCAGAATGCTGGTTTTCAGAATCCTGAACCATCACTTGGACTGCTGGCTTCACGTGAAGTAGCAGCTGTGGTGGTTCCAGCAGCAGTGCGGCAGTGACGCTCTCAAAGCCTCAATAGCACAGCACTCACAGGATTCAGGAAGCATCCTTTTCCCTTTCGCTCCTCCTGCCACGCAGGTTGACAGCTTCCTGGACTTACTGATATTTGTGGAGCATCCTTTCATCTCTTTGCACCTTCAGCCCTTCTAACACTTTTGCAGACAATCTCTATATTAGGCTAAAGGCTGAGTTGTTTCCACTGTTCTGATTAGACACAGAAAGATACAAACATAGTATTTCCCTCCCAGCAAACATAAGTTCTTTTATAACTACAGTATCCTGCCTGACGTTCCAATACTTTGGCCACCTGATGCCATGAGCCGACTCATTGGAAAAGACCTTGATGCTGGGAAAGATTGAAGGCAGGAGGAGAAGGGGACGACAAAGAATGAGATGGTTGGATGGTATTACCAGTTCAATGGACATGAGTTTGAGCAAGCTCCAGGAGATGGTGAAGAATGGGGAAGCCTGGCGTGCTGCAGTCCATGGCATTGTAAAGAACTAGACGCTACTGAGCAACTGAACAATGAACAACATCATTCTGCATGACATGGTTTAGGAAAGGCAAACAGCCCAAATCATCTCTTTCTTCTGTTTTCTAGTTGTTGATTTTTCTGTAAATAGTACTTTGACTATTTACAATGATTGAGAAAAATGGGAAGAAATTAAAAGTGGAGTTACAGTAAGATCTATTTTTGTGTGTGTGAATCATCATGTGTGCTTAAAGATTAGATTTATAAATAGGGATACCAAATTCCATGTCCTTGGTGAAGTTTACTAAGAGAAACTAACATTTCATAGATGAGCCAAATACTCCTAAGTGTAAAAGTTTTGGTTCTCAAATATCTAAAGGAAAACCATACACATTTCAGCACTGTAATAAGAGTCAACAAGCTGGAACCAGTTTTGCCCTTTTAAGCACTTCAAAGGAAAGGTGTACCTCAGCCACTCCTATTCTTTTTCTTCTAGAAGGTAAATAAAAGTGACTAAAGCAATTGGTAATCCCAAGCCTGTATTTTTCTTATGTGGACAAAAAAGACCTCATAAGGATTTTGAGTTTCGTTATTCATAATGAGCCCCTCCTTTTATTCTTATAACATGCCAAGCTTGTTCCCAGTGCCTGAGCCCTGGCTCCTTGCTCAGTTGGTTGTTTTTAATGATCAAAGTCTCAGCTCAAATTGCCACTCCCACAGATAGGTCTTCCCAGACAACTGCACCCGACTTCCCCACCACACCCCAGCATCTCTCCCATCAGCCTGTATCCATCACCCTGTTTTATTGTCTTCTTAGCTCCTACTTACACTATCTGAAATGACCATTCTGATGTATTTGCTTATTTGTTAATTGCTCATCTCCTCACTCCAGTATGTGATCTCTTTAAAAGTAAAGACCTGGTCTGGCTCACTCATTGCCTATCCCAGAGCAGTCCCTGCACACACTGGGGGTGTTACAAATATTTGCATCATGAATGAAAAAGTAGCTGACCAATTATAGTCAGCTGTTTAGGCCACTCTGCTGGACTCTCTACCATGCTAAGATAGTCCCTGCTCTCCAGAATTTTGAGAAACTACCATATCCAGTGTGACCCAATTATCCTAAATATAAAGTTTGGGTCCATAAACAGCTACTGATAGAGATGTAACTTGTACCATGGAAAAGTAATAAAACAATATAATTTTTGTTGTTTATTTGCTAAGTCATATCTGACTTGTGGACGCCACAGTCCATGGGGTCACAGAAGAGTCAGATATGACTTAGTGACTAAACCACCACCGTGGACTGTAGCCCACCAGCCTCCTCTATCCATGGGATTTCCCAGGCAAGAAAACTGGAGTGGGTTGCCATTTCCTACTTCCAGGGATCTTCCCAACCCAGGGATCGAACTCACAGCTCCTACATTGGCAGGTGGATTCTTTACCTCTGAGATACCGGGTAAGCCCCAAAACAATAGTAAACATAAAATTAAATAAATCCAATAATGTATGTTTGTTCACAAAGGTTCAAAGTTCAAGTTTATATGCTTATCTAAATTCCATAAATTCTCTGAATTTATTAAATGAGGTATAAGATTATGTAAGAGTTCAGGCTTTTATCAGTCTTGTTCATATACTTACAAGATTCAGGATGGAATATTAGGAAGTGCTCTGAGTTTGGAATCAGAGGGCCATGGGCTCTGGGTCAACGGACAGTTAACTGCTGACCCTCAGTATTTCCTTAGAAATAGTGATTTCTACCTCACAGTAATCACAGAGCTGTGGGAGGTTAAAGAAATAAAAGAAAACCAATTATAAATAATGTTTACTGGTTACTTCATATCAGACAAAATATTTGACATTTATTATTCATATCAACAACACAATCCTATGAGGTTGGTCATTATATTTCTTATTTTAGGGATTCAATATCTGAGTGGTAATGTCACTTAATGTCCAGTACTTTGGCCACCTCATGCGAAGAGTTGACTCATTGGAAAAGACCCTGATGCTGGGAGGGATTGGGGGCAGGAGGAGAAGGGGACGACCGAGGATGAGATGGCTGGATGGCATCACGGACTCAATGGACGTGAGTCTGAGTGAACTCTGGGAGTTGTTGATGGACAGGGAGGCCTGGCGTGCTGCGATTCATGGGGTCGCAAACAGTCGGACATGACTGAGCGACTGAACTGAATGAATGTCACTTAATCAAGGTCACATGACTTGTAAGTGGTACGACCAGGGCTCAAACCTGGAGCCTATATACTAAACTGTTACATCTTATGGCTTCTACAAAGAAAAGAGTTGTTCAACGCAGATCTATTAATAATCTTTCAAGAAGTTCTTGCAATAGTAATCGGGAGACTGCAGAGTAAGATCCTATTTTCCTAAGCTCAGCTTACATCTACTGACCCTGAAGCCAACGCTTCTGGTATTCTCAGTAGCTGCATCTAATTTCTAGCAAAATCAAGGGAGTAAACTTCAATTCGGAGTCACCATATAAGTCTTGGATTCTGCATAGCATGCTTTATTGGCAACTCTTCCTTTGTTTTGATTTAGCAAAACCAAAAAAAAAAGGCTGACATTGAACTTGCATCTCAAATCTGAAAAAGCCTCTCTGAATTCCTATGTATCAACCATTGTTAGAAAGAACAAGTATAAATCAAGGGAATTAAGTTTAATCCCCCTAATAAATAAAGAGAGCCCCAGCCAGGGTTAGGGGGAAATCTATTCCAGCAGCACTCTCAGGAAAGATAGAGATTTACTGTACTGTTTGGTGTTATTTGCTGAAGCATTTAGAATAAGCCACTGTCTGAGAGAGTAGACTACGTCAGGAAGGAGCTTAACTCTTCCAAAATTAAACTGCGTATTCAATCGCTTATTGGATTTTTTTTTCCTCCAAAAGCACCTGTGTTTAATAGGTAATTTCTTCACTGTGGGTTGAGAAAAATAATTTTAAGATCATAAGTATGACCCTGATGTCTAAGGATTTTCTTAAATTTTAGCTCTTGCAGAATAGTGTACTTTAAGTACAGTCTTCCAACTTTAGCCAATCTTGGGTCTGAGAAATAAAAAAGATTAATAGAAACAGTGTAGAATCAACTGACAAGAAAAATGCTTCATTGTCATGCTCATCAGGGTTATGTGACTTATGATGTGCCTCCAGAGTGTCAGAATTCTTCTTGCCATAATAAAACAATTAAAATAAAATACCAACTATACCAGGGGAAAGAGTAAGAAGAAAAAATGTAAGCATTGATGGTTACATCTGCCACCTCACTTCTCTCTCCTAGACCCTTAAGCAATCTTAGAAATGTAAAAGTATTGTCTTATTTTTCTTTTGAGGCAGCAGTTCTCAAACTT
This sequence comes from Aepyceros melampus, assembly GCA_006408695.1. Taxonomy (NCBI): domain Eukaryota; kingdom Metazoa; phylum Chordata; class Mammalia; order Artiodactyla; family Bovidae; genus Aepyceros; species Aepyceros melampus. The sequence continues at coordinate 80,405 of SJXQ01002502.1, forward strand.
TAGTCTCAAGACCATGTTATAATCTTAAAAATTATCAAGAACTCTGAAGAATTTGGGGTTGGATGATATCTAATAAATGGGAAATTGTTAACATTCAGGCATACCTCAGAGATATTGTAGCTCAGAGATATTGTGGATTCTGTTCCATCTAAAACTGCTGCTGCTGCTGCTGCTAAGTCGCTTCAGTCATGTTCGACTCTGTGCGACCCCAGAGACGGCAGCCCACCAGGCTCCCCCGTCCGTGGGATTCTCCAGGCAAGAACACTGGAGTGGGTTGCCATTTCCTTCTCCAATGCATGAAAGTGAAAAGTGAAAGTGAAGTCTCTCAGTCGTGCCCGACTCTTAGCGACCCCATGGACTGCAGCCCACCAGGCTCCTCCATCCATGGGATTTCCAGGCAAGAGTACTGGAGTGGGGTGCCATTGCCTTCTCCTCCATCTAAAACTAATCTCACAATAAATCAAGTCACACGAATATTTTGGCTTCCCAATGCATATAAAAGTTACGCTTACACTATATTGTAGTCGCAATTTGTCTAAAATATGTACACACCTTCATTTAAAACTATGCTATTGCTAAAAAATGCTAACCATCATGTGAGCCTTCAGTGAGTCATAATCTTTTTGCTAGTGGAGGTTTTTGCATCGATGTTGGTGGCTGCTGACTGATCAGGGCAGTGTTTGCTGAAGGTTGGGGTGGCTGTGGCAATTTCTTAAAACAAGGCAATGAAGTTTTCTTTCATAAATATTTCTCTGTAGCATGTGATGCTACTGAGATAACCTAATAATTAAGTATAAGGGTTGCTTTATTATCACATAGGCATTATGATCCCAAATTTTTTATTGGACACCCCATCCAAACAAATGTTGAGCTGAATTCCTGATATGTTCATATTTATTTTTTATAAACTATATACATAATACTGTGCTAGTATATTTCAGTTGTCATAATTCTAAAGACAGAAATTTTGAAAGGATTTAAAACTATTCTTAGGACTTCCCTGGTGGTCCACTGGTTAAGGATCCGCCTTGCAATGCAGGGAACACAGGTTCGATTCCTGGCCAAGAAATTAAGATCCCACATGCTGTGGAAGAACTAAGAGCAATGAAGACCTGTCACGCCAAAACACAGACTGACACAGCCAAATAAATATATTTAAAACAAATTCCAAGTTACTCTTTAATATTTTTATTTTATGTTTTATAAAACTTTTCTTGGACTTCACCAAAGAAATTTTAGTGAGAGAAACATAATTGAATAGCTTTGTTTCTACAATATTTGGTTTCGGACTGTGGGATAAACTGATATGAAATTCTGGTTTCAAGTTTAGTTTATTCTAATGTTTGATAGTAATGGCTCTGACAGCTAAAAAAGATCTTGCAAAAAATTATGGATTCAAACTTAAAGGTTAGCTGCATTTACTAAATCAGTTCATCCACCTATTATAAAAATTTTTTTTCTTAGCATTTAAGTAGTAAATTTTCACCTTCCCAGATGTCAATACATTGTTCTTGCAAAGACTAAAACTTTTTCTATTTCCATATTTTATATAAATTCTTTCAAAACTAACATTTGGGAAATTTTTTAAATAGATCAGATAGTTTTATTTTAGAGATACTGTAAGTGTTTAGATAGGAGAGTTTTTATAGATGATGAAAATCATTTTTGGCCAAAAACACTGCATAGTGACAAGGTCTACTGTCCAGAGAACTATATTTAACATCCTGTGATAAACTGTAAGGAAAAGAATTTAAAAAGAAAAAAAGAATGTATATATGTGTATGACTGAATCACTTTGCTATACAGGAGTAATTAACACAACACTGTAAATCAGCTATGGTGTCTCCTAAGTCATTTCAGTCATGTCCGACTCTTTGCAACCCTATGGACTATGACCGCCAGCTCCTCTCTCCATGAGATTCATCAGGCAAATCTTCCTAACCCAGGGATCAAAGCTGGGTCAATCTTCAACAAAAAATAAAAACAAAACAGGAGAATGTGTCCAGGAGAACGATGCTAGACTACTGTGCCTGTATAGTCATTTACCCTCTATAATAACCCCATGAGGTAATTAGTAACATTATTGCTATTTTTCAGCTCTGCATGGACGTAGGTAACCTGCCCAAGGTCGTACAACTAATAAGTGGCAGTGCAAGCAGGGTGGTGCATGCACCTAGACTATTAATCGCTTTTTACTTTGTCTCTCCTGCTTCAGCCAGGAAGTAGCAGGTCTCTGCTGTGTGACCTGTCCAATGAACATGGACATAAAAGATAATTCACCATCCAGAAGTGCTCAAGGAACGTCCTCTGTGGTCATCACTAGGACTTAACAACTTCTCTATGTCCCTCTTCTTTTCAGACAAGAGCAGACATTTGGTCATTGTGGTTGATTTTCAGTCCCTAAGTCGTGTCTGACCCTGCAACTCCATGAACCACAGCAAACCAGGCTTCCCTGTCCTTCACAATCTCTCGGAGCTTGCTAAAACTCATGTCCATTGAATCGGTGATGCCATCCAACCATCTCATCCTCTGCAGTACTCTTCTCCTTCTGCCCTCAATCTTTCCCAGCATCAGGGTCTTTTCCAGTGAGTCAGCTCTTCACATCAGGTGGCCAAAGTATTAGAGCTTCAGCTTCAGCATCAATCCTTCCAATGAATATTCAGGGTTGATTTGCTTTACGATTGATTGGTTGGATCTCCTTGCCATCCAAAGGACTCTCAAAATCTCCTCCAGCACCACAATTCAAAAGTATCAATTCTTCATTGCTCAGTCTTCTTTATGGTCCAATTCTCACATCTGTACATGACTACTGGGAAAACCATAGATTTGACCATAAAACCTTTGTCAGCAAAGTGATGATGTCTCTGCTTTTTAATATGCTGTTCTGGTCATAGATTCAAGTTGCTGGCTCCATCAGGAACTAGTTCAAATCAGAATCACAACACTAGCTTTGAGTGGATCCCACGGGACTTGTGATGTCTGCTACCAAGCCAGCTAGTCCTCGGGTTCCCTTCTAGGACACATCAGCTTCCCGAATAGAACCAAAGTTCAGGGTCAGACTGCCCTCTTGTGGTAAACGATTGTTGCCTGTTTGGTCTCAGAAGACTCAATCTGCATTATTAAGGCATCAGTGCCTTAAGGGAGTTTCTTTCCCTCCATCGAAGGCCTTTCTCAGGCAACCAGAAGGAAAAAAAAAAAAAATGCAACCCTCCATAGGCAGGAGCAAGGATGAAGAGACAGGACACGGTGGCAGGCAGTTCACCTTTCTAAATTCCACTTAGTGTTGAACTTTTGAGAAGTTCAGGAGACAGAGTGAGAGTCAGTCTTATGGAAACACATCAAAATGCCTTTTCCAACAGTATCTGCAGTGGCTAATAGCAAGCCAGTTCTGCTGAACGGTTCTATGAAGACCTACAAAACCTTCTAGAACTTATACCCAAAAAAGATGTCCTCTTCATTATAGCAGACTGGAAAGCAAAAGTAGGAAGTCAAGAGACAGGTGGAGTAACAGGCAAATCTGGCCTTGAGTACAAAACAAAGCAGGTCAAAGGCTAAGAAGAGTTTTGCTAAAAGAACGCACTGGTCATAGCAAACACTTTCTTCCAACAACACAAGAGAAGACTCTACACATGGACATAACCAGATGGTCAACACCGAAATCAGATTGATTATATTCTTTGAAGCCAAAGACAGAGAAGCTCTATACAGTCAGCAGAAACAAGACCAGGAGCTGACTGTGGCTCAGATCATGAACTCCTTATTGCCAAGTTCAGACGTAAATTGAAGAAAGTAGGGAAAACCACTAGACCATTCAGGTATGACGTAAAGCAAATACCTTATGATTATACAGTGGAAATGACAAGTACCTGGAGACTACAGACAGAGGTTCATGACATTGTACAGGAGGCAGTGATCAAGACCAGCCCCAGGAAAAACTAATGAAAAAGGCAAATGGCTGTCTGAGGAGGCCTTACAAATAGCTGAGAAAAGGAGGGACGCTGAAGGCAAAGGAGAAAAGGAAAGATAATACCTATTTGAATGCAGAGTTCCGAAAAATAGCAAGGAGAGATAAGAAAGCCTTCCTCAGCAATCAATGCAAAGAAATATAGGAAAACAACAGAATGGGAAAGACTAGAGATCGCTTCGAAAATTAGAGATACCAAGGGAACATTTTATGCAAAGATGGGCTCAATAAAGGATGGAAATTGTATGGACCTAACGGAAGCAGAAGATATTACGAAGAGGTGGCAAGAATACACAGAAGAACTATACAAAAAAGATCTTCATGATCCAGATAACCATGATGGTATGATCACTCACCTAGAGCCAGACATCCTGCAATGCAAAGTCAAGTGGGCCTTAGGAAGCCTCACTACAAAGCTCGTGGAAGTGATGGAATTCCAGTTGAGCTACTTCAAATCCTAAAAGATGATGCTGTGAAAGTGCTGCACTCAATATGCCAGCAAATCTGGAAAAGTCAGTAGTGGCCACAGGACTGGAAAAGATCAGTTTTCATTCCAATTCCAAAGAAAGGCAATGCCAAAGAATGCTCAAACTAGCACACAATTGCACTCATCTCACATGCTAGCAAAGTAATGCACAAATTCTCCAAGAGAGGCTTCAATAGTATGTGAACCGTGAATTTCCAGATGTTCAAGCTGGATTTAGAAAAGGCAGAGGATTTACTGACTATGCCAAAGCCTTTGAATGTGTGGATCACAACAAACTGTGGAAAATTCTTAGAGATGGGAATAACAGACCACCTGACCTGCCTTCTGAGAAATCTGTATGCAGGTCAAGAAGCAACAGTCAGAAGTGGACATGGAGCAACAGAGTAGTTCCAAATCGGGAATGGAGTATATCAAGTATATATTGTATATATCAAGTATATATTGTCACCCTGCTTAATTAACTTATATGCAGAGTACATCATGTGAAATTCCGGGCTGGATGAAGCACAAGCGGAATCAAGACTGCCAGGAGAAATATCAATAACCTCAGATATGCAGATGATACCACCCTTATGGCAGAAAGTGAAGAACAACTAAAGAACCTCTTGATGAAAATGAAAGGAGAGTGAAAAAGTTGGGTTAAAGCTCAACATTCAGAAAACTAAGATCATGGCATCTGGTCACATCATTTCACGGCAAATAGTTGGGTAAACAAGGGAAACAGTGACAGACTTTATTTTGGGGGGCTCCAAAATCACTGCAGATGGTGATGGCAGCCATGAAATTAAAAGATGCTTGCTGTTTGGAAGAAAAGCTATGACCAATCTAGACAGCATATTAAAAAGCAGAGACATTACTTTATCAACAAAGGTCCATCTAGTCAAAGCTATGGTTTTTTCGGTAGTCATGTATGGATGTGACAGTTGGACTATAAAGAAAGCTGAATGCCAAAGAATTGATGCTTTTGAACTGTGGTGTTGGAAAAGACTCTTGAGAGTCCCTTGGACTGCAAGAAGATCCAACCAGTCCATCCTAAAGGAAATCAGTCCTGAATATTCATTGGAAGGACTGATGTTGAAGCTGAAACTCCAGTTCTTTGGCTACCTGATGTGAAGAACTGACTCACTGGAAAAGCCCCTGATGCCGGGAAAGATTGAAGGTGGGAGGAGAAGGTGATGACAAAGGATGAGAAGGTTGGATGACATCACCGACACAATGGACATGAGTTTGAGTAGGCTCTGGGAGTTGGTGATGGACAGAGAATCCTTGCATGTTGCAGTCCATGGGGTTGCAAAGAGTCGGACACGACTGAGAGACTGAACTGAACTCTGCTGAACTCAGTCACAAGTAAAACAATGTGTTATGTTGCTTAAAAATGTGCCACCTTAAACCTTTTCACTGAAAACACAACCCTTAAATGTAGTTTACGTAAAATGTTGAGTTGTATTAAATACATGCCTCTCTACTCAAGGAAATATTATTACACGACACTAAAAGACCCTCTTTAGCTTCTTTGATAGCACCAATTTCTTTCATCAGAAAGGTAATCACTGCCTTGCATTTTATCTTTGGAGTCTCCTTGCTTTTCTTTAAGTTATATAAACATACATTTATAAGCCTGCCTGAACATACGCTCCTCTCCGTGAAAGTGCTGCACTCAATATGCCAGCAAATTTGGAAAACTCAGCAGTGGCCACAGGACTGGAAAAGGTCAATTTTCATTCCAATCTCAAAGAAAGGCAATGCCAAAGAATGCTCAAACTACTGCACAACTGCACTCATCTCACATGCTAGTAAAGTAATGCTCAAAATGCTCCAAGCCAGGCTTCAGCAAAATGTGAGCCGTGAATTCCCTGATGTTCAGGCTGGTTTTAGAAAAGGCAGAGGAACCAGAGATCAAATTGACAACATCCGTTAGATCATGGAAAAAGCAAGAGAGTTCCAGAAAAACATCTATTTCTGCTTTATTGACTATGCCAAAGCCTTTGTGTGGATCACAATAAACTGTGGAAAATTCTGAAAGAGATGGGAATACCAGACCACCTGACCTGCCTCTTGAGAAATCTGTATGCAGGTCAGGAAGCAACAGTTAGAACTGGACATGGAACAACAGACAGGTTCCAAATAGAAAAAGGAGTACCTCAAGGCTGTATATTGTCACCCTGCTTATTTAACTTATATGCAGAGTACATCATGAGAAACGCTGGACTGGAAGAAACACAAGCTGGAATAAAGATTGCCAGGAGAAATATCAATCACCTCAGATATGCAGATGACACATCCTTATGGCAGAAAGTGAGGAGGAGCTAAAAAGCCTCTTGAAGAAAGTGAAAGAGGAGAGTGAAAAAGTTGGCTTAAAGTTCAACATTCAGAAAACGAAGATCATGACATCTGGTCCCGTCACTTCATGGGAAATAGATGGGGAAACAGTGGAAACAATGTCAGACTATTTTGGGGGAGTGCTCCAAAATCACTGCAGATGGTGACTGCAGCCATGAAATTAAAAGATGCTTACTCCTTGGAAGAAAAGTTATGAGCAACCTAGATAATACATTCAAAGCAGAGACATTACTTTGCCAACTAAGGTCCATCTAGTCAAGGCTATGGTTTTTCCTGTGGTCATGTATGGATGTGAGAGTTGGACTGTCAAGAAGGCTGAGAGCTGAAGAACTGATGCTTTTGAACTGTGGTGTTGGAGAAGACTCTTGAGAGTCCCTTGGATTGCATCCAACCAGTACATTCTAAAGGAGATCAGTCCTGGGTGTTCTTTGGAAGGAATGATGCTGAAGCTGAAACTCCAATACTTTGGCCACCTCATGTGAAGAGTTTACTCATTGGAAAAGACCCTGATGCTGGGAGGGATTGGGGGCAAGAGGAGAAGGGGACGACCGAGGATGAGATGGCTGGATGGCATCACGGACTCGATGGACGTGAGTCTGAGTGAACTCCAGGAGATGGTGATGGACAGGGAGGCCTGGCGTGCTGGGATTCATGGGGTCGCAAAGAGTCAGACACGACTGAGCGATTGAACTGAACTGAACATATGCACCCCTGGCCAAGAATAATGCAAGTCTAGGCATCATATACACTGCTACTGCTAAGTCACTTCAGTCGTGTCTGACTCTGTGCAACCCCAGAGATGGCAGCCCATCAGGCTCTAACGTCCCTGGGATTCTCCAGGCAAGAACACTGGAGTGGGTTGCCATTTTCTTCTCCAATTCATGACAGTGGAAAGTGAAAGTGAAGTTGCTCAGTTGTGTCCGACTCTTAGCGACCCCATGGACTGCAGCCTTCCAGGCTCCTCCATCCATGGGATTTTCCAGGCAAGAGTACTGGAGTGGGGTGCCCTGCCTTCTCCGATCATATACACAAATGTATGAAATTTATAAGTCAAGCAAGTAAAGTGTCAATTTAAAAAAATGTTTTGTCCCCTTGCGCACAAAAGTGAACCTTCCTGAAAATCTAGACAGCTAGATTCAAATCTCTGATTATCAGTAAGCTTGAGCATTTTTGCACCTTTACTGGCCATTCTTCTGCTGTGAAAAGATTAAGTGTCTTGCAATTCTTTTAATGGGTTGTTTGTTTTTTTTTTTTAACTGATTCATAGAAGGGTTTTTATATATTCTAGATACTAACGCTTTGTCCAGTTACAAGTGTTGCAAATATCTGCTCTGCCCCGAGTTGAGCTTGTACTTTCATTCTTCTCAGAGTAGTTTTATAAACACAAAGTCTAAATTTTAATGCATTTAAATTTACTGTGCTGCACTATGCTCAGCTGGGTCCAACTCTTTCCTGTCCCGTGGACTCTAGCTACCAGGATCCTCTGCCCATTGAGTTTTCCAGGCAAGAAGAGTGGAGTGGGCCTTTGCTAAATGAGTTAATATAAATAAAAGTTTGAAGCAGTATGATACACATTGCTTACTGTAATTTTTATATTCTTGTCTTTTATAATGTGAACTTTTTAGTTTAAAAAAAATCCTTTCCTGGCCTGAAGTTACACAGATATTTCCTTAAGAATGTCTTTTTAAAGTTTTAGGTATTTGCTCTTCACCTGCCAAGAATTTTTTCTTTTTTGTAACAGCTTTATTGAGAAAAATTAGCATGCCACCCTTTTACAGTATATCATTGTTTTTCATTAAATTCACATTTGTGCAAGAGTCACCACTATTTAACTCCAGAAAATTTTCATCACCCCAAAAAGAAACCCCAGAGGTACTTTATATTATGACTTTAATATATAGCATGTATCAATATTCTAACACAATTTCTATTCTTTCCCCAGTGATTTGCAACCTCATCTCTGTCACAAGTCAAGTTTTCATATCTGTGAGGATCTGTTAGAGCTCTTCCATTGGTCTATTTATCCATCCTTGCACTAACAAACGGAGAAGGCAATGGCACCCCACTCCAGTGCTCTTGCCTGGAAAATCCCATGGACGGAGGAACCTGGAAGGCTGCAGTCCATGGGATCGCTAGGAGTCAGACATGACTGAGCAACTTCACTTTCACCTTTCACTTTCATGCACTGGAGAAGGAAATGGCAACCCACTCCAGTGTTCTTGCCTGGAGAATCCCAGGGACAGGGGAGCCTGGTGGGCTGCATCTCTGGGGTTGCACAGAGTTGGACACGACTGAAGCTACTTAGCAGCAGTAGCAGCAGCACTTTGTGAGGATCTGTTAGAGCTCTTCCATTGGTCTATTTATCCATCCTTGCACTAACAAACGGAGAAGGCAATGGCACCCCACTCCAGTGCTCTTGCCTGGAAAATCCCATGGACGGAGGAACCTGGAAGGCTGCAGTCCATGGGATCGCTAGGAGTCAGACATGACTGAGCAACTTCACTTTCACCTTTCACTTTCATGCACTGGAGAAGGAAATGGCAACCCACTCCAGTGTTCTTGCCTGGAGAATCCCAGGGACAGGGGAGCCTGGTGGGCTGCCATCTCTGGGGTTGCACAGAGTTGGACACGACTGAAGCTACTTAGCAGCAGTAGCAGCAGCACTATCAAATGCTGTCTTAATTAGTAAATACTATTAAAGCAAGCTGTCATTGTTATTTTTTCATGAGAATATTAATTTCTACTGACACTTTGTACTTCCATATAAATTTTAGAAATAACTTGTCAACTTCCACAAGAATCTCAGTTGGAAACTTAAAATTAATTCATGAGCAAAATTGATATGTTTATAATATTGACTCCTGTTTCATAAAGATATTATTCTCCATTTATTCCAGCTCTAAAAATGCTTGAAATAGTTTTACAATTTTTCAATTTTTGTTCTATTTCTCCTTAAATGTTTTACATTTTTACTGTAAACTTGAAAGGTTTTTTTGCTATTGAAAATGTTTTTTTCAAAAGCCTTTTTTCCTACAATTTGTTGTCAATGCAGTGTACATTGTTTTTTATGTCTAACATGCAAAACCTCCTGAAGCCTATTTATGGACTCTTCTTTTCTCACTAGCAATTATTTCATCTTTAAATAATAAGAAATTTTGTTTCTATTTTATAATTTTTCTTTTTAAAGCTTAAATGTGTTGGTTATTACTGTCAACATAAAATGAATAGATGTGGTTAATAGCAGGCATCCTTGTCTTGTTCCCAAACTCACGCCAGAGGCCAGGGTGGCTACCGGGAGGAGCAACCCCACACCCAAAGAGTGGTGGCTGTGCGGGCACAGGAGGGCCTAGAGGAACCATCGCACGCTGAAGGTAAGGGAGGGCGGTGGGAGGAGATACCCCTCGTCCAAGGTAAGGAGCAGCGGNACACACAGACACACACACACACAGTATACTTTTGCTCATTTTAAAACAGAAGTTTTCCTGTTAATTCAGTTTAACTTCAAAACACATCTTTCAAATCTCAGAATATAGTCAAACAGATAATTATCCACTAAGGCCTGACAATGCACAAAGAAGCTGTGTCCGGACTACTTAGAACTAGCCTCACAAGGAATTTATATCTGAAGCAGCTCTCTGTTACTAATATCAAGTCATCTTAAATAGAATCTGTCTTTTAGGAAACTATGAAGACTCTTCTGTCTGAATTCTCTGCCCAACAAACCAACTTGGTATTTAAGTCATTTATTTATGGCATGTTTAGAGTTTAATAGAATTTCAGCTTAGACTTTTTTTTAAACATTTTATTTCATATTGGAGTATAGACGATTAACAAAGCTGTGATAGCTTCAGGTAACAGCAAAGGGACTCAGCCATACATGTACATATTCTCTCCCAAACCCCCCTCCCATCCAGGCTGCTACACAACCCTCAGCAGAGTTCCTTGCGCTGTACAGTAGGACCTTTTTGGTTATCCGTTTTAAATACAGCAGAGCGTGCATGTCAACCCCCAGCTCCCAACCCATGTCCCCTCTTTGTTTCTTCCCCCGGCAATAAGAAGTTCATTCTCTAAGTCTATGAGTCTCTTTCTGTTACGTAAATAAAATTCATTTGTATATTTCTTTTTAGACGCTCCATTAAAAGGATGTCATATGATATTTCTCCTTCTGTCTGACTTACATTTTTAATGCTAGATTTTGCATGCTTGGTTGCATCTTTAAATTATGTTTTATCTCCACAAAAACTCCTGAAACCATTTAAGAGCTCCTCAACAGTCAGGATAGAGTTAAGCTAATGACCATGAAATACCTATGACTATATTTCACAGATAATATTATTCGTTTCCAGATAGATTGTCTTTGCCCCAGTACAAATGGGGCTGAGCAAAGCATTTGGACTGCAAAAAAGATCTATTAGCTTGTTTATTTAGCCTGGAAGGAAAATGCTTCCAGTGAGGTGTCATCTTCAAATTGACCAGATCCAAACGCTCCATTTCAAACATTTGGGACTTGAAATCTCCCCGTACAGCACCACCTTCCAACTAACAGTAAATCATTCAATGCAGAGAGCATCTGTGCAGAAGAGCACTGGAGGCCATGCCTCAACCCTGCAGGAGCTCCCCCTGGAGAAGATGCTGGAGCTGCTGGAACCCAAGGGGACCCAGTCAGTGCCATGCTCTTCCCCTGGTCCACAGCCAATTGAAAAATAAGACAAGTTTACAGGGTAAATGGGAGTCCAAACTGCCATCTCTGTTGCTGGTAAAGGCCAAGTTGGAAGAAACAGTTTAGTGTGAGCACTAGCTAGGCTTAAACTCTCTCTGCCATCCAACTCCAGCCCTAGGAACAGACTCCCCAGAGGAAAGCTTGAGTCTGTAGAGCAAGACATTTACACAAGTCACTGTTTTCCCTCCTCCAGACTAGAGAGGCAAGGAGAAAGAAACCCTGAATGCCTTTCATCTAAGACTATTGATAGGTTAGCTCCTGCTGCTAAGTCGCTTCAGTCATGTCCAAGTCTGTGCGACCCCATAGACAGCAGCCCACCAGGCTCCCCCGTCCCTGGCTCTTCCCCTGGTCCACAGCCAATTGAAAAATAAGACAAGTTTACAGGGTAAATGGGAGTCCAAACTGCCATCTCTGTTGCTGGTAAAGGCCAAGTTGGAAGAAACAGTTTAGTGTGAGCACTAGCTAGGCTTAAACTCTCTCTGCCATCCAACTCCAGCCCTAGGAACAGACTCCCCAGAGGAAAGCTTGAGTCTGTAGAGCAAGACATTTACACAAGTCACTGTTTTCCCTCCTCCAGACTAGAGAGGCAAGGAGAAAGAAACCCTGAATGCCTTTCATCTAAGACTATTGATAGGTTAGCTCCTGCTGCTAAGTCGCTTCAGTCATGTCCAAGTCTGTGCGACCCCATAGACAGCAGCCCACCAGGCTCCCCCGTCCCTGGCATTCTCCAGGCAAGAATACTGGAGTGGGTTGCCATTTCCTTCTCTAATGCATGAAAGTGAAAAGTGAAAGTGAAGTCGCTCAGTCGTGTCTGACTCTTCGCGACCCCATGGACTGCAGCCCACCAGGCTCCTCCGCCCATGGGATTTGCCAGGCAAGAGTAATGGAGTGGGGTGCCAGTGCCTTCTCCAAGGTTAGCCCCTAACAACTGATAAATATTGATCAATTCCTACCAGCCCAATAATTCATTTACCCCTGACTGGAGAGAATAAGGTGTGGAGTAAAAGACCTGGCATGTTTAGGGGAAATTTCTCCTCCAAGAAACCAGAAAAGTGAAGTCGTATCTATTGTCACAATTTTTAAGACCCAACATACCATGTTTCTCTGTCCCATAAGGTGGCTCCCTCCATTCCACAGCACACACAGGCTCTACTGGGGAAACTCAGAAGACCAAGGTCTAAAAAGAAAGGACCCCAGTCCTCCAGCCTACCATCATCCCCGCAGAGAAGTGACTGAGGACCGAGTGCTTTGATGCAACTGCAACATCCATTCATGTTCCAGGGAAAGGATCCCCACCCCACTGTGACTTCTCTTCTTATGGAGAAAACACTAGAACAACCTTATGGGGTGCCAGCTATTCATAGGCATTGTCTGGGGAAAGTAAGCTGCCCACCACCTGGAGACCATGTCTACAGGTACAGCCCCTACTGACAAAGGAAAGGAGACCACCAGTCCTGTGGGATACTAATTTCGGGTGTAGCCCCTCGTCCTGGGTAATGGCTCACTGTCCAAACTACCTAAAGTGAGTTCACAGGGTCGTTGTTTAAGAATTCCACTTGTGAAGATTCACAAGTTGATACTAGGATGAGAAACAGTAGGAGAGTTGGTTCACAATGGGTGTTGATTGGAATCTGCTCTATAAGAATGAAAGGAATTTATTTATTGTATTAAAATGAAGACAATAAATGAGACACTATTGAAAAAAAGAGTTCCACTTGTCACATCACAATTTCCCTTATTAAAGAATAAGTAAAATAAGTTACCAAGTCTCCTTGCTATAATTTCCAGGTATTCTGAAATAGAGTTGAGCTCCAAGGACATTTAAAATATACCTGATGGAACAGCGATTAACAGGAATACTTCTCTAATAACTACAGGAAGGAAAGATGATGCCTTCATATAAATAAAACTTGATGCCCACATTTTAGTAAGTAATTGTTCTACGCACATGAAGAAACTTAACAGCAGTGAACTGGTAGATTCAGCTCAACTTTAACTGAATCAGTTGACAATTTACTGAGGGAAAATGAGATCGTACTGAAAGGAAAGAAGGCAAATTTAAAATGGGAGATCTTGACCCTTCTTTCATTACAACCGCTTCTTTAATGGAATGATAAAAAAAAAAAAAATTGGCACCTCTTCAAATAAAGCTCTAATATGTGGTCTAATAGAGATGTGTTTCAAAAAAAAAAATCTATGATACTAGGAGAGAAATTACCCATTAACGAATGGTGGACACTCGTTGGCTAACAATGAATTTTCATCATTACTCCTCGGTGGAAATAATTTTAATAGTATAATAACCTCTTCAATTAATTAATTCCACAATCATTTATCACAGTGTAACAGCTGCCAAAGCAAGCTAACAGTTTAGTAAAATGTAGTGCTCACTCATTTTCACACAGCAGTGAGAGGCTTAGACTGTTATAAAATCATAGTAACGCCATTCATGCTGCTGCTAAGTCACTTCAGTCATGTCTGACTCTGTGCGACCCCACAGATGGCAGCCCACCAGGCTCCCCCATCCCTGGGATTCTCCAGGCAAGAACACTGGAGTGGGTTGCCATTTCCTTCTCCAATGCATGAAAGTGAAAAGTGAAAGTGAAGTCTCTCAGTCGTGTCCAACTCTTAGCTATCTCATGGACTGCAGCCCACCAGGCTCCTCCAGCCATGGGATTTTCCAGGCAAGAGTACTGGAGTGGGGTGCCATTGCCTTCTCCATACTTCCTTTCAAATAGCTCCATTCAGTTGTGCAAACCAGAAACACAGAGTAGGGTTGTCCACAAATGTCAGTTCCAAAGACAGAAATTTGAAGCAACTTCTGATGTCACTCCACCACCCTTGATTGATTTTCTCTTTTAAGTTAACCCATCTTTTTTTTTTTTTTACTTTTCTTGTTCTTCCCACTTTCATTGGCATCATTTTTCCTCCACTTTCTTTTCCCTCTTACCTATTCATTTTATCTATCAAGGATTCCAGAAGCAGTGCTTGTGTGACATAGTGAATCCGTAAGAAAAAGCTGGTTGTGTCAGCACTCCCTCACTACAACAACCCCCCCACCCCCACTACACCACCACCTCCCCCGATACAACAGGAAAGAGGGCCCATCTAGGAGAGAACAGGTGAAATCTATTCCAAAAGGGCGCTCATGGGAAAGAAGCCTCAGAGAGGGAGAGGAAGAAACTGGGTATGTGGGTCAGACCATCCACTTCTACCAACAGAGCTATAGATAGAAGGCAAAAATTACTGGGCCAGGAATGCATAAAAGAGCCCCAGCCAGGATACACAAATATTGTGTAAACATTTTTTAGAGCAGTCTTCCCTTGCTGCAGGCTTCCCAAGTAGCTCAGATGGTAAAGAATCTGCCTGCAATGCAGGAGACCCAGGTTCAATTTCTGGGTCAGGAAGCTCCCCTGGAGAAGGGAAGGGCAACCCACTCCACTGTTCTTGCCTGGAGAATCTCATGGACAGAGGAGCCTGCCAGGCTACATAGTCCATGGGAATCACAAAGAGTCGGACACAATTGAGCAACTTTCTTTTTTTTTTTTTTTTCTTGCCTCTAAAACTTTGAGCCAGGGCCTACAAGTGTCTAATCCCGCACACGTTAAAGACTAAATTTCACACCCAATAAACATCCTGCTCTCCTAACCCAGGCTACTAGTACTCTCCTTCTTGCCTCTCTTTCCTGATTTAAACTTTTCCTTTATTGAGGCTGCAAGAAAAGTTTAGAGAATAGTGACAAAAAAAACATTACCTACCGCACAGTCTTCCTCTTCTCTCAGCCGAAAGCACTCCCTCTGGTAAGGGTTGAAACACGGCTGGACGGCATCATGGACTCGAGGGGCGTGAGTCTGAGTGAACTCCGGGAGTTGGTGACGGACAGGGAGGCCTGGCGTGCTGCGATTCATGGGGTCGCCAACAGTCGGAGACGACTGCGCGACTGAACTGAACTGATGGAGGAGAGCACACGCGAATTCTATTGGGTGTCTCTTGGAGGAGCCCTCCCCACTGCCTAGGCTTCTAATGTGACACAGGTGTTTTGACTCAGCGCTTCCAACCTTGCCTCAAACGCCATCACTGGTGATCAATCTCACGTGGTTCCTTTGCCATATGTAACCCCCTATGTAAAAGTCTGCCTCTCTGTGCCCTAAAACAATGGATGCAAGATCTTCTCACCTGCTGCTCGTTCTCAGCCTTGTAGCTGCTCTCAGTTTGCCCCACCCACGACTTCCATAGCTGTGGAGCAGACCTGCAAGGCTGCCATGGGAACAGACATCTACGCCATGACCGAGAAACCAATGCTGGCATCTTCCAGGCACCCCCAGTTCCTGTAAGGTACTCCCCTCAGACCCATTTATCTTGGTTTGTAAGGGGATGGCTGTGAGGAAAGAAAAGCCATGGCACTCCTTAATTGGTGAAGAACTCAAAACTACAGTGAGTATCCTTGAAGCCCGTAACTTTTGTTATCTACTGGGAATGAGTAAGAGGAGGAATTCCTCTACTAGGAATGAGTTGCAGTGATAAGGCCAGTTGGTTAGTCGCTCAGTCACGTCCTGCTCTTTGCCACCCAATGGACTGGGCTCCTCTGTCCATGGGATTCTCAAGGCGAGAATACTGGGGTGGGTTGCCATTTCCTTCCCAACCCAGGAATGAAACCTGTGTCTCCTGCATTGCAGGCGGATTCTTACCACCTTTAGCTGTCTCTTTTCATGTGATTTGCTTTTTTTAAAGTTTAAGATTAATTTACATGTGACAGTATGTTAATTTCTAGTGTACAACATAATGATTCAATCTGTCTATTGCAAAATGACCACCACAATAGCTAGCATCAACATAAGTAGT
This sequence comes from Aepyceros melampus, assembly GCA_006408695.1. Classification (NCBI taxonomy): domain Eukaryota; kingdom Metazoa; phylum Chordata; class Mammalia; order Artiodactyla; family Bovidae; genus Aepyceros; species Aepyceros melampus. The sequence continues at coordinate 96,758 of SJXQ01002502.1, forward strand.
TTCAAAATGTTTTTCCTGTGATGAAAATTTTAAGATCTACTCTTTCAGCAACTTTCAAATATGCAACACAGTATTATTAACTCTAGTTGCCATGCTGAACAGTACATCCCGATGACTTACTCATTTTATAACTGAAACGTTTGACCCCTCTTCACCCATTTCATGAAATTTCATGTAATTTGTTTTATTCTTTGAGCCTTTAAAATGTATTTTAGTCCATACTATCTCTTACTAGGATACAAAAGAGAGATGCTCAGAGCTTACTGAGGGCCCTCTGCAGAACATGGAAATATTCATCAGTTTTCTACAGTCCGCATTTTTAGCAACAATTCCACAAGAAGTCTCATTCACCATCCTGTTACACACTGTTAACCAAAATTTGGAGAAGATGAGAATTTTTCCAGGCTGCACTATTCTCAGAATTACTATTTTTCCCCTTATATAACCAGGGAGATTTATAAAACAATTTCATCACTGCATTAAAAAAGACGTTTCTAGAATCCCTTGGATGTTAGAAGTCACTTCAGTGAAGAACCACACCTTCATCTTTTCCATCTTGTTCCAGTCTTGGTAAAAGCAAATGGAAATGATTATGTGACTACAGACTCTCCTCCTTTTTGGAAGGAAAATCATGAAATGAAAAAGACAATCTCTTCTTTGAGAAATCTGTGTGACTCCTTACTCCCTTTAGTCATTTTCTTTTGCATTATTTGTAATTATCTCAAACCTTGACTCCATCCCTCACATTAAATTTTAAGTTTGTTTCCATTCCCTTTGATCCTAAGTTATTTATTATTTATTATATCTGTAATAATGTTGCTTTGGTTTTAAATTTACATTCTTATTTTAGCAATCTCTCTTTTTATCCATTCTGTTCTTTAATCATCTTATCTTTGAGGCCTGGTTTTAATGAATTCATATTTTCAGTAAGCTTCTCTGCAGAGTGAATCAACAGGAATGTGTTTTCTGGGTAATGTTTCCTTTTAGACTAGGTTTTTTTTTTTTTCTCTGTGCTCTGTATACTAGTTTACTTCTCTCTCTTCCACTTGGAATGTAAGCATAGGTTTTTGTATGTTTGTTTTTAGTTGTCTACCATAGTTAGAATGTTTTTGTTCTTATTCTTATTGTTAGTTGTTTTATTTCTATTGTGCTTAACATGGGAAGCTCTATCCAGACCATGTCTGCTCTGTGTGTTTGAAATTTTCCTGATTTTCCTTCAGTTGAATCTGGGACAGTGTGTCCTGCAGGCCCATCCACTTCTCTACTGCATAAGGTCCGCTTGTCTTCACCAGGAGCAATCCTTGCTGGGAGACCCCATGCCTTGATCAGTTTGATATCCAGTACTACAGTTCACTCTACCCACCCATGGCTTTCCCACTTCCCAGGTCAGGCTTGTTACCCTCTCAGCACAGCTCTCCAAACTGGGAAGAGGTAGTGCCATCCCTGACTCTGCAGAGATACTGTAATGCCAGGGAGGGGCTTCTATCACCAGGGATTTTATCTTTGCTTCCCCCACAGACTTTATTTTCTTGGCCTCCAAAATCACTGTGGACAGTACATGAATTAAAAGACACTTGCTCCTTGGAAGAAAAGCAATGACAAACCTAGACAGCGTATTAAGAAGCAGAGACATTACTTTGCCCACAAAGGTCCACATATAGTCAAAACTATGGTTTTTCCAGTAGTTATGCACAGATGTGAGACCTGAACAATAAAAAAGGCTGAGGGCTGATGAGTGAATTCATGCCTTCAAACTGTGGTACTGGAGAAGATTCTTGAGAGCCCCTTGGACTGCAAGGAGATCAAACCAGTCAATCCTAAAGGAAATCAGTCCTGAATACTCATTAGAAGGACTGAGGCCAAAGCTGAAGGTCCAATACTCTGGCCACTGATGCAAAAAGCCAACTCATAGGAAAAGACCTTGATGCTGGGAAAGACTGAAGGCAGGAGGAGAAGGCGACGACAGAGGATGAGATGGTTGGATGGCATCCCTGACCCAACGGACATGAAGTTTGAGCAAACTCTGGGAGATAGTGATGGATAGGGAAGCTGGGTGTGCCACAGTCCATGGGATCGCAAAGAGTTGGACATGACTGAGTGACAGAACAACAGCAACCCCCAGAGAAGATCTTAAGTACAACCATTTGAGATATGTATCCCTAATAACAGAACTTCTTCACTGGTACCCAAATTCTGGCCCTTCTCCTCTAAAGCTGCAGACTCAAGACCTACAATATAATTCATTCTTGCCCCAGATTCTAGCACCAGTTCTTCCAGCAGAATGGAGGAAAAGAAAGTATTCAAAAGTATTTTAGGAAACTATAGGGTGCCAGGTGCTTTGTCCAGTAGTTAATTTTCACAACACTCTTATTTGTTTTAGATTGGGAAAAAAAAAAAAAAAAAACAGAAAATTTAAAGAAAGTTAATAACTTTCCAGGAAAAGAAAGAGAAGTCGAATTTTATCCTAGCTCTTACCAACCTTATGGTTATGTTCTCTCTCCTACACCCAAAGGTGATTTATCATATTTTCAATTCCATGTGGCTCTCCATGATCAATTACAGGCTAATTGTAATGCAGACAAGGCTGGATATAACATCACTCAGTCAGCCCCACTGTATTTTGTGGTTCCTTCTGTGGCTGGTTGAACCCATGCATGCTATACCTCTCTCTGTAAAGGACTGGAGAATCTGTGGATTTTGGTACCCAAAGGGGTCCCGCGGCCAATCCCCTATGGATACTGAGGGACAACTGTGTGGACACTTACCTATTTTTTGCAATGATGTAATATTGATAATGAGCCAGTGAATATTGTACATTAGCCTGACAGATTGTCAGTTGTGTAATGTAATCCCAAAGAAACAAGGAAAGTCGGTTTGAGGTGTGAAAACTTACACAATAGTTTTTTAAAAATACAGTAACAGTATTGTAAAGCAAAACAAACTAAAAAAATAAAAATTAAAATGCTGGAAAAAAATAAAATAAAAAATACAGTAATCATAAAGAATCTATGGTAAAGATTGTTCATATTGATTCAGGGTCTTGAAGCTCCATAAGTGCTTCTGAGATGATCAAATAGACTAAGGTGATAAACATTAAAGTGACAAGCATTCATCTAGGAAGGAAATCTTCCATTAGAGGGTTTCTTAAGAAAAATTACTTAACTGATTTCTCCTATTCCATGCACCAGAATTTTGACTATAATATTCCAATGGAGTCTACCCAAATTATTCATAAATAAATAACAATGCTTAGAGCGTTCATTTGCATGCTTGCTTGCAAACAGTTGAATATAATCTCTAAAAGAGATGTATATTCACAACACAATTGTAATATGGAAAAATAAATATGACTTCATAATAGATCTGTTTCTTTCTCTTTAACCTTTGTATTATATTGTCTTTAAGAATATTGTCTATAGTCTGAAATATACAGGATAACCCATTCTCAAGGCTCTTTAAAGGTATAACACTTTATACCACTTTTCCACTCATATACAGATAAAAAATCCCCAAATAGAATACATTTGTCTTGTTGGAGGTTTACAGAAACATCATGACCTGACCCCCCTGTGGATAGCTTCAAGAGCAAAGGATTCTGACACCAGGAAGTCTGCATACCCTCTCCCCTCTTAGTATAAATAAGGTTGACATCTAACTCGGGTAAGATGGTTCTCTGGGACAGTAGTAGTTCACCATCTGCAGTCTGCTGGTTTTCCAAATAAAATCACCATTCCTTGCCCCAACAACCTGTCTCTTGATTTATTGATCTGTCATGGGGCGAGCAGTACAAACTTGTATTTGGTAACACAGTGGCTTCAACTAAGTCACAAATATTTGCATAGGCATAGCTGACACCTCACAGTGGAGTCCTGATCAAGTTCTGAATGCTCTAAGAAATTATTAAGAATCTTCGCCAGTGAGGCCCATCCATTAAGAAGGCCTAGACCCCTCCCCACCGTTCCATATTGTAATGATACCCCATAATGGTGGCACCATGAAGCATTCCGATGGCTTCAGCTCATGAACATCACTCTGCATCACTCCACAGCATCTTCGCTGCCCTCCATGAAGTCATCACACAGACTCAGACTCCATCAGTTACTGCTGCTGGCTCAGGAAGTCAGTGACAAGGGGTAAGAATGCCCTCATCTTTTATTTCCATAAACGTCTGTACAGTGGCAAAAGTGTGAATTCTCACAGAGAACCCTTTATGAAATTTGACCTGTCTCTTGCTTATTCAGATATGGATCTTTAAATTTGCTAATTTTGCCTGACACCTTGCTGCTGTCACTGCTTCTCCTGCTGCCTCTCCATCCTTCTCTCCCTTTTGATCATTTTACTTGCATCATTTGCACTTTCTGCAACATGTAAGGAGGAAAAAGCACATGTGACAAAATTTGAGCATAAAATATAATGTAAACATTTCTACTGAAGAGAAAAATTAATGTCTAATCGGCTAATATAAAATTTGTGATTGAATTAATATTTTAAATTTTCTAAACAGTCTTTCTCTTGTAAATCTAAGTAAAAAGAACTATAAATATTACATTTTTATTTGAAATAAATTTGCTAATTATAAATCTGCTAAATAAAAAGTAATTTAAGCAGAGATATTCTAAAGCTCTTATCACAAAAAAATGTGTCATAATCAATGATTCTAATTCTCTTAAAAATGGGCACCACAATAAGTAGTATAATGATCTCATTTGACTATATTATAAATATGTAATTTTTGAATAATTGGATTTTCAGATTCCTATAATCTTCCAGAGGGATTACTACTAGACAAATAAAGTCAGGGTAGGATCAACCAGTCTAGCATTTGATATCTCTTGAAAAACAAAAAGTCTTAAGACAACTGCAGAAAATAACTAACAGAAATTACCACTGGACACGTTCCCTTGCTCTCTTTTTACTCCTAGCTATTTAAAATGCAAACCAACTCACCGCAGTTTGACCTATTCTCTTGAATTTCTGAATGTCAAACACATAGAGCAATTGTTGGTTGTCAGAGTACGAAGTCTGTGGAAGCAGAGAAACTGGACGTTTGGCATTTCAACATTCTGGAGCAAGTGATTTAATTATTTAATTAGTGTAAGGGAAAAGCATCTACATGAACATCCAGGCACACTCTGCCATCAAAAATGTCCCTGAAATAGTAAAACACATCTTAAGGGACTTGGAAGATAGATAATATTTTATGAATTAGCATGACTCCAAATTAAAACATATTTCAATGATGTAACAAAAAATAAGATTTAATTATAATAAGTAAATCCACAAAAGGGCTATTTGTTGAAGAATATTTTCTATACATTTCTTATGAAGTTATTGAAAGTTTATACTTTCTTTTTCTCCAAATTGAAAAAACAATCTCAGTTTGACCCTGTTTTAAAATTCACATAACTAAAATGTATCTATTTCTTTTATCAGTTTACAAATGTTCATTAAATGTTTTCTCCATAATTTATCACTTAGTTATCTTTAATACATAAATGATGATAGCTTGAATATTAATTATAAAAGTGTCCATTAATGTTTTCCCAGGAATATCCTTTCATCTTATATTATTTCAATTAAAAAATAAGACTTGAACAATATATATCAATAGCAGAATCAATAGGTCAACATTTCCAAAAATGTGTTCTGTGGGAGGCTAGATCTAAGAATCTTTTTTAAAGTAAATGTTTATTTTAATATACCTGCCTTTCAAAGCATACTTTGACTTCTAGAACTCTCTTCCTTTTTCAATGATCTGATGCTGAAACTCCAATACTTTGGCCACCTCATGTGAAGAGTTGACTCATTGGAAAAGACCCTAATGCTGGGAGGGATTGGAGGCAGGAGGAGAAAGGGATGACAGAGGATGAGATGGCTGGATGGCATCACCAGCTCGATAGACATGAGTTTGAATGAACTCCGGGAGTTGGTGATGGACAGGTAGGCCTAGCCTGCTATGATTCATGGGGTCGCAAAAGTTAGACATGACTGAGCAACTGAACTGAACTGAATGAATGATAGCAATTTGATCTCTCATTCCTCTGCCTTTTCTAAAACCAGCTTGAATATCTGGAAGTTCATGGTTCATGTATTGCTGAAGCCTGGCTTGGAGAATTTTGAGCATTATTTTACTAGAGTGTGAGATTAGTGCAATTGTGTGGTAGTTTGAGCATTCTTTGGCATTGCCTTTCTTTGGGATTGGAATGAAAACTGACCTTTCCCAGTCCTGTGGCCACTGCTGAGTTTTCCAAATTTGCTGACATATTGAATGCAGCACTTTCACAGTATCATCTTTTAGTATTTGAAATAGTTCAACTGGAATTCCACCACCTCCACTAGCTTTGTTCGTAGTGATACTTCCTAAGGCCCACTTGATCCCATTCCAGGATGTCTGGCTATAGGTGAGTGTGAGTGATCACACCATTGTGATTATCTGGGTCTTGAAGATCTTTTTTGTACAGTTCTTCTCTGTATTCTTGCCACCTCTTCTTAATATCTTCTGCTTCTGTTAGGTCCATTCCATTTCTGTCCTTTATCGAGCCCATTTTTGCATGAAATATTTCCTTGATATCTGTAATTTTCTTAAAGAGATCTCTAGTCTTTCCCATTCTATTGTTTTCCTCTATTTCTTTGCATTGATGGCCAAGGAAGGCTTTCTTATCTCTCCTTGCTATTCTTTGGAACTCTGCATTCAAATGGGAATATCTTTCCTTTTCTCCTTTGCTTTTTGCTTATCTTCTTTTCACAGCTATTTGTAAGGCCTCCTCAGTCAGCCAATTTGCCTTTTTGCATTTGTTTTCTTGGGTATGGTCTTGATCCCTGTCTCCTGTACACTGTCACAAACCTCCATCCATAGTTCATCAGGCACTCTGTCTATCAGATATAGTCCCTCAAATCTACTTATCACTTCCACTGTATAATTGTAAGGGATTGATTTAGGTCATACCTGAATGGTCTAGTGGTTTTCCCCACTTTCTTCAATTTAAGTCTGAATTTGGAGTAAGGAGTTCATGATCTGAGCCACAGTCAGCTCTCAATCTTGTTTTTGCTAACTGTATAGAACTTCTCCAACTTTTGTATCTCTCTAAAAATTTTATATAAATATTCAACATGTACTCTTTGTGTCTGCCTGTTATAGCTCAAAATTATATTTGTGATATTTATCCCTGTTATTCTTTGTAGTTAAAGTTTGTTTATTCTCATTGCTATTTTATTTCACTGTGTATATTTATCACATTTTGTCCATTCTACTATTGATAAATTTTAAAGTTCTTTCCAATTTGTGGGTCCTAATAGTGCTGATGTATTCATATCTATAAACCTGTCTTTTGGTGACTGTATATATGCATCTTAACTGGATATATAAAAGTAGAATTGCTCGGGTATAAACTAAGCATATATTAAATTTTAGCAATATTGCCAACCAGTTTTCCAAAGTGGTTACACTAATTTACACTCCCAACAACAGTGGAAAAGCACTGCCATTGCTTTACATTCTTGTCAATACTTAAAATTTTCTGGTTTTGTTCACCCATTCCTTTGCAATTACACTTTGGTTTTACATTTTCCTGATAACCAGTGAATTTGAGCACTTTTTCATGTCTCTATTGATTCTTTCTTGTGACCCACATAGTCAAAGACTTTGGTGTAGTCAATAAAGCAGAAATAGATGTTTTTCTGGAACTCTCTTTCTTTTTCAATGATCTAATGAATGATAGCAATTTGATCTCTGGTTCCTCTGCCTTTTCTAAATCCAGCTTGAACATATGGAATTTCACAGTTCATGTATTGTTGAAGTCTGGCTTGGAGAATTTTGAACATTATTTTGCTAGCATGTGAGATGAGTACAATTGTTTGGTAGTTTGAGCATTCTTTGGCATTGCCTTTCTTTGGGATTGGAATGAAAACTGATCTTTTCCAGTCCTGTGGCCACTGTTAAGTTTGCCCAATTTGCTGGCATATTGAGTGCAATTCTTTCACAGCGTTATCTTTCACAATTTGAAATAGTTCAACTGGAATTCGTTACCTCCACTAGCTTTGTTAATAGTGGTGCTTCCTAAGGCCCACTTGACTTCACATTCCAGGATGCTTTATTGACTATGCCAAAACCTTTGACTATGTGGATCACAATAAACTGTGGAAAATTCTGAAAGAGATAGGACTACCAGAGCACCTGACTGTGTCTTGAGAAACCTGTGTGCAGGTAAAGAAGCAATAGTTAGAACTGGACATGGAACAACAGACTGCTTCCAAATCAGTAAAGGAGTTCGTCAAGGCTGTATGTTGTAACCCTGCTTGTTTAATTTATATACAGAGTACATCATGAGAAACACTGGGCTGGATGAAGCACAAGCTGGAATCAAGATTGCCAGGAGAAATATCAATAACCTCAGATATGCAGATGACACCACCCTTATGGCAGAAAGCAAAGAAGAACTAAAAAGCCTCTTGATGAAAGGGAAAGAGGACAGTGAAAAAGTTCACTTAAAACTCAACATTCAGAAAACTAAAATCATGGCATCTGGTTCCCATCACTTCAAGGCAAATAGATGGAGAAACAATGGAAACAGTGACAGACTTTATTTTCTTTGGCTCCAAAATCACTGCAGATGGTGACTGAAGCCATGAAATTAAAAGGTGCTTGCTCCTTGGAAGAAAAGTTATGAACAACCTAGACAGCACATTAAAAAGCAGAGACATTACTTTGCCAACAAAGTTCCATGTAGTCAAAGCTACAGTTTTTTTAGTAGTCCTGTATGGATGTGAGAGTTGGACTGTAGAAAGCTGAGTGCCAAAGTATTGATGCTTTTGAACTGTGGTGTTAGAGAAGACTCTTGAGAGTCCCTTGGACTGCAAGGAGATCCAACCAGTCCATCCTAAAGGAGATCAGTCCTGAATATTCATCAGAAGGACTGATGCTGAAGCTGAAACTCCAATAGTTTCACCACCTGATGTGAAGAACTGACTCTTTGGGAAAGACCGTGATGTTGAGAATGTTTGAAGGCAGGAGGAGAAGGGCACAACAGAGAATGAGATGATTGGTGGCATCACCGACTCATTGGACATGAGTCTGAGTAAACTCCAGGAGTTGGTGATGGACAGGGTGGCCTGGCGTTCTGCAGTCCATGGTCCATGGCGTCGCAAAGAGTTGGACATGACTGAGTGACTGAACTGAACTGATTGGCTCTTTGAATATCTTCTCAGTTCATATCTTTTGTCCATTTTTTTATTCTATCAGACTGTCTGCATTTTGACACTGATTTGTAGTGGTTTTTAAAATATTTTATACAGGAGCCTTTTCTCAGATTAATACAGAACAAATATTGTGTCTTGGGGTCTTATAGAAACTAATCCTACCTGAGTCAAGAATTCAGTGAGGCATGGTGGGAGGAACTCAAGCCAATAGACACAAATTCAAACACTTATCCTACCCCTATGGTCTATGTGACACTAAGAAAGTCATTTTGACTTTTAGAACACCACCTTCTGGTTTAAATATTAAATCATGAATATCACATATTTATGAAAATCACTTAACAGATTACCCATCAAACAGCAAATGTTCAGTAAGAATTCATTCCCTTTCATCATCCCCTCTACCATCACCCGATGCTTGAAGATGTGAGCCAATGATCATTACATCTTAATGGTTACATCAAGTTGACTGCCTTTACCTTGGAGATTCTATACACCTCTGCACCTCTCAATTTCTCAGTACTTCATAATGACCTGGATTTCTAAGACTACAAATACGGCATTATAGGGTCTACCACAGAAGAACTGAGAATGACTTTCAGAGGAACAACATTCAGGTATCCACATGATAAAAGCAAAATACCAAATTGACTTTTCAGTGTCACCATCTTAAGGGTACTGAAACCACTGAATTGCATCTCAGAGGGCTCTGAGGAGCTCCCTTTATGTCTCAGCTCAGAAAGGATTCCACGAGAGGCAAAGTGAAAGATAAGAAGTGATTTATTAGAATAGGACACTTGTGAGGCTTAAAGCAAAAGGGCAAGAGGGAGCTGTGCCCCAAGAACTTAGTGGACTACAGTTTTATAATCAAGGAAAAGCAGAGAAAGAGAGAAAACCACCTTCTTCCTCAATCCTGAGTAGATGTCAAGCTTCCATCATCAGTTCCTCCTCCATGTCAGGTGGGAGAGTTTTCTCATCCTTGTTGTGATCAGTCTGGGACTGTGGAGGTGCAATGGAAATGAGAAAAAAAAGGTGGTTCAGTTCAGTTGCTCAGTCGTGTCCGACTCTTTGCGACCCCATGAATCGCAGATGCCAGGCCTCCCTGTCTATCACCAACTCCCAGAGTTCACTCAGACTCATGTCCATCGAGTCAGTGATGCCATCCAGCCATCTCATCCTCGGCTGTCCCCTTCTCCTCTTGCCCCCAATCTCTCCCAGCATCAGGGTCTTTTCCAATGAGTCAACTCTTCACATGAGGTGGCCAAAGTACTGGAGTTTCAGCTTCAGCATCATTCCTTCCAAAGAAATCCCAGGGTTGATCTCCTTCAGAATGGACTGGTTGGGTCTCCTTGCAGTCCAAGGGACTCTCAAGAGTCTTCTCCAACACCACAGTTCAAAAGCATCAATTCTTCAGCGCTCAGGCTTCTTCACAGTCCAACTCTCACATCCATACATGACCACGGGAAAAACCATAGCCTTGACTAGACGGACCTTAATTGGCAAAGTAATGTCTCTGCTTTTGAATATGCTATCTAGGTTGGTCATAACTTTTCTTCCAAGGAGTAAGTGTCTTTTAATTTCATGGCTGCAGTCACTATCTGCAGTGATTTCAGAGCCCCCAAAAATAAAGTCTGACACTGTTTCCCCATCTATTTCCCATGAAGTGATGGGACCGGATGTCATGATCTTCATTTTGTGAATGTTGAGCTTTAAGCCAAATTTTCACTCTCCACTTTCATCAAGAGGCTTTTTAGTTCCTCTTCACTTTCTGCCATAAGGGTGGTTCATCTTCATATCTGAGGTTATTGATATTTCTCCTGGCAAAAGGTGGTAACTTATGCTAAAAATTGTAAATCATTTCAGGTTTTAGTATAATGTTCCCTTTTCCTTAATGTTTGTTTTTAATGAATACAGAGGAGTGTATCATAGGAATCATTAAGTTACTGAACTCAGTGGGCAGGATGTGGGTCTCATTCCACCATTGTTTTACTGTTTTGGGGGGCATGCTTTGTGCTTCTGTTGTATGTTTTTGTTGCTAAGCAAACCTGCCTTCTTGAGTGATCATTAACTTACAAGGATCTCATATACTTTTTTCTTTACTTACAATTCCCTAGCAGGATTAACTATTTAATCATCAATTTTTCTCTTTACTCTGCCCCTATCAGTACCAGTATTTATTCAAGCAAGAATATACACATGCCTTCTATGATTTATGCTACTCTAAGAGCAAAAGCAGGAATTTCACTCTTTCTTCAGACTACTTAAGTTTGCAACATTTCTTTTCTTCAACTGAAGGTAGACTTGGCTGAATTAATTTATGCTAGAAAATAGGCTCCACATCCAAAATGGGAAGCAGTTTAAGGTTTCCAGTCTTAAGCTACAACATTATGATGAATGCAAATCACAATCTTATGGGAAATATCTCAAGTTTAATGTTAGAACTGTTCTAAGCTATAAACATCTAAAGTGTGCAGGAATGGACATTGCTAAGAATTATGTTACCTAGAGATCAGAATCCATCCGAAACTGACAGGGGAATCCCTACTGTTACTACAGGAGTCAAGTCCGACAAATGCTTCTGCTTCTAAGTACTTAAAATTTGTGCTAGTCACAAGTTTTATATGGCTCTTCTTTCTCATCATGTCCTATGACTATGTCTAATAACATCATTTTAGTAAGCCATGCTGGAGAGTCTTCTGCTCAAATATCACTCCTACATATTTGTCCGTCACCCTAAGAGAAATAGTAAATATAAAAATCCTGAACTTCATGCCCCCTGAAAATCCCAGATTACACTATTTCCTTTGTAAAAGTGAAACTGTCAGCTGTTTACTTGTGTCCAGTTCTTTGTGACTCCACGGACTGTAGCCCGCCCGATTCCTCTGTCCGTGGAATTCTCAGGCAAGAATACTGAATGGGTAGCCATTCCCTCCTCCAGAGGATCTTCCTGACCTAGGGATCAAACCCAGGATCCCTGCATTGCAGGTGGATTCATTATCCTCTGAGCCACCAGGGAAGCCTGTTATTTCCTGTAGTAGGAGCATTAATATTAGAAAATAAAGGGATGGAGGAACAGTCTTCTGACCCACATCTTCAGATTGATGAAACAGAAAAATTAATCTATTTTTCAAGTCAGCTTGCATTTAAAGTAGAGATGGAAAGGTAGAAAACACCATATGTTAGAATGTCCCTTAAACGCCAGCTGAAATATGCCATGGGAGTGGAATCAAAGACTTTTGACAAAGAACTACAGCGCAGAGAGCTGCCCTCAGCTTATTCCAGACCTTCTGCTTTCCAGTGTCTCATATCTTGCTGAATGTTGCCTCTTAGATGTAGTGACTCCTTCACTGGACCTCAGTCGTCTTCCTGTCCAATATCCATAATGCTATACTCCAATTTTTGGAGCAGCTACTACCAATCATCACCATTATATCTGTTATTTTCTCTCCTAAAGGTTCTATTTCTATTTTCTGCTACCATTTCAGTGCTGACAAACTGACAGATTTTGGCCTCCCCAACAATACCAGTAGGAAAACTGCTTAAGAAATTCAAGCTCTCTGCAAATCATTTTCACCAAGAGTGGCCTGGTGATTAAAGACAATGTCCATGAGCAAATTCCAGCATTCAAGTATCTTAGTCATATTGCACATAATGAATCTAAGAATTATTACTAAAAGATTTATGGCATTGGTTATAAACTACATCTGGGAGGCAAAATGATTGAGGTTATAAAAAACACTATGAAGGCTTCTCATTATATCCCATTTTCCCAAACAAAATGAATAAGAAAGCTAGGCTTAAATTCTATACTGTTTAGTAAAAACCAAGCCCAGAAATAATGAATATTTCTACCAAGTAAGAAACTAGAAAAAAATGCATTACACCATGATGCAATGTAACTCTATGCAATAAGAAAGAATAAGGAAAATCTTTATTACTGTTATGGAGTTATTATAATACATAATTAAGTGAAAATAATTCTGCAAAATTCTGCATTTTGTAGAAGAGTATTTGTAGTATCTTATCTTTTGTATAAGAAGTGGAAGAAGAAGAAAACAAATATAAATGTTTATTATTTTTATGTTAAAAATAAATGCTTATTTTTAGCATTAAAAATGAAAGGATAATCAAAACTAAAAGTATGGTTACCTCTGGGGGTGAATACAAACAGAAACTTTATATCTGTTAAGTCTTCATAGTTTTGTTAAGTGTTCATTCTGCTCATAGTTTTGGCTTTGGAACCACATGCTGTTTTACATAATTAAAAATAAAATAAAATTTTAAAAGAGATTCAAGTTCCAGTTGAGATAGAATAAGCATGCTTCATGACTTTCCTCCCACTGAATATAACTATAAAACCTGGACAGAATGCACAGGCACATATTTGAATACTTTGTAAATAACAGCTTTACCAGAATTCAAAGAATCATAGAATCAATGGTGAGTTTAGCAGTTTTCTTTTCTGGTATCCCCTTACTTGAACTCACCACAGCCAGAAACCCAGAAGTGAGCACTATGATGCAGACAGACAGGAAGCCTACAGCTTCTTGCTTGAGGGTCGGAAAAAGGTACTCCTGATGCTCAAAGGCAAAAAACCTGCTCAAAGGTGAAAATCCTCTGGGTTTTTCCTCCCTTTCTCCTTCTCTAGAACCCCAGTCACCAGGCAGTCCTGTGGTGGGGAGTCAGTGACAGCTATAAGAACCTACAAGAGCCACAAGAACCCACAAGGGCCAGGGAGGCTACCCCCATTCCTGGTAGGTTGAGCTGCAGTTCTAAATATATAAGGCAAATCCTCATGGATACGATCTCTCTATCTTTCTCTCTCTCCCGCCTACCTCTTTCTCCTCTTTGCCTGGGCCAGGATCCAGACTCAGTCACCAAGGAAAGTGGCAGAGCACAATAAACAGGGTAACTAGAGTCCCAAGTGTCTGGCCAGAGGACAAAAATGAAGAATCCCGAAACCCAAAAGTACCAAGGGGAGCTTAAAGATACATAGGTCCAATCTTAATTACCATGCCAGTAATGTTGAGAAAGAAGCTAATAGATATGTTAACACCCAGATTACAGACTGACTGCTGGATGGCACACACTTAAGACAGATCCAAAGAGCATTGCAAAGACTGAAAAGTGAGCTGACACTGGAATTCTCACCATAAAACTCAGGTTGGAACTTGCAGTCTGATGCTAACCAGGTCTGTTGCCTGCTAAAACAAAAATATCAACTTTCTCCACAGAATTTAAATGAGACACAGAGTCTCATAATATAATGTTCAAAATGTTTAGGGTACAATCCAAAATTACTCAGAATATGAAGACCTAAAAATATTTAAAGTCACGTGGTACAAGACAGTCAATAGACACCAACACCCATACTACTAACATAAATGCTGGAATTATCTGACAAAGACTTTAAAATATGCTGGAACATGCAATTGCAAGCATTCTTATGATATACATTAAATAAAAGTTTCAGTCAAGAAATGAAAAACAGAAAGAAGAACAAAATACAAATGGGAAGGACCAAATGGAAATTGTAGAAATGAAAAATATAACAACCAAAATAAAAATCACTTTAGGGGGACTCAGTAGCAGACAGATATGATGTAGGAAAGAGAGTATAAACTTGAAGACAAAATAGATCACTAAAAATGATCCAATAAGAATAACAGATGGAATAAAAGGCAGAAAAAATTATCAGAGCCTTAGGAACCACTGAGACAATAGCAAAAGGTCTAACGTTCATATCATCAGAGACTTGGAAAGAATGACTAAAGAATGGAATGCTGAAAAAAAACCTTTTAAGAACAATGGCTCTAAAAATTTCTGTCTTGATGAAGGACAAATGTACAGACCTCAAAAACCTAAATAAATCCCAAAGAAGATCAAATAAATCCATACCCACAATTGCAGGAAAATAAAAACATAATTAATTACAGGAAAATAAAAACAAATAATGTTAAAGCAGTCAGAGGACAATTAACACAATTTGAATAAGCGTGAATTTCTAATCAGAAAACATATGGAGACCAGAAGTAAGTGGCCAATATTTTCAAGGTGCTAACAGGAAATGACTGTCAACACAGAATCCATATCCAGCAAGAATATCCTTCAGGAATGAAGGATATTCTTCATTCCTCACAATAAAGACCTACTCAGATGACTAAGAGAATTCATATCTGGTAGACCTGTCCTCAGAAAAGGCAATGGCACCCCACTCCAGTACTCTTGCCTGGAAAATCCCATGGATGGAGGAGCCTGGTGGGCTGCAGTCCATGGGATCCCAAAGAGTCAGACACGACTGAGCGACTTCACTTTCACTTTTCACTTTCATGCATTGGAGAAGGAAATGGCAACCCACTCCAGTGTTCTTGCCTGGAGAATCCTAGGGACGGTGGAGCCTAGTGGGCTGCCATCTATGGGGTCGCACAGAGTCGGACACGACTGAAGTGACTTAGCAGCAGCAGCAGCAGACCTGTCCTAAGGATTGCTGAAGGAAGTTTTTCAGACAGAAGAGAAAGTCAGACCTTTAGGAATGAAGAAAACACAATAGAAATTGTAAATGGGTAAATGGACCATTTTGGGGCTTCCCTCATGGAAAAAATCTGCCTATGTAGGAGACGTAGGTTCAATCTCTGGGTCAGGAAGATCCCCTGGAGAAGGAAATCGTAACCCACTTTAGTATTCTTGCCTGGAAATCCCATGGACAAAGGAAACTGGTGAATTACAGTAGTTCATGGGGTCGCAGAAGAGTCAGACTTAGAGGCTTAGAGGCTTAACAACAACAGCAAGCTCACAATCTTCCATGTTTCATTCCACATTTCAGCTGGCCACAACTAGTTCTCCACTAGCTGTGTGTAAATGCATGGCTTATCAGACACTATCATGCCTGAAATGTGAAGTTCCATCTGAATTAACACCACTGCAATCGAGCATTTCCTTAGGTGGCCAGTCTGAAAAGTACAGACCACCTGAGACTCTTGTTTGGGACATTGAAACCAACCTCTCACTGATTTTCCCATTATTCACCACATCGCTCTTTGTGACCAGCAAAGTTTAATCATACTGAACTGCCAAGACTTCTTAAATGTTCTCCACATAAGGTTCAGAGAGCATATGAAGCAGTGTGTCACTAAGAGATTAATCCAGTCTTCCCTCCAGAACAATTCAACTGACACTGAACCGTCAAGGTTCCTTCACAGCACCACAGCCTTCAGGTTTTAGGCCAACATCTCAAGATAACCACAAAATTAAGATCGGAATCCCCATCTTTTGGTGACTATAACTATGGATATGGTTCCCTAATGTTTCCAAACTGCTACAGTAGGAATCCATAGCATCTGCTATGTTGAAGAGCTATCTGGTTGAAGGTTTGCTCATTTCTTGTCTGTTTTCGTTCTTCTGTCCAGCACAACTGTTTGCTTTTCATGTATTGTGTGCTAAGTTGCTTCAGTCATGTCTGACTTTTTGAGACCCTACAGACTGTAGCCCACCAGTCTCCTCTGTCCACAGGATTCTCCAGGCAAGAATACTGGAGTGGGTTTCTACTTCCTACTCGAGAGGATCTTCCCCATCCAGGGATCGAACCCACATTTCTTATGTCTCCTGCATTGGCAGGCAGGTTCTTTACCACTAGCACCACCTGGGAAGCTCTATGGAGTAAATAAATGCAAGTGCAAGTTGGCACAAAAGTAATTGTGATTTTGCATTGTTAAACTCTTCTGTTTGATATTGGAATTCTTAAATAAATATGGTTATGTTATACATCATTTTAATGCACATTTCTTGCTCTATGGGTTTTTTTGCTAATGACATTACTTACTGTGTATTTTATGTTTATTTTAGACTAGGAAAACTCTTTTTTGAGTTCAAAATGGGTTGTAAAGCGGGGGAGACAACTCTCAACATCAACAATGCATTTAGCCCAGGAACCACTAATGAACATACAGGGCAGTGGTGGTTCAAGAAGTTTTGCAAAAAAGTGACTTGAAGATGAGGAGTGCAGTGGCTGGCCATCAGAAGTGACATAACCAACTGAGGGCCATCATCAAAGCTCATCCTCTTACAACTGCATGAAGTTGCCAAAGAACTCAACATCAACCATTCTATGATTGTTCAACATTTGAAGCAAATTAGAAAGGTGAAACAACTCGTTAAGAGGGTGCCTCATGAACTGATCAAAATTTTAAAAATTCATTGTTTTGAATCATCACCTTCTCTTATTCTATGCAACATTGAACCATTTCTCAATCAGATTGTGATGTGCAATGAAAAGTGAATTTGATGTGACAACCAGTGATGACTAGCTCAGTGGTAGAACCCAGAAGAAGCTCCAGAGCACTTCCCAAAGCCAAATTTGCACCAAAAGAAGGCCATGGTCACTGTTTGGTAGTCTGCTGCCTGTCTGATCTACTACAGCTTTCTGAATCCTGGTGAAACCATTACATCTGAGAAGTACGCTCAGCAAACCAATGGGATGCACCAAAAACTGCAATGCCTGCAACCCGCATTGGTCAAGAAAGAGCCCAGTTCTTCTCCATGACAATGTCAGACCACAGGCCACATAATCAATGCTTCAAAAGTTGAACAAATTGTGAGATAGTCTCTTCAGAAAAAGACAACCTGAGAATTACCTTCTGGTGACTGTAACTATGGATATAGTTCCCTAGTGTTTCCAAACTGCTACAATAAGAATCCATAGTGTCTGCTATGTTGAAGAGCTCTCTGGTTGAAGGTCTGATCATTCACCTTCCAGCTATGGCATTCACCTGCCATATTCATCTGACCTCTCTCCAACTGACTACCACTTCTTCAAGCATCTCGACAACTGCTTTGCAGGGAAAATGCTTCCACAACCAGCAGGATGCAGAAAATGCTTTCCAAGAGTCCATCAAATCCCAAAGCATGGATTTTTGTGCTACAAGAATAAAAAGACTTATTTCTCACTGGCAAAAATGTGATGATTGTGATGGTTCCTACTTTGATTAATAAAGATGTGTTTGAGCCTAGTTGTAATGATTTAAAATTCATGGCCTGAAACCGCAATTAGTTTGCACCAACCTAATATATCTCATATGAGTTGGCAGGTGAATGATCAAAATAATCAGAGGATCTTTCTTTTTCTGAAGAGGCTATCTCATAAGTTAGTGAAGTAATTCTTAGGTTGTCACAAACTCTTTCTGTGATTGGTTTGCATACCTTTGTTTAAACTACACATAATAAGGCCTGAAATAATAATGTAATTGAAAGCTTGGTTTTCTTCCCAGAATCATTTACGAAATCATTAAGAGCCTGAACCCACTCACAGCAAAGCAATTTACAATAATATTAACTACTTCCACTTGAAAAAATCATTACTGTTTAATTACTGATCCTCTACTCTGCATTGATTAAATTTGAAGCCACAGTTTCAGGAACTGAAAATCAATTGGGTGTTGACTGGATATCCTAATATAGATCATATTTTTAAATATATCTGCCCTTGGTAATTTCAGAGTAAAATTCAGAGAGAATATGTTTGGTCCATAATGATGTTCTCAGCAAAAATCAAAACAGTTTGTATTTAACAGTTTTAAAATGTTGATTATAGTAAGGTTCACAGTTTTGACAAGACATATATTCCCTGAACAGAAGATTCAGTTCTTTGTAAATATTTCTTGGTTTGTTTATTTAGAAGTGTTATATTCACTTCAAAATCAATCTTACTATCCTACCAAAACAATTCTGTGAATGTGAGAAGACTTGGTCAGGCAAGCTTGAGTGATTATTTTTATGTGGAAGCAATTATTGAAGCAGCGTTTGCAAAACCAGCCTATCTGAATTCCTTCCAGTCTTCTATGATTCTATGTCTTATTTGTGCCTCTACAAGTAGATATGTCTACCTATCTAGTAGGTACTACTTCTAAAGAAACAAAAACAGCAGCCATAAGATGTATCCTATCTTTCCAGCACCTCAGTTCCCAATGTCTTATATGAATATGAACCTAGTGAAAAAGTTAAATTGACTTTTCTGGAATACTAATCTTAAAGATATAAATTTCTTTGCAAGAGCTGACATCATTGATAAATCCAGTTTTACTGCAGAATATACAAGTTTGGTCTCTATTTACTTTTCTCTCCCTTTTCCCTACCATTTGTCACTTTCTTCCAATTCAGAGATTAAATCTTTATCTTATTCAACCTTTAATCATGAATAAAAAGCAATGCCTATAGTAGCAATATTAAACGTCATCACTTTTAGACGCCATATTACCAAGAGCTGAAAATGGAATTCTCATTTCCATCCAGAGTCACTCTGCAACTTTTCTGACTTTCTCTTGTGGTGTTTGTCAGTCTCCATCTGTCTATTCCCAGATTTATCTTTTCTGTCTCCTCCACTTGTTTTCCCTGCATTTTCATCTTCTTTCTCCACTCATGTCTTAACTTTAGTCATTTATAACAAAGAATGCATTGTTTCTCCTCCCTGGAAATTTCTCCTATCCTAACAGTATTTCCTGTTTCAAATAGCTTTCAGTATGTCACCATATAGGTATCCAGATTAGAAATCCAGGAGTCTTCATAGGCCCCTACCTCTCTCACACACAATGCCTAAGTCTAGTCACTGAGTTCTATTTATTCTGCCTTCTAAATAATGAAAACATCCTCCTGAAATATCCTCTCCATTACCATTCTGCATTATTCATCAACTCTTGCTTAGATAATTACAACGCTCCATTCATCTTTCTGTCTCCATTCTATGGGGTAACAAGTGCAATCTGCTACATACCCACTCCCTCCAGCAAGAGTCATTTCTCTAAAACATATAGAAGATCAAATCTCTGTCATGTTTTTTAGACCATTTAATTTACAATGTTATGTTACTCTCAAGTGTATGGCAAGAGATTCAGATATTTTTTCATATTATTTTTCATTAAAGGTTATTATATGATATTGAATATAATCCTCTATGCCATACAGTAGGTCCTTGTTTATCAATTTGATATACAGTTGTGTGCATATGTTAATCCCAATTCCTAATTTGTCTCCCCCACCCTCTCAATACTTGCTACCCCATTTGGTAACCATAAGTTTGTTTTCTATGTCTGTGAACCCATTCTGTTTTGTAAATAAGTTCATTTGTATCATTTTTTATTCCACATGCAAGTGATGTCATATATTCATCTTTCTCTCCCTGACTTACTTTGGTTAATATGTTTCAAGTCTTTCAGGGATCCTAAATTGTTGAAGTTCTTTAGCATGGGATATAATATTTATATTTGACCTATGGCCACCTTACAGCCTACATACCATGCTATTACCTTCACCCCTCTTCCCTCCGCCATAAATATACCTCGATATTCCAGAAATGCAAAGGCATAGTTTCCTCTTTTGTATCTCTCTTTGTATATATGCAAATCCATCTATGTGTTATAATTTTATCATTGTGCTTCATGTATCCTATTCCATAACTTACCACAATGTGTTACAATTACCCATTAATATGCATATAGTCTTCTTGTTAGACTGGATTACTTGAAGATGAGAACTATAACTTAGATATCTGTGTATATCTATGCGTGTCCCATTGTAGATACCTGATAGATACTTGTTGAATGCCCTCAAGATACAGACCTGTTCTAAATATTTTGTTACATGTTAAATTCTTTGTATAGTGGAACTCTCAGCTTGCGTTTAGGCTGTGCCCACTGTGGGGATTCAGACATTAGCTGTTAAGACAGATTTGAGAGAAGCCTGTTTGCAAGGGAGCTAAGAGCCTCTTGGGAAACAACTCAAGTTATACTGAAAATGTCTGGTAAACCTGGGGGATAGCCAAACAAGTGGCTATTTACCAGGGACCTGGGAGGGAACTAATTAAAAGGAAGACAGACTCTAAATGCCTGAGGGAAACAGCGACTGTAGGTACACCATAGTGCGCTTGGCCCCCACAGAAGTCCTTATACACATCATAGAAACAGACACCAAGGAAAACTTAAAATACAAATTCACTAGAAGCACTACAAAGTACAGAAGCACAACTCACACTGCTTTTGGACCCTTTAAGAGAGCATAAGACAAAGAGGTGATAACATGTTTCTTCCACTTCTCCTCTGACCTGAAGGTCAGCTTTGGTCCAGTAAGGTCAAGGAAGACCTCAGGGATTGCGTGGCCAGCACCGTGGGGCTGCACACACATCGCCAAGCAGCATCCCAGACTGTGCTACAGGACACCACTGCCCAATGCCATGACACCACGGTTGGTACCAGGTGGTAGTAGCATCTGACAGAGGTGTGCACCTCATGGAATAGAGGTGGGCTCTGGCAGAAAATTTCAGCAGGATCCTGGATATGTCATTAGAGCAGTTTTTTGGGTTTTTTTGGCATGACCAGGGGACTCCTAAATATGCTTGGAGGGATTGTATTTACCATCCAAATAGGGACACAGCTAAGAGTGAAGGGGACTGTTGAAAATTACCAAAATCACATCATTTTTAACATTTCTTTATTGACTAACAAATTGGCTCTATTATAGCCAACTTTGTCTTTCTTATGAAATAGTTCTACTCAAAACCTATTTTCAAAAATAATTTTAAAAAATAACATTTATCCAGGTACATTAAAGCAAAATAAAAACTACTTCCTTATAATTATTATCTGAACACTAAAAATAACATAAGCAGAACAACCATTCTTTGAATATATTCACAGTCATTTTAACTGTATCTATTTATAGTACAGAAAGGTTTTCGCTGAGCCACAAAAGACACCAGGATTCTAGGCCTCCAGAGAAGAATTCAATCTGAGGCCAGTGACAAATCTTGATCACTCAGAGCTTTTGTGTAATAAAATTTCATTAAAGTATGAGTGTCCCACTGCTAGCCTTTAGCAGTATGTTATAAACCTGTCAGCAAGCTGTTAATTAGAGAAAGGAGATGTCTCAAAATTCAGAGTGGCACGAGGCCCCTCACCCACAACATGCATTTTGAGATAACATTGGCACCAGGTGAGTCATCCCAGGCCATAAAACGATTGACATGAGTCTTGAAGAAAGACAGGTTTCTAAGTAAATATATAGTTTCATTAACATAGATTAGGAGAACAATGTATGAGTAAAATATACAGCTTTGTTGAGCCCTTATCGGTTCTGACCATGAACTTCCAATGTTCCAGCTGGATTTAGAAAAGGCAGAGGAACCAGAGATCAAATTGCCAACATCTGTTGGATCAAGGAAAAAGCAAGAGAGTTCCAGAAAAACATCTATTTCTGCTTTATTGACTGTGCCAAAGCCTTTGACTGTGTGGACCACAGCAAACTCTGGAAAATTCTAAAGAGATGGGAATACGAGACCACCTGACCTGCCTCCTGAGAAATCTGTATGAAGGTCAAGAAGCAACAGTTAGAACTGGACATGTAACAACAGACTGGTTCCAAATCGGGAAAGGAGTACGTCAAGGCTTATATTGTCCCTATGCTTAGTTAACTTATATGCAGAGTACATCATGTGAAATGCTGGACTGGATGAAGCACAAGCTAGAATCAAGATTGCTGGGAGAAATATCAATAACCTCATACATGCAGATGATACCGCCCTTATGACAGAAAACGAAGAATTAAAGAGCCTCTTGATGAAAGTGAAAGAGGAGAGTGAAAAAGCTGGCTTAAAACTCAACATTCAGAAAACTAAGATTATGGTATCTGGTCCCATCACTTCATGGCAAATAAATGGAGAAACAATGGAAACATTGACAGACTTTATTTTCTTGGGTTTCAAAATCACTGCAGATGGTAACTTCAGCCATGAAATTAAAAGATGTTTGCTCCTTGGAAGAAAAGTTATGACCAACCTAGACAGCATATTAAAAAGCAGAGACATTACTTTGCCAACAAAGATCTGTCTAGTCAAGGCTACGGTTTTTCCAGTGGTCATGTATGGATGTGAGAGCTGGACTATAAAGAAAGCTGAGTGCCGAAGAATTGATGCTTTTGAAATGTGGTGTTGGAGAAGACTCTTGAGAGCCCCTTGGACTGCAAGGAGATCCAACCAGTCCTGGGTATTCATTGGAAGGACTGATGTTAAAGCTGAAACTCCAATACTTTAGCTACTTGTTATGAAGAGCTGACTCATTTGAAAAGACCCTGATGGTGGGAAAGATTGATGGCAGGAGGAGAAGGGGACGACAAAGATGAGAAGGTTGGATGGCATCACCAACTCAATGGACACGATCTGGGTATACTCGGAATTGGTGATGAACAGGGAGGCCTGGCATGCTGCAATTCATGGGGTCGCAAAGAGCTGGACACAACTGAGCAACTGAACTGAACTGAAAGTATAAAAGAGAAAGAGAAAGCTTCTGACTTAGACATCAGAAGGGGACAGAAAGAGTGCCCCTTTGCTAGCCTTTAGCAGTATGTTATAAGCCTATCAGCAAGGTGTTAATTAGAAAAAGGAGATGTCTCAAAACTCAGAGTGGCACCAGGCCCCTCACTCACAACATGCATTTTGAGATAACATTGGCACCAGGTGAGTCATCCCAGGCCATAAAACGATTGACATGAATCTTGAAGAAAGACAGGTTTCCCAAGTAAACATGTAGTTTCATTAACATAGATTCAGAGAAGGCAATGGCACCCCACTCCAGTACTCTTGCCTGGAAAATCCCATCGACAGAGGAGCCTGGTAGGCTGCAGTCCATGGGGTTGTGAAGAGTCGGACACAACTGAGTGACTTCACTTTCACACTTCACTTTCATGCATTGGAGAAGGAAATGGCAACCCACTCCAGTGTTCTTGCCTGGAGAATACCGGGGACAGGGGAGCCTGGTGGGCTGCCGTCTCTGGGATCACACAGAGTCAGACACGACTGAAGCGACTTAGCAGCAGCTTAGCAGCAACATAGATTAGGAGAACAATGTCTGAGTAAAACGTACAGGTTTGTTGAGCCCTTATGGGTTCTGCCCTGGTGGCTCAGACAGTAAAGCATCTGCCTGCAATGCGGGAGACCAGGGTTTGATCCCTGGGTCAGGAAGATCCTCTGGAGAAGGAAATGGCAACCCACTCCAGTATGCTTGCCTGGAAAATCTCATGGATGGAGCCTGGTAGGCTACAGTCCATGGGGTCACAAAGAGTCAGACACGACTGAGCGACTTCACTTCACTTCACTTCACTTATGGGTTCTGAGTCTTAAGCAGAAATGACTTGACGAATACAGAGTCTAGGGTAAATACATAGTTAATTAACATAGCTTAAGACAAACATTTCCATACAAAAAATGCATTAGGTAGTTCAAGGTTTGAGAAAAGTTAAGCTCAGGTGGAGCCAGGTGTCATCATGACAACCCAAAATTTTAAGAGAAACCTCTTTTTAAATTTGTATAGAGATGGGGGAAAATCTAACAGTTGTTTGTTTCCTCCTGCCGCTTAAGAGAGAGATAAAAAGTGTCTGACACTTGCAGCCTATTTCCTCCATTTGGAGACCTCTGGTCTTCCTGCCTGTTACCCTCTCCACACCATGTTAATGGTATATTTTATTGGAAGAACATATGTTTTCAAAATAGTCCTATTTTGTTGTTATATAAAATTGTATATAATCACTTTAAAATTGAATTTTGTAATTAGAAAACCTGAAACTGTTGAGACCTAATATTGACTCTTTAGTATAAATAATATTAATTAGGAAGATACGCCAACAGATGTTGACATAGCTAGAAGACTCAGACAAAAAAATTCTCCTAGAGAATATTCTCAATTCTATTTTGTGTTCAAATTTCAGTGCTTACATATTTTCCTCAGCTATTTCTACTGTCTTTTTGCCTCCATTCAGAGTCTTTTTCTCCTTAAAATATTTTAGAAGAATAAGCTTTTCTCTATCATTCTTTTGAACATTTCATCATAAGTGGATGCAGCAAAATCACAGACTTCCTCCTTTTCATTTCATAAAGTATATTTATTCAATTAAAATCATAGATCCATCAAAATATTCTTCTTCCCATAAATTAAGGGACATCAAAGTTTAATTATAGAATTTCAGAACTGAATAATGTATATACCATTTGAGCTGTGATGTACTTTGTTCAGTTTCTTCCTTGTTTATGTAGAATTTTGGAGTCTTCCTATTTGAAAAAAAAAAAATTATACAGGTAAGGAGGGAATAGGCTGATATATCAAGTGCCCAGCTGCTCCAAATATTTTTCCCACCACCATCCCAAGGAGAAAATACCCATTCCTGTCACATATACTTGGTTTATCAGCCCTGGAATGCTATCTTTGTTACCTACATTGAGCCTGAAAAGAGCTGGAAAAAGAAATAGAGTTGTCACTGTCATACTTCCAGATGTAAACATATATTAGAGTGAGACCCTGTTCACTGTACATGGATTTCACACAACACTAGAAGAGACCACAGGCAGAATATAGACATATAAGGGGGGTGTCTATCAGATCCATACAGATATATCTAAGCAAGTAGTAATGATAGTAATACTTTATTTTAAAAAAATAACAGATCTAGGAAAAATTCTAAACAAGACAAAATACCAGTATAACAAGCACAAATTTAGACTACATTTCCCATTAATCATGACAGTCTTCCTATTCAGAGGCATGCTTTTAGAAAGCTGCTGCTGCTGCTGCTGCTGCTGCTAAGTCACTTCAGTCGTGTCCGACTCTGTGTGACCCCATAGACGGCAGCCCACCAGGCTCCCCCGTCCCTGGGATTCTCCAGGCAAGAACACTGGGGTGGGTTGCCATTTCCTTCTCCAATGCATGAAAGTGAAAAGTGAAAGTGAAGTCGCTCAGTCATGTCCAACTCTTTGCAACCCCATGGACTGCAGCCTACCAGGCTCCTCTGCCCATGGGATTTTTCAGGCAAGCCCTAAGTCAGTAAGTGAGCATGACGGGAATACAGCCTGAAATATTTGAAGGATTGTTGTTCTATTCTTATCTCTATCTATGAGTGGCACGGCTAGGAACAACTTGTATTGAACAGTATTTATTATTGAAATATTTTCTAGTTCTTTCTGAAAATTAAGCACTAAATTAATGTGCTTTTTTTAAAATTCCACCTAAAGACTGTAGGTCTCAGAGGAAGCAAGTTTTCTAATCCAGAGTTTGCAGACTTGTTATACATCACATGTACTTGAGGGTAAGGGTTTAAAATTCCCAAATACTATAGTAATCAAGATCTCAAAAAATCCTCCTCTCCCTATGGGAAGATGTAAACTGAAATCTTTTCCACCCACCCAGAGAAAAGAACATGAATCCAACATAGGGCGAAGCAGCTATTGCCCTAGAATCAAAAAATATAACTTTGGGGGCTACTGCCTTTTATCCTAACCCACTTGCTTCCCTTGCCTTTGGTAATTCTCCTGTATTTAGTGTGCAAGCACGACCTGGACTCAGAGTTCTCACGTACCTTTAACCACCTACAATAGATATTTACTTTCCAAAGACACAATCTTGTTCTTTCCCACATACTTAACAACTTACTCATCTTAAAATGTTGCTTTGGAAGATGAGACTATTTCTTAGATGCTCTTGCCTTATCAAACTCCCTGTTCTGCCTCTCCTGGGGATTCTGGACTACAGCCAGAACCATATCCTCAGCCAGCATCGTATCCTCGGCACAACTAGCCTATAGAGTCACATGGGTGGTAACAACATCTGCTACTCTGTCTTCTCTGCTGTCAGCAATCTTTCTACCTTGAACAAAGTGAGTGCTCAATAAATACTCTTGAGTGGAATGAATCATTTAACACATGTATACCTGCAGCGGATTCATGTTGATGTACGGCAAAACCAATACAATATTGTAAAGTAATTAACCTCCAATTAAAATAAATAAATTTATATTTAAAAAAAGAATTGAAGCTTCATCTCACTTATAAAAAAACTGAAAATAATTTGATGGCATAGTCTTGATATCATAGAGGAAAATAACCCCATATAATAATGATTAAGTCAAATTAAAATAATCCTCTTTGTACAGTTTTCTAGATAGGAAGGAGGAAAGATCCCCTTATGGTAAGAAATCTAGAGTTAAACAGAGGGAAAAAATCTGTGATCTCTTCAAGTATGTTTTCTTCTCATGTTATTAGAAACTCATCTCTTCTATACTAATTCACACATCATTTAAATTTATTCATTTATTGGGTCCTCATTTAAGAAAGATCATATGCTATTTGCCTTTCTCTGTCTGATTTATTTCACTTAGTATTATGCCCTTGAGACCCACCCTCATTGTCCCAGGTGGCAAGATTTCATTCTTATGACTAATCTCCATGTACACACATGCCATTCATCCATGAATGAATGCATAAAGTGCTTCCAATCTTGGCTATTATAAATAAAGCTGCAGTGAACATATGAGCGCATATATCTTTTTGAATCAGTATTTTTGTTTTCTTCAGATAAATACTCAGAAGTAGAATTGTTGGATTGTACAGTAGTTTTCTGAGAAAACTCCATACTGTTTTTCAGAGTGGCTGCACCAATTAACATTCTCACCAACAGGGACAAAAATTCCCCTTTCCTCCACATCCTCACCAATCCTTGTTATGTCTTGTCCTTTTTTATAATAACCAGTCTAACAGGTAAGAGGTGATATCTCATTATAGCTTTTACTTGCATTTTCTTGATGATTATTGATGCTCAACGTACCTATTGGCCATCTTCTTTGGGAAAACGTCCATCCAGATACTCTGCAAATATTTTACTGTGATTATTTGTAGGTTTTGTTTTGTTTGCTAGAGAGCTGCAGAAGTTCTTTATTTTGGATGGCAACCTCTTGTCAGATACACAGTTTGCAATGTTTTCTCCCATTCATCACGTTGCCTTTTCATTTTGCTAACAGTTTCCTCTCCTTGCTTTTTAGTTTGATGTAGTCATTTGATGTACTCCTACTTCCCTATTTTTCCACTTTTACTTTTGGCTTGAGATACAAAAATTCATCACCAAGACCTATGTCAAGGATATTACTGCATACGTTTTCTTCCAGGAGTTTTATGATTTCAGATCTTACGTTAAAGTCTTTAATTCATTTTGAGTTAATTTTTGTGTATGGCATAAGATACCAGTACAGTTTTATTCTTTTTGCATGTGGATGTCCAGTTTTCCCAACACTACTAATTGAAGAGGTACTCCTTTCTTCATTGTATATTCTTAGCTCCTTTGTCATAAGCCAGTTTACCGAATGTGTGAGGTTAATTTTTGGCCTCTGTATTCTGTTCCATTGAGCAGTGTCCCTCTTTTTATGCCAATACTACACAGTTTTGATTAGTTATCTTTGTTTTATATAGTTAAAATCAGGAAATGTGATGCCTTCAGCTTTGTTCTTTTTCAAGACTGCTTTGGCTATTTGAGGTCTTTTGTGATCCCACATAAATTTTAGGATTGTTTGTGCTGTTATTATAAAAAATTTCGTTGGAATTTTGATAGAAAATTGCACTGAATCGGTAGATTGCTTTGAGTAATATGGACTTTTTAACAGTATTAAATCTTCCAATCAATTAGCATGGAAAACCTTTTCATTTATTTGTGTCTTCTTCAATTTATTTCTTTAATGTCTTTATAGTTTTCAGTATAGAGGTCTTTCTAATCCTTGGTTAAGTTTATACCTAGGAACTTTACTTTTTTTGATGCAATTGTAAATTGAATTGTTTTCTTAATTTCTCCTCCTGATAATTCATTATTAGTGTATCTAAAATACAATGTATTGATGTGATCACAAATCATTTGTATTTATTATTTGTAAGGCTGCTCTCAAGTTCTAAACAGTACTGCTGAGAAAGGAGATTTGTGCTGTGAGGGTTTCTTACTAGGAAAGCTATTCTCTTGTTAATGAACAATTAGTATAAGCACAGCTTCAGACAGTGTTAGCATCTTAGAGACTCTTGGTGCTAATTTTCTCTACTTGTTCACTCATTTGTTTAAAACTTAAATATTTAGTTTAAATAAACAAATGACTTAATCTTAGATTTTTCACTGGGCTATTTATAATCTAGTTTGATAAAAAGTGGATATGAGTGGATAATATTAATATTACCATAAATTATGAAATGATAATTATGAATTTAACACTTTGGGCAAAAATATCAATCTTTGTTAAATACATTTTTTAAATAGTTCCTCTCAAAGCAGTCATTCCTCAAATTTCTGCTATTATTGCAATAGTATAATTTAAGAGATTGGTCTCATCAGCATCAAAATTATAACAGTTTAACAAGAAAATTGTATAATATTCTATTATTATGGTCAGAATTCAGTGAGTTCAATCTAAGTTGCACACTGTTAAATCTGGGACCACTATGCTTGATAATAATTCAGAAATCAGGTTAAGATATTCACTATAATGAATTCCTTTGTTTTGTTTTTTTGACTTTGATTTTTCAGCAAAACAAACAGAAAAATTACTCAAAGTTCAGAGTAATGAATAGGCCATAAACGCTTAAAAGTTCAAATGAGGAATAGTGCCAAAACCCAGCTACATTAAATTATTATTTTAGTATTTATTATTTATTTTAACCAAATAAGTAATGCAATATAATTGCATTTATTTATTAAGAATAAAATGAAACAATATAGAATAAATCTAACTTCCTTTTGACCAACACACCAAACCTATTAAGGCTTGCCAGGTGGCTCAGTGGTAAAGAATCTGCCTGCCAATGCAGGAGACACAGATGTGAATTCAATCCCTGGGTTGGGAAGACCACCCTGGAGAAGAGAATGGCAGCCCACTGCAGTATTCTTGCCTGGAAAACCCCATAGAAAGAGGAGCCTGGAGGGCTATAGTCCATGAGATCACAGAGTTGGATACAACTGAGCAATTAAGCATACCAAACATAGTAGTTATCCCCTATGCCTGAAATGTAACAATGGTTGTCAATCATTATATACCACTCTAACCCCTTCACCAATCATTTCACAAGTCTAAAAAAATAAAAACATTGCTCATGACTTTCAGAATTGAAAAATAAACTGAGGGACTTTCCTGGCAGGCCAGTGGTTAGTTAAGACTCAGTGCTTCCAATGCAGCAGATGTGGGTTCAAACACTGATTCCATATGCTGCATGGCATGGCCAAAAAAGAAAAACAAAATGAAATATCCACCCTAAATATACTCTACAGCAACAGTATTGAATAAGAAAGGTATATATTAACCAATATGAAAAAAAAAATCTCTAAGACATGTTGTAAAATGAAAAGGAACAATGTGCATGACAGATAATGTAATAAAATGAATAATGATCCCAAAGATTTTAGGTCCTAATACTGAAATCAGGAAATATTACCTTATTTAGGAAAAGAGTCTTTGCAGATGAGATTAAATTAAGGATTTCTAATGGGAAGATTATCCTGGCTTATCTAGATGGACCTTAAATACAGCCCTTAATCTCTCTTTTTAAAAAGTCTTTATTGATTTTTACTACAATACTGCTTCCATTTTATGTTTTGGTTCTTTGGCCACAAGGCTTATGGGCTCTTAGCTCTCCAACCAGGGATTGAACCTGCACTGCCTGCACTGGAAGGCCAAGTTTTAACCACTAGACTGCCAGGGAAGTGCCTTTCATCTCTTAAGTACAGAGATTTGACATGGACATACACATAGAAGAGAGGGCAATGTGAAAAATGGAGCAGAATGAGATTTGATGATGCTCACCTTGAAGACTGGAGTGATGTAGCCAGAAGCTGAGGAATGTCTGCAGCCACCGGAAGCTGGAAGAGGCAATGAACACATTCCCTTTCAGAGCCTTTGGATGGAACACAGCCCTGCTGACAGCTTGTTTTCAACCCAGCAATACTGCTTTTGGACTCTGGCCTCCAGAATGAAGAGGGAATACATTTCTGGTTTTTAAGCTACCAAGTTTGTAGTAATTTGTTACAGAAACCATAGAAAATGAATACAGGCACATATGATACCATTCATATTAAAAGATACATAAAAATGAATTCTGTATATTTTCTACAAAGCTACTGCAATTTAAACTTCAAAAATGTTGTTAAACTCCAAAAGTCAAGGAGTATGTAAAAATATGAAATTAGAAAGTCTCTAACACCATATATAAAAATAAACTCAAAATAGATTAAAGACTTAAATGTAAGACCAGAAATCATAAAACTTCTTGTGGAAAACATAAGCAAACATGCCAAAATAAATTGTAACAATTTTTTTTGGATCTGTCTCCTAAAGCAAAGAAAATAAAAGCAAATATAAACAAATAGGACCTAATTAAACTTAAAAGCTTTTGCACAGCAAAGAAAACCATCAGCAAAATGAAAAGGCAAGCTACTGAATGGGAGAAAATACTAGCAAATGATAATAGTCAAAAGAGGGTTAATATAAAACAAATAAACAGTTCATACACTGGAGACCAAAAAAATAAACAACCAAATTAAAAAATGGGCAGAAAACCTAAGCATACATTTTTCAAAGAGGAAATGTAAATGGCCTACGGGCACATGAAAAGATGCTCAACAACACTGATCACCAGGGAAACACAAATCAAAAGCCAAAATGAGATATCACTGAACACCTGTCAGAATTGCTATCATCAAAAAGAACACAAATAACAAATATTGGCAAGGATACAGAGAAAAGGGAAACCTCATACAGTGTTGGTGGAAATGTAAATTAGTGCAGCTGCTGTGGAAAACAGTAGGGCTGTTTCTCAAAAAACTAAAATCAGAAATAGCCAATAATTCTATTCCTGGGTATATATCTGAAAAAAAACAAAAATACTAATTTGAAAATATACATGAAATATTCAAAGCAGCATTATTTACAGTTGCCAAGATATGGGAACAACTTAAGTGTCTGTCAACAGATGAATGGATAAAGATGTGGCATGTAGAATGCTAATAGAATACTACTCAGCCATAAAAAAGAATGAAATTTTGCCATTGGCAACAACATGGATGGATTTGAAGAGTATTATGCTAAATGAAATAAGACAGAAACATAAATACTGTATGATGTCAATTTTATGTAGAAGCTAAAAAATATAAGAAACTGGTGACTATAACCAGAAAGGAGATGCACAGATACAGAGAACAAGCTAGTGGTTATGAGTGGAGAGAGGGAAAGACGGAGGGGAAATATAGGGGTAGAGAATCAAGAGGTGCAAACTATTACATATAAAATAAGCTACAAGGATATATTTTACAACACAGATAACATAGCCAATATTTTATAATAACTAAAATGGAATATAACTTTTAAATCATAAACTGCTATATTATATACCTGTGAGTTATATAATATACACCAACTATAATTTGATTTGAAAAACTCTGAAAAAACTTAGAGAGTTTTTGTTAGGTTATATTCTATTATGAAAGTTGGAAACATTTCATATTTAAAAAAATCAACATATATGGCCATAGTTGATCTGATTATTTTTAAGAAATAAAATGCTATAGAGAGTATTGAAGCTTTCTACATAACCATCTCAACCCCATTCTCTTCTCTTATCTCTACACCAAAGCTAACCGCTATCTTCAAGTAGATGGGTATTACCCTTACACATGATTTTATCCAGAAATAAATAGCATTTTTGTATAAATGTAATATTCTGCATATTTTATTCTGTAGCTTGTATTTTTCCTTGATTATGGTTTTGAGGATTATTCATGCCAATTTGTGTAGCTCTAGTTCATTTTTTTACTTCTTTTTGGTATTTTATTGTATAAATACTTTATGATGCACTCATTCATTTATTCATTCTCAGAAATAAACCCACACACCTATGGTCAATAATCTTTGACAAAGACAGAATGTACAACAGGACAGTCTCTTCAGCAAGTGGTGTTGGTAAAGTTGGACAGCCACATGTAAATCAATAAAATTAGAATACACCCTCATATCATACTCAAAATGGCTTAAAAAATAGTGAAGTAAGCCAGAAAGAAAAACATCAATACAGTATACTTACACATATATATGGAATTTAGAATGATGGTAATGATAAACCTGTACGCAAGACAGCAAAAGAGACACAGTTGTATAGAACGGCCTTTTGGACTCTGTGGGAGAGGGAGAGGGTGGGATGGGTTGGCAGAGTGGCATGTTGGTGGGAATGCAAATTAGTACAGCCACTATGGAAAACAGTGTGGAGATTCCTTAAAAAATTGCAAATAGAACTGCCTTATGATCCAGCGATCCCACTGCTGGGCATACACACCGAGGAAACCAGAATTGAAAGAGACACGTGTACCCCAATGTTCATCGCGGCACTGTTTGTAATAGCCAGGACATGGAAGCAACCTAGATGTCCATCAGCAGATGAATGGATAAGAAAGCTGTGGTACATATACACAATGGAGTATTACTCAGCTATTAAAAAGAATACATTTGAATCAGTTTTAATGAGGTGGATGACGCTGGAGCCGATTATACAGAGTGAAGTAAGCCAGAAAGAAAAACATCAATACAGTATACTTACACATATATATGGAATTTAGAATGATGGTAATGATAAACCTGTACGCAAGACAGCAAAAGAGACACAGTTGTATAGAACGGCCTTTTGGACTCTGTGGGAGAGGGAGAGGGTGGGATGGGTTGGCAGAGTGGCAATGTAACATGTGTGATATCATAAGCGAAACGAATTGCCAGTCCAGGTTTGATGCAGGATGCAGGATGCTAGGGACTGATGCACGGGGATAATCCAGAGAGAGGGTGTGGGGCGGGAGGGTGGAGGTGGGGGTCGGGATTGGGAGTTCATGTACACTCATGGCTAATTCATGTCAATGTGTAACAAAACGAATACAGTATTGTAAAGCAAAACAAACTAAAAAATAAAAATTAATTAAAAAAAAAAAATTAAACACAAGACATGATACCAGGCTTCCCTGGTGGCTCAGATAGTAAAGCATCTGCCTGCAAAGCAGGAGACCTGGGTTCAGTCCCTGGATTGGGAAGATCCCCTGGAGAAGGAAATGGCAATCCACTCCAGTACTCTTGCCTGGAAAATCCCATGGACTGAGGAGCCTAGTAGGCTCCATGGGGTTGCAAAGAGTCGGACACGACTAAGCAACTTAACTTTCACTTTCACGACACCATAAAACTCCTAGAAGAGAACATAGGCAAAACATTCTTTGACATAATTCATACCAGTATTTTATTAGGTCAGTTTTCCAAGGCAATAGAAGTAAAGGCAAAAGTTAAAAAATAGGACTAACGAAACTCACAAGCTTTTGTATTTGCGACCCCGTGGACTGCAGCCTGCCAGGCTCCTCTGTCCATGGGATTTTCCAGGCAAGAATACTGGAGTGAGTTGCAAGATACTAGAAACTGAATTAGTTCAATAATATTAAATTTAAATGAAATGAATTCTACAAATAAATTGAAACTTGAAAAAAAATTAAACCATAGCAAGGAGAGTAACTTATTCTCAATTTTCCCAGCAGCTGAACAAGTACTAAATTTCCTTGATTTAGAAAACAAATGAAATTGTTCATAATTTTCTCAAGGTCATAATAGGAACTCTGTAATATCTTTGTATCCAGAGATACAAACAAAACCCTAGATTTATTGAGAACAGATTCAAAGAGATTAGAAGTTAAAGTTGCTTTGAAACCTAAGTAGCTGCCAATCCTCCAAACTGTAATTAAGCCCTTGAATACAGAAAAAAGACTCATGTTTGCTGAAAGTCTTACGTCTATTATTCATGGTCTAGCTCACAGACTAATATGCCCAGGCCTCAGCAAAGGAAGATGGGGACGGCACTCCAGCTCTGTCTGTGCCATCATCTCTCAGAGGTTTGGTTTCCTTATCTGTAAAATAAGAGTTGTCTCTTCTACCTGGCTAGTTACAATGAAGCCCCCATAAATATATATATATATATATATATATATATATATATATATATAAAACTACAGTTGTGTTCATTTTCAATTCTAACAAATTTAATGGTGCAAGACAACACAAATCTGTAATCCTGCAGTTCTGGAGATGAAAAGTCGGAAAGGGGTTTCACTGGACAATGATCTCACAGCAGGACTGTGCCCCTTTCTAGACCCTCTAAAGGAGTTGTTTCTTTGCTTTTGCCAGCTTCTACGAGCATTCCTTGGCTATTGGCCTTCTTCTGTCTTTAAAGCCAGCAATGGCAATTTGAGCCTTTCTCACATGACATTCACTCTGACAATCATTATTCTGCTCCTCTCTGAACATTTAAGGACCCTTGTGATTGGGCCCACCTGAACAATCCAGATTAATCCACCTATTTTATAAGCTAATTAGCAAACTTAATTCAATATTCTATTTTAGTCACCCTTTGCCACATAATGTAACCTATTCACAGATTCTGGAGACTAGAACAACTTTGAGAAGTCATTAGTTTCCCTGCCAAAACTGATACTCAATTTTAACATTCCATGGATAATTTGTGGTTTTATTTTGTACTTGTTGTTCAGTCACTCGGTCATGTCCAACTGTTTGTGACTCCATGCACTCCAGACTTCCCTGTCCTTCACTATCTCCCAGCGTTTGCTCAAACTCATGTCCATTGAGTCAGTGATGCCATCAACCATTTCATCTTCTGTTGCCACCTTCTCCTCCTGCCCACAGTCTTTCACAGCATCAGAGTCTTTTCCAGTAAGTTTGCTCTTCCCATTGGAGTTTCAGCTTCAGCATCTGTCTTTCCAATGAATATTCAGGGTTGATTTCCTTTAGAATTGACTGGTTTGATCTCCTTGTTGTCCAAGGTACTCTCAAGAATCTCCTCCAGCACCATTCCAAAAGCATTAATTCTTTGACTTTCTTCATGGTCCGACTCATGGCCATACATGACTACTGAGAAAGCCATAGCTATTTCTAAAAGGAACTTTGTCAGCAAAGTGATGTCTCTGCTTTTAATACACTGTCTAGGTTTGTCATAGCTTTTCTTCTAAGGTGCATGCATCTTTTAATTTGTGGCTGCAGTCACCACCCACAGTGATTTTGGAGCCCAAGAAAATAAATCCTGTCACTGTTTCCACTTTTTCCCCATCTATCTTGTACTGAAGAAGTGAAGTGAAGTCGCTCAGTCATGTCTGACTCTTTGCGACCCCATGGACTGTAGTCTATCAGGCTCCTCTGTCCATGGGATTTTCCAGGCAAGAGTGCTGGAGTGGGTTGCCATTTCCTTCTCCAGGGGATCTTCCCTACCCAGGAATCGAACCCAAGTCTCCCGCATTGCAGGCAGACGCTTTACCATCTGAGCCACCAGGGAATGTGTAAATATCATCCCACATAAAATGAAATGTTTCATGAAAGATTTCACTCTTTGAATACCACTTAAAATTTTCCTCATTAATTTTCTTCCTTTTCCAATAAGATATAAGAGGATACTATGCATCTATCCTGTTTTGATCATATTAAACTAAGTTGCATCAGTCTTATTTCAACAAAATGATCTAATAACGGTTAATATATTAGTGCTTTTCTATAATACTTGATAATATGTTTAGAAGGAAATTGTTTAGTAAACAATTTTGATAGTTTTTACTTTAGTCTAAGAGCTGAAGAATTGATGCTTTTGAACTTGGTGTTGGAGAAGACTCCTGAGAGTCCCTTGGACCGCAAGGAGATCCAACCAGTCCATTCTGAAGGAGATCAGCCCTGAGATTTCTTTGGAAGGAATGATGCTAAAACTGAAACTCCAATACTTTGGCCACCTCATGCGAAGAGTTGACTCACTGGAAAAGACTCTGATGCTGGGAGGGATTGGGGGCAGGAGGAGAAGGGGACGGGGACGACAGAGGATGAGATGGCTGGATGGCATCACTGACTCGATGGATGTGAGTTTGAACTCCGGGAGTTGGTGATGGACAGGGAGGCCTGGCATGCTGCGATTCATTGGGTCGCAAAGAGTCGGACACAACTGAGCTACTAACTGAACTGAAGAGTTAACAGTGTATGTTAAAATACACAATTTCATTAAAATCTCTTCTCTTTGCTTAGTTTTTAATAGAATTTTAAATCTTTGAAAAGGCTAACTAAAATAGATTTACTTTAAAGACACAGAATTTATTTTTAACAGTCCAAGTAAAAAGACTGTGAATTCCACACCTTGCAAAGTTATAATTTTCATCAATTGAAGCACAGTTCACTTTCTAAACCTTTAGGATAAATAAAATGATCAAGAAATGAAATACCAAATCAATCTGCTTGGTCATGAGAATTTATCAGATTGTATAGTTTTCTTCTTTGACTTTAACCTTTATTATTTTGGCCATTTTAACAAATCAGTTCTTATTCTCAAACCTACAATTTTATGCTTTGCTGTATCTGGGATTAAATTTTTTTAAGTCTTCATATTAGGCATTTTCTTAGTTTCTGCTCTAGGGGAAGGGAATCTATATTATAACCATCTTTTCCTAAAAAATATTATTTTAGGAAATCATTGAAAAGATCTTTTGAAAAATCTGAATCTCTAAATATGTCCTCAATGAAACTAAATCTGAGTGGTAAAAGTTAGGGCAAAAATTTCCCCCAAGAAAATATTTACTCTTTGTATACATAAGGAAATTTTTCCCTAAAGACACTTTTCAGAGTGTCTATAAATTTAGGTCAGCAATGAGAATATGAACTGACAGCTAAAGAATGCAAAGGTTACCGAGTCAAATTCTTATTCCCTCATATACATCACATGACAAAGATTTTAAAACTTTGTGGGGTTTCTGCCTTTAGAACTCAGTTTTACAATATCGTGAAAAGTTAGTAACTGCGTATTTCTAAGGCTTTTGTCTTAATATTATAAAGATTAATGATTATTTACATAGACAGCCCTGTAAAACTAAAAATATTCCAGTAGATTAATAGTACCATTGTAATAAACTAAAGGGTAATAAACTAAAGATTTAGAAATATTATATTGTAGTTGAGAGGGAGGTTAGTAGCTCTATCTTTTAAAAAGTAGAGAATTAAAT
Source organism: Aepyceros melampus (assembly GCA_006408695.1). Lineage (NCBI taxonomy): Eukaryota > Metazoa > Chordata > Mammalia > Artiodactyla > Bovidae > Aepyceros > Aepyceros melampus. The sequence continues at coordinate 134,830 of SJXQ01002502.1, forward strand.
TGCATCAGACAGTAAAACTTCCAACGCTATTGTTTGTAACATATTTCTAGAATAACCTACTGGTCATGAGGTATGGAGGCTTCCCAAGTGGTTCAGCAGTAAAGAATTCACCTGCCAAGCAGGAGATGCAAGTTCAACCCCAGGGTTGGGAAGATCCCCTGGAAAAGAAAATGGCAACCTATTCCAGTATTCTTGCCTGGGAAATTCCATGGACAGAGGAGCCTGGCAGGCTACAACTCATGGGATAACAAAGAGGTGGACAGAATTTAGCAACTGAACAACAAAATGAGGTATAAGAATTTATAGCATTTTCTCTAAACCCAGGTACATTCTATTTACATGCTATTTACAATATTTCAGTAGTCAACCAATTCATTATAGTAAAAAAATGTTATCTTACTTTTCCCTATTTATTTCCTCATGAACACCACACCACATTAGATGCATCCCTGCCAAAAGAACTCTTTGGCCCTTAAGTAGAGGGGATATTTTTTAATTATTAAAGTCAAGACTCACATATAGTATTCTCATTTGGTCCAGCAAACCATTAAATATTCAATATTATGTTCCTTCTCTAATCACTTGTGGTAGTTATCAATAGCACAGCAAAGAGAAGGGTTTTAAGGAAGAATCCAGGCTTAATAGATTAGTACTTGGGACTTAACAATTTTTATCATGGCTGTAAGAGAATCACTAGAGGAAAGCCTGCTGCAGATCTAGTACAGAAATCAATGCCAAATCAATTACCTTGTTTCTAAGAGTAAAGAAATGTGAAATACTTGGCTTAATGATAACAGCAATATAAAAATATTTCAAAGAAAGTTAAATTCCATTTTCCCTACCACATAATTGATAAAATAATTAGATGTGCACTTGTCTGAACATAATTTTGTCAAATGTTTGAGTGACAGTTGTACACAAGGCACTGTCCTGGTACCGTAGAGAGTACAGAAATTCTGTGGTCCAGTGCAGAAAGGAAACCTGAAGACAGTGGCAGGCATGTATGTGAGTGTTATGTGCATACATTCAGGTTGGACACATGTGCGACCACATGAGACGGAAACTAATAAATGCTAGAGCTGAAAAAAAAAATAATTACAGGAGTTTGGAGTCACAAATTTTAGAGTATTGTTGAATAAAATATTCTGACATAATAGTCAAAATAAATGAATTTACCTACCAGAGGAATGAGAGTTTGAGGGGCTACAAAATGGAAAACTATCTGAAGCCTGAGAAGAAACATGACAATACATCACGAATAGGAACAGAGAGCCGACCAAGTAGAGGGAAGCATTAAGTGTCTTGTGGGCATGTGGGATGGGGAAGGGGAGCGCTACCAGCCTGATTATAAGCTGTATCTAGCTGTGCACCTTGACGAAGTCTAATGGGGGTTAAAGAGGGGTTTCTGGGAGAGGACAGCCAAGAGGCACAGTGGTTTCCACTGCCAATGAGAGACCGTGAGTGAACAGAGCCAAATGGAGCCAGGTGTCCAGCTTCCAGGAGGTGAATTTCAAACCTCTCAGTTGAATTAAAGGACAATCCAAAGGCCCTCAACATACAGAAACGCAATGAGAAAGAGCAAGTGTTCTTGTGACCAGAGGCCTGAAGGGATCACCCGCGGAGAAACTGGCTCTATCCAATATGCAAGTAGGCAAATGATGAATATGTAAGTGGTTATGAATGCTAACAAAATGTTGTTGATTGGAATTTGAAGTCCCAGAAACTGATTCTTCAAAGGTTTCAAGGTGATCATAATGCAATCTTGCTTTTATTCACATTTCACGAAAGTCTTTATCTGTTGAAAAAAATAATTTTCCTATATAACAGAGTGAATGCAACTTAAAACACCCCGACAAGATTTCACAGAGGAGGCTACTCTCCTATATTCCCCATCCTAATAAACTGCTCTGATGCTTTTCTCATTTTCTGCCCAAATATAATCCACTCTCTTCTGAGCTGCAGCTCATGTATCTTAAAACCCTCCATCTGTGGAGAGAGATGTGGAAAGATCTAGCCAGACCTCCTCCTCCGCATTCCACATATGAATTAATGGTATCACCACTTCTCTGCTGCCATTTTCAAATCACAAGGCTCTTTCTCGGTCTCTCAAAACCCACTGTCACTGATTGTACCTCCCTTTCTTCCCCTAGCAACAAACGCCCTCTCCACTGAAATGCTTCTCCTGTACACCTTACATAAAGCACTCTCTCCAACCACATATATTTCAGAGTATATGTAATCCTCTTAGTTCATATACACCTTATTCATTCCCCAAAGTCCCTTTCCAATAATTATCACCCCCAGTCAAATGTAAAATTCTCTACCTCTGTGAGTCTGGTCCCATTTTTCGCTACATTTTTCAGTCAGCATGTGTGAGTTGTTTATACCACATTTATTCCTCCTGTCACAGACCTTGCTAATTACAGGCCAATTTTTTCAATAGACACCTATGTTTCACTTATCTTGCGTGTTTTTGAAAAACTGACATTAGCTCTACCTTCAGAATTAGTGCCTGCATTTACTCAGCCACAATGATTGATTCAGGAATAATCCTATGAGAACAAATCTCAGAACCTCTGTTCAGTGGTTCTGGGAAATAGGTACTTCTCCCACTAGAGACAAACTGGGAAGTAAGGATTCTTCAATATTGCTGATCATTACCTTGAAACCATAAGAAAAATCAGCCTAAGGAAATAGTTAACATATAAAAAGAAGAACCAAAGAAATAGGAAAAACAGTGGAGACAGCCCTGATCAAATAGTTCAGAGGGAACCCTACTTCTATACTTCTATGTTTATTTTTTAAATCATTCAAGATGGCTTTCTTGTTACGTTCATGGACTTTGTCATTACTAGAGACTGCTGGTTCTCAAATTGCTACTTTAGGAAGCCTGTGCTCAGACATTAACCTTCTGCCCTTTCAGTATGTTCACTTATACTGTAGCCTTTACTACATCTCCTTGTTCCTGTCTTCAAATATATATATTGTTCACTGATAGCCAAACATCATGCGCATTCAATACATTAGTAAGCAACCAATACATTACGTAGTTGCTTGGTTGAATAATTGACTTGTCTCTCTACCTTTGGTCTCACCCATTCCCAAGTGTGTATCACTTAATGGTTATTCTTTTTCTTTTTTCCAGAGTTCATAATATAAATGTGTATTTATCACTGTCCCACTGAAAATCATCAATTATTCCCATTTCATACAGGGTTAGACCTTAGATGCAATCCATGTTAAGCCCCTAGTGTTATTGCCCACCAAGGATTACCAGCTTTCAGTGGAGATTGAGGAGGGCCAGATCCTTCTGAACCAAATCCTATTCTGAGACTTATCTAAAACTGCCAAGTCTCCCTACCTAAATCTGATCTAAAGTAATGGACCTACAGTAAATAACCATATTCACCATCATAAAAAAATCTCAGAAAAGCCAAGTAACAAGTCCCCCTGCAGTATCTAATTTGCTAAGGATTGTATTCAGTTCTAGACATTAGAATTAAATGGGACATTGGCAAAACAAAAATTATACAGAGAGTAACCAGAATGGCAAAAAGTCAAGAAACCATGTGTCAAAAGGAAAATAGAGTTTTGTTGCAGGGAGAAGACTTATGGGGAACATAATGTTTGTGTTCTGTCATGTAGAAGAACAAAAGGGGCAAATCTCTTCTTCTCTGGAGGGAATTAAAAGGTTAAATATTTACTCTTTTCTCAGTTTCTTATTTTAAACATTTACTCTAATATGGAGCCACATCTTAACTTCAGATGAGACTGAATAGTAAAATGTTTTAATCCAGACAAAGAAAGGGCTTATGCAAAAGCACAGTTTTAGAAAGTATTGATCAAGTTAGTCCAGTTTCTGCTGCAGCAACAAAGAACCCTAAACCTCAATCACACAAAAGTTTATCTCCTATTTACATTACCTGTCCAACACAGGCCACCAAGGGGTCTGCCCACTGTAACACTCCTCGACCCAAGATGGCAGAGATCCACCATCCTATGACTCTGCCATTCAAATACAAGTCTCCAGGGGTCATCTGAGCAAGGAAACAGAGCTTGAGTCACCAGTTGGATCTGAATGTTTCTGCCTAGAAGTGATTCACATCATTTCCACTTGAACATTTTTGGCCAAAGAAAGTATATAGCCATGTCTAATTTTTAGGAAATGAGGGCATACATTCCTCTGTGTGCCTGCAAGGAAAGGAATATCAGAAGTTTTGATAAGCACTTGCAACACTGACCAAAACTCCAAGTAGGACTTACTGCTGCTGCTGCTAAGTCGCTTCAGTCGTGTCCAACTCTGTGCGACCCCATAGACAGCAGCCCACCAGGCTCCCCTGTCCCTGGGATTCTCCAAGCAAGAACACTGGAGTGGGTTGCCATTTCCTTCTCCAATGCATGAAAGTGAATAGTGAAAGTGAAGTCGCTCAGTCCTGTTGGACTCTTAGCGACCCCATGGACTGCAGCCCACCAGGCTCCTCCATCCATGGGATTTTCCAAGCAAGAGTACTAGAGTGGGATGCCATTGCCTTCTCCAAGTAGGACTTAGAGATCAAATCATCTTAAGAATATTGTAGAAAAGATTAGATGTTTAAGCTCCTTAAATTCTAGGTTTCTATATTCCAAATTTGCCAGGAAGCTCCGTTAAGACTAGAGGTCTTGTTTCCCAGGGTCAAACAAATAACTTTGGATGCTGAAACCCCTCTTAAGTAAGAAAATCACTATGTGCAATATTTGAATATACTGACCTGAAGTTAGAAGGACTTAGTTTGGAAGAGCTAAATATTGATAGGTCAATAGCTCTACATTTGTTTGATAAGCTTGTTATGTTTCTTTTATTTTTTTCAAACATTGCTGCAAACATTTACAGTTGACTTCTACATAGGAGTTGTTGATTTTCAGTAGAGGCTGAAAAGGAATGATAGCTGATAATTGTTCTTCCTATTCTACAGAATATATTTTCAAGGTTTCGAGCTATTTTCCATACTTCTCATAAAAGCGTAAGCTTAGCTAAATAGTTCGCATTGCTACTGCTACTGCTAAGTCACTTCAGTCGTGTCCGACTCTGTGTGACCCCACAGACGGCAGCCCACAGGTTCCACAGGGTTCTCCCATCCCTGGGTTTCTCCAGGCAAGAACACTGAAGTGGGTTGCCATTTCCTTCTCCAATGCATGAAAGTGAAAAGTGAAAGTGAAGTCGCTCAGTAGTATCCGACTTTAGCAACCCCATGAACTGCAGCCTACCAGGCTCCTCCGTCCATAGGATTTTCCAGGCAAGAGTACTGGAGTGGGGTGCCATTGCCTTCATTACATGTTGTCAACTCTATTCTGGAGGCTTGACTGTGTCTTTGTGTAAGAACTTCTTCTTACAGGTTATGCTATATATATTACAATCTTACTCAATTCATTTTCCCGGACATAACTTAAATTGAGAGTAATTACCCAGCTCATTTTTGCTCACTTTAAAGCGGCCATATCTTCAATTTTTCTTTAAATTATAGATCACATAAGGAAAGTTATATATTTTCAGTATCACAAATCTGTAACTCTGAAAGGTGCCTTAGAGATCACCTAGTTAACTCCTTGTTTTAACACAAAAATATAACAAATAATGTCTAATATTTGTTGAGTGTTTACCATGTTCTAGGTTAATGATTTCATATGTACTTTCTCAATAAATACTCACAATAGTCCAATGAGATGAGCACTGGTATCTCCATTCTACAGATGTGTAAACTAAGATTAAGTATATATCCACAGTTAGTAGTTTTTTGTTTTTGTTAAAAATCCTACCTGTCCACCCTCCAGAGACTTTTCATATGGAATAATGTAGTAGGGGACCCACAGGTGCAACTCCAGAAGTCCAGTTACTAGATGGGATTTGCCATCCCTTCAGCAACTGTGTAATTATGCTTATTAAATAGAAACACCCTCCCTGACAATGAGTATACACAATACACCTTTGCTAACGATGCCCATCATGAACTGAGCCCCATCAATACTTAGTATATCCACTGTTACCTGCATATCCTTAGGTTTTAAATATCTACTCTTGTTCATACCTCTCAACCAGACATGTGTCCTGTAAATATGTGACCCCATGGATTGTAGCTCACAGGCTCCTCTGTCCATGGGATTCTCCAGGCAAGACTACTGGAATGGGTTGCCATGCCCTTCTCCAAGGGATCTTCCCAACCCAGGGAACAAACCCAGATCTCCTGCATTGCAGGAGCCATCTGAGCCACCAGGGAAACCCATATGAAAAATATTCAACCTTAATTAGAAATTCAATTAGAAATAACAATGAGAAATATTTCCCCTTATCAGATGGACCAGTACAGGAAAAAAAGATTATTAAATCCTACTGTTGGCAAGGACATGGATAAACAAGGACATGCTGTCATTCACTGTTCAGTATTTTGTGAATTTAGCTCAGACTTTTGGACATTGAATCTTCCTCCACTGTTCCATAGTATTTACATATCAATTTGAGAAAAGGTGACAACACAATAACAAAATTCAGTAAAGAAATTACATGATCCAATGTTTAGATGACAAACTGAAGGCTGGAGCTATTCTGTAACATCACCTAATCTGGGAAAATGATGGGAGGAATGTTAAAATTATTAATCATTGAGGCTTGAACCTCAGGCTCCCTTACTGAGAAGTTTCTGGAGTAGTCTGTAAAGTCGTTTCTGAAATAGTTTCACCAATTCTGTCAAAACTTTTAAACTAATAATGCTTATCTTGTTATGGAAGGGATTTGTGTGATTTTTAGATTTCTCTTTGTGCTTTTCAATATTGTTTAATTTTCCATTTCAGTGACAGTACATTTTAAAAAATCAACAAGGAGATTTAAACACATGCAACCAGTTTATTGAATAAGCTGAACTCCACATGGAAAGAACAAAAAGGACTTTGTTCTTTCTTACCACTGTACCTGCAAATCTGTTCTGTTTGATCTCATTTAAGGAGCTGACATTCACCTTGCATGGTGAGGACTGTCCTCCCATTGCTAGAGGTCTACCGCTTTAAGAACTGCCTGCCTTTGTCAACACAGGCTTTGATTCAGTCCTCAGCATCCCCTCCTCAAACTCACTCCCACAAAGTTCCAGCCTCTGTCCTGCACAGGCATCTGGTCAGGGCTGTCTCCAGAAATTCTGCATCAAGTGTGCTCAGCGGTCCTCACAATGGCCTCTCTCCACCAACCATACCAGCGCTACCCTCTATCATCTAAAGCTGAAAAGTTCTCCTCTCAGCAGTGGTGCTAAAGTGGAAGGAGGGAAGGCAAAGGAAAATATGTTCCCTACATATTTTGGAAGCATGAACCCTGAATGAACTCCAGTAGAAATTAATAGGGAAAGATTCTGTATCACTGAACTATAGACGCATCATAGGTTAAAGGCTTTGGCAGGCTGGGCTGGAGGCATAACCTTTATTCATCACGCTATTTATTACTATGGGAAAATGTGTGGAGTTCACAACAACTGACCTACAAATGATCCTTTGGAACATAACTCACCTGGAAACGGGACTGCTTTTACAACCAGCTCCAGCCTGTCCGGTCAAATAGATTAGAGCCAAGACCGCTGCACTGATTTACAGTCTCGGCCCTGTTGTTGGACCACTTCCTAATTCACATTTTTTTAGTCTTAAAATGAGAGGCATGATGTGTCTGTTGCAACTACAAGGTTGTTGAGATAATAATTACAGCTATTTCTGAGCAAATGTGTCACAAAATTGATAATACTTGTGTGTTTACTATTATTCCACAGTACACATTATGGAATGCACAATACATGTACCCAGTTACATAGAAGTAGTTTCTGAGATGATTATAATAGGAGTGCCCCCAAAGTATCATAAACTTCTTTCTTTGCCTTTTCCTATTTTTTTTTCTTAGTGATATCTCTTTATCTCTCTTAACCTGTAGAGTATACTATTTTTTGAATTTTGGCATTACCCAAAGCCTAAGTTTAGGAGCACTAATTCAGTGTGTGATGATGCACATTTCAATTCAGTAGCTCAGTCGTGTCTGACTCTTTGGGACCCCATAGACTGCAGCACGCAGACCTCTATGTCCACCACCAACTCCCAGAGCTTACTCAAACTCAAGTCCATCATTGGAGATGCCATCCAACCATCTCATCCTCTGTCATTCCTTCTCCTACCACCTTCAATCTTTTACAGCATCAGTGTCTTTTCAAATGAGTCAGTTCTTCTCAACAAGTGGACAAAGTATTGGAGTCTCAGCATTGGCATCAGACCTTCCAATGAATATTCAGGACTGATTTCCTTTAGTATGGATTGGATCTCCTTGCAGTCCAAGGGACTCTCAAGAGTCTTCTCCAACACCACAGTTCAAAAGCATCAGTTCTTTGGTACTCAGCTTTCTTTATAGTCCATACATGACTACAGGAAGAACCATAGCCTTGACTAGACAGACCTTGGCAAAGTAATGTCTCTGCTTTTTAATATGCTGTCTAGGTTGATCATAGTTTTTTTTCCCAAGGAGGAAGCACCTTTTAATTTCATGGCTGCAGTCACCACCTGCAGTGTATCTGGAGCCCCCCAAAATAAAGGCTCTCACTATTTTGATTGTTTCCCCATCTAATTGCCATGAAGTGATGGGACCAGATGCCATGATCTTAGTTTTCTGAATGTTGAGCTTTAAGCCAAAATTTTCATTTTCCTCTTTTCCTTTCATCAAGAGGCTCTTCAGTTCTTCCTTGCTTTCTGCCATAAATGTTGTGTCATCTACATATCTGAGGTTATTGATATTTCTCCTGGCAATCTTGATTCCAGCTTGTGCTTCATCCAGCCCAGTGTTTCTCATGATGTACTCTGCTGCTGCTGCTGCTGCTGCTGCTGCTAAGTCGCTTCAGTCGTGTCCGACTCTGTGCGACCCCATAGACGGCAGCCCACCAAGCTCCCCCATCCCTGGGATTCTCCAGGCAAGAACACTGGAGTGGGTTGCCATTTCCTTCTCCAATGCATGAAAGTGAAAAGTGAAAGTCAAGTCGCTCAGTCGTATCCGACTCTTAGCGACCCCATGGACTGCAGCCTACCAGGCTCCTCCATCCATAGGATTTTCCAGGCAAGAGTACTGGAGTGGGGTGCCATTGCCTTCTCCAGATGTACTCTGCATATAAGTTAAATAAGCACAGTGACAATATACAGCCTGACGTACTCCTTTCCTGATTTGGAACCAGTCTGTTGTTCCATGTCCAGTTCTAACTGTTGCTTCTGGACTTGCATACAGATTTCTCAGGAGGCAGGTCAGGTGGTCTGGTATTCACATCTCTTGAAAATTTTTCCACAGTTTGTTGTGATCCACACAGTCAAAGGCTTTGGCATAGTCAATAAAGCAGAAATAGATGTTTTTCTGGAAGTCTCCTGCATTTTCAATGATCCAACAGATGCTGGCAATTTGATCTCTGGTTCCTATGCTTTTTCTAAATCCAGCTTGAACATCTGGAAACTATTAAAGCCTGGCTTGGAGAATTTTGAGCATTACTTTACTAGCATGTGAGATGAGTGCAATTGTGCGGTAGCCTGAGCATTCATTGGTATTGCCTTTCTTTGGGATTGGAATGAAAACTGACCTTTTCCAGTCCTGTGACCACTACTGAGTTTTCCAAATTTGCTGGCATATTGACTATAGCACTTTCACAGCATCATCTTTTAGGATTTGAAATAGCGCAGCTGGAATTCCAGCACCTCCACTAGCTTTGTCTGTACTGCTGCTTCCTAAGGCCCACTTGACTTCACATTCCAGGATGTCTGGTTCTGGGTGAATGATCACTGTTATATTGACTATAGCACTTTCACAGCATCATCTTTTAGGATTTGAAATAGCGCAGCTGGAATTCCAGCACCTCCACTAGCTTTGTCTGTACTGCTGCTTCCTAAGGCCCACTTGACTTCACATTCCAGGATGTCTGGTTCTGGGTGAATGATCACTGTTGTAGTTATCTGGGTCATGAAGACCTTTTTTGTATGGTTCTGTGTATTCTTGCCACCTCTTCTTAATATCCTTTGCTTCTGTTTGGTCTATACTACTTCCACCCTTTATGATGTCCTTCTGTATGATGATACACATACAGCTACAAATTTTAGAAAGCCTTAGAATTTGTCATTTCTCACAGATCTCACAGTTCTGGAGGCTGGGGAAGTCCAACATGAAAGTGCTAGCAGATTCAACTTCTCGTGAGATGCCTCCCACCTTGCTGGTTGGTAGCTGGCTATCTTCTGACTGTGAGCTTTCATGGTGGAAGGGCTAGGGAGGTCTCTGAGGTCTCTTTTATAAAGCCACCAACTCTGACATATATACGCTATTGATACTATATAAAATAGATAACTAACGAGAACCTATATAGCACAAGGAACTCTTCTCAGTACTCTGTGTTGACCTAATGGAAAAGAAATCCAAACAAAGGGGAATAAATGTACACATATAGCTGATTAAATTTGCAATACAATAGCAACTAACACAATCTTGTAAAGCAAGTATACTCCAATAAAAATAAAATAAATAAATGAAAACACTAATGACTCCACCCTTATGACCTTAACACCCCCAAAAGGATGCACTTCCTAATGCCATCACATTGAGCATCAGGAATTCAACATATGAATTTGACAAAGAGACACAAACATTCAGCTCACAGCAAAAAAACATAATCCTAAAATTTGCTGTTTGTTGCCTTACAGGCCAGTAACCATTTTATACTTAACCAAGCCATCTTATTCCAACATTCTTTTACTTTGTAGTATCTTCTTTGATGGACTATTAATATATACATTCTTGTTCCACAAGTGGAATCAGTTTTACCCTATACTGGATCTCTCATTAAATAACGAGTTGAGTAAAAACTTTGACAAATATTCTCTCATATGTGCATGAAAGCCGGGTCTTTAATTCATTGAAAATTACATTTTGTAAAGGTGAGAGAGGAAAAATTAAGCTTACATCTGAACACCCTAGAAACTTCAGGAAAAAACAAAGGCTAGACAATTGCAATTGTCCTTCACTTTTGACCTTAGGATTACTGCCTTGTCTCACAGAAGAATGGGGCTTCCCAGGGGGTGCAGTGATAAAGAATCTGCCTGTGGAAGCAACCTAGATGTCCATCAGCAGATGAATGGATAAGAAAGCTGTGGTACATATACACAATGGAGTATTACTCAGCTATTAAAAAGAATACATTTGAATCAGTTCTAATGAGGTGGATGACGCTGGAGCCGATTATACAGAGTGAAGTGAGCCAGAAGGAAAAACACCAATACAGTATACTTACACATATTTATGGAATATAGAATGATGGTAATGATAAACCTGTACGCAAGACAGCAAAAGAGACACAGATGTATAGAACGGCCTTTTGGACTCTGTGGGAGAGGGAGAGGGTGGGATGAGCTGGCAGAGTGGCAGTGTAACATGTATGATGTCATAAGTGAAACGAATCGCCAGTCTAGGTTTGATGCAGGATGCAGGATGCTTGGGATTCTTTCCTCTTTTCATTTTGACACGCATGGGAACTAAAACAAATCAAACGTTCACAAAACCCCAGTCAGCAACACTACTTTCACAGTGTCTTTCGACAAGCAATATATGCATATTACAACCCCAAAAACATGTTCGATACAGTTCTTCTAGTTAGCTACATTCCTCTCTCTGTATCTCCACCTTGTTTCATGGAAGAAAATGTGTAAATGAGTAATGGAAATGTGTAAATGATGAAAGCATCTGTATAAACAAAGAACATCCTTAATATACATAAGAATTATTTTGAGGACTTATTGAAAAACCAGATGCCTAAAGTTGACCTGCCAAATGAGAGTCCTCAAGGGAAAGGTCCAGAAATTGGCATCTGAAACAAAAATTCCCCAGCTTACTGATATAAGTATTTCATAGAACAATCTTTAGCTAGCTCTGTGCTAGACACCAGGTAAGCAATACTAAATGATCTGCCTTTGTATTTTCCAAAGATGACTGTACCAATGCACACCATCTTAAATGCTCTTCCTATAAGGTGACATTGGCATCTGTTCATCTGAACACAAAGATAGGTTTTATGTTCCTTCTTGAATCTAGGCAGACTTTGGCTACAGTGGAAATGACGTTATATGACTCTCGAGACAACTCATAAATGCAGTACCACTTCTGCCTAATTCTCCTGGTACGCTTGTCCTTAGAATCCAATCATCATGCTGTGAGAAAGCCAATCTGCCGCAAAGAAAGGCCACGTGCAGATTTTTCAGCCATAGCTCCCACTAAAGCCCCAACTGACAGCCAGCCATCGACCATCAGACATGCTAGTGAGCTTTTACATGATTCTTGTTCTCTGCTTTTTGGCCACCTCAGTAGAGCAAAATCAAAGTCTCTCACCTAGCCATGGTCAACTTTCAGATTTGTGAATAAAATTAATGTTGTCACTGTTCTAAGCCACTAAGATTTACAGTAGCTTTTTACATAGCAATAAATAGCAAGAACAAATTCAAAATAATACGTGGCGTCTTCAGATGAAACATAAAGCCCCAGATAAATTTTCACACATTCTGGTTTGCATTCAAGAATTTCAAATTATATCCGGCCAGGTCTCCGCCAGTCCCAGGCCTACTTACAAGGTCTTGCTCTAGTTTATTGCCTAGACCTGTGGTTCTCAACCAGGAGCGATTTTGCCTCTCAAGGGACCTTTGGCGATGTCTGGACACAGTTAATCGTTGCCACAGCTGGGGAGAAAACACAGCTGGCATCTAGCGGGTAAAAGCTAGGGATGCTGGTAAACACTGTGCAATACACAGCACAGCCCCTCTCCCCGACAAAGTATTATCAAGATTAAACAGGAGATCGAGAACTTGGACCCCGGTCTGGCCCAGCAGTGAGATACCCATTCTTCCCCGTGATTTTCTTCATTATACAGGTCTGGATTTCTCAATAAGCAATGGAGGAAAAGGGTGAACAGGGGCACTAGAGTTGGAACATCAGGATTATCTGTAAATATTCTCAACCTGCACAAAGTGAGACTGTGGTGCTTAAAACTGGCTATCAATTAGAATAATTTGTCAGGCTTCTTTTTTTCTTTTGAAATACCAACTGAATTTAAATATCAGCTCATCCTCCAACTCAACAGATTCTGATTCAAAGAATGCTGGATGACAGTAGCTTTTAAAATCTGAGTCTAAAGAGTGAAATAGGAAAATCCTTACAGGTGATTCTGTCAGCACTCCCCTTTCTCGTTGCCTACTGACAAACTTTGGCCTAAGCACTCTCAGGCACTTAGCCTGCCATGTTATGGCAAGAAAAGTACCTGTGCCAGACTCTCAGTTTACTCTTCTGCACTTCTCTGGGACTGAGGCACATCCTAAGACTCAGTTAATGCTTGTTAGGCCAGGAAGAAGCACCATTTAGTAAATGTTGAACAGCCATTTCAAATGTAATAGGATCACTCTGCTATGTACCTTTACTATATTTTCATTAGAAAGTGAAGTTGCTCAGTTCTGTCCGACTCTTTTTGACCCTGTGGACTGTAGTCCTACCAGGCTCTTCCATCCATGAGATTCTCCAGGCAAGAGTACTGGAGTGGGTTGCCATTTCCTTCTCCAGGGGATCTTCCCAACCAAGGGATCAAACCTGGGTCTCCCGCATTGGAGGCAGACACTTTAACCTCTGAGCCACCAGGGAAGCCCAAAATATCAGTCGATATTCTTAGAATTTTACCACCTGAATGTCAAGATCAATCAAATAATCTATACAATTTACATAGTTCAAGATGAGACAGAAGCTATTGATAGGATATTATGCTGTGGTTCATCTCCTACATGGGACTTGTCTTGACCCCACCCCCAAAAAAAACACTAGGTCGGTGAATGCATTGTCATCTGCCTTAAATGCTAAGCAATGCAAGTCTGCTCATTAAAAAAAAAAAAAAGTTGGGTGGAGAAGGGAAAAAAGTGAAATAGTCTATTATTATAATAATTACTTTGGCATAACTGTGTTATTTTGGTGTGACAATAAGCTTTTCTGAACATGTTATTATTACATTACATTTGTGGTAAAAAGAAAAAAAATCAAAACTATGTTTTTCTTTTAAAATGGATGGGTTGGCAGAGTGGCAGTGTAACATGTGTGATATCATAAGTGAAATGAATCGCCAGTCCAGGTTTGATGCAGGATGCAGGATGCTTCAGACTGATGCACGGGGATAATCCAGAGAGAGGGTGTAAGGCGGGAGGGGGGAGGTGGGGGTCGGGATTGTGAGTTCATGTACACTTGTGGCTGATTCATGTCAATGTTTAGCAAAACGAATACAGTATTGTAAAGCAAAACAAACTAAAAAATAAAATTTAATTAAAAAAAAAAAAAAAAGAATCTGCCTGCCAGTGCAGAAGACACGAGATGCGGGTTTGATCCCTGGGTCGAGAAGATCCCCTGGAGAAGGAAATGGCGACCCACTCCAGGTATTCTTGCCCGGAAAATTCTGTGGACAGAGGAACTGGCGGGCTATAGCCCATGGGGTCAGACATGACTGAGCATACACATAGACACACACACACACATCACAGAAGAACACAACAGGCTTCCTAACCTCAAGCACATCCCTTTTAGTTGCCATTGTTTGGTTTATTCTCATGTTTCAAATGTTGTGTGAGGTATTTTGGACCTAATATCTCTTTAATCAGTGCTTGGCACATGGTAGGCAAATAAAATTTGTTGAATAAAAGAACAAGTTATCTGTAGTGCTTATAACAGTCAGCAAGGTAGAGTCTGTCATTCTGATTTTACAAATGAGAAATCTGATCACAGAAAGGATAACTGGCTTGCCTGCAGCCACAGTGAGTAAATGGTAGAGCAAAGACTCGAATCCAGGTGTGCTGGGCTCCAAACTCCACTCTCTTTACACTGTACTAGAGGGAGACACAAGCCCCAAGTGTGCCCTAACATTTCTATTTTCAATAAAGACCAGCCCAGAGTCTCTGAATGTCAAAGCAAACAAACAAAACATACTAAACCTACACCATTGAAATTACAGGTTTTGAAACTAGGAGACCTCAAGCTCCTTGGACACTGTGATTTCTCATATCCTCCCACCTTCATTCTTCATCTTGACCTAGCTTTAATACCGGAGAAGGCAATGGCAACCCACTCCAGTGGGAAAATCCCATGGACAGAGGAGCCTGGTAGGCTGCAGTCCATGGGGTCGCACAGTAAGACATGACTGAAGCGACTTAGCAGCAGCAGCAGCAGCAGCAGAAGCAGCAGAAGCTTTAACACAATAGTCTAGCAGTCTTCAAACTGAAGTATGAACAAAAAGACTTTCTAGAATATAAGCAGTCTTAGATAGCAATAGGGTAAAAATGTCCAGACCTAAACTTCGAAACACTCATTCTTAACACTGAGCCACCTGCCTGTCAGTACTAATGTCTGACAATTATCCCTCCTTTTCTCTCCTTACCCACTGCCCTCTCCACTTTGAGAAAGTCATACTCTCCCTTACCCTAAATCATATTTTGGTGCATTGTGCCAGGGTGCAAAAACCTTCAAATTATTAAAAAATAAGAATCAATCTAGAATGCCAGCCTCCACTGACAGAAAAGCCAAAAAAGTTCAGGAAAAAATATGCAGGAGGACCTTATTTCATCCAGGGGATATACTCAAGACAAGTATCTATCTATTCATTCAAATAAAGTCTTACTTTATCCATCTAGCCACCCACCTACCTATCTAGCAATCAATCATTCATCTATCAATCAATTAACCTATCTCAGAATACAATCAATTAACCTTCTTTCAGAGGTGAGATGAGTGTTAGACTCATGAGTATAATGAATTTTAAAATAAAATCATACCTTATCTGATGAAAAGTAACTCTGATGTGGCTGATTACTTTAACAATGATGCCTGATTATCTGAAGGACATGCTCTATAAATTGAATGAGCTAAATCTACAGCTCTAAGATTTGGATAAAAATACAGTTAAGGTATGTACACTACGGGATTCTCTGGTGGCTCTGATGGTAAAGAATCTGCCTGCAATGCAGTTGGGACGATCCCCTGGAGAAGGGAATGGCTACCCACTCCAGTATTCTTACTTGGAGAATTCCATGGACAGAGGAGCCTTGTGGGCAGTCCATGGGGGTCACAAAGTCAGACACAACTGAGCAACTTTCACAGGTACATTACATAAAATAAACCAAAAGAAACCATTTTTGCAACTATTTAACTTTATGATATTTAAACTTGTGGTTACATTTTTTTTAGATTTCCACTTTAAAAGGTGTTGGAGTAGCCAGTTTTTCCAAAATTCTTTTAGTTTGGAGGCAAGTGTCTAGTATATCACTTCAGGTACTTGCTTATAAACATCTCATTTACCTTGTCCCATTGCATTTCACTCACAAACAGCTAGAAAACACCTACAATGTCCTCTATGCCCTTGCCAAAGCTCAGGACTTAGGCACTGCTAGAGGAAAAACAAAATCACATAATCATATTGGTATCATTACAGTTTCATGGCATACAACTTGTACTGGGTCCTCCACACTGTTTGGCAACTTATCTGTTTGTTTTTGTTTTTCTAGCTTTCTTTCGTTTCCCACAGCTATCATCACAGACATTTTTCAAGCTGCTCAGCTTCCAGCTCCCATCACCTCCCACCATCACTGTCAGCCTTTCAGTGTGCTTTCGCTTGCCTAACCCCAGCCCCATTCCTATCTCAGGACAGCTGTTCTTAGGACTGCCATCTTTTGCTCTTCAGGGATCTTTTTTCCTTTCATTATCTAACCCCAAACTCATTCCTCTTACTTCATCTTCAAACTCTTTTCATCTGCATTCGAACATACTCTGGTCTCACACACTAAAACAAACAAAACAGGAAAATAAAAACATAGGCCTTTCCCTAGATCCCTTACTCTCTAGTGTTACCATCTTGTTTTACTCTCCTCATATTCAGACTTCCCTAAAGCAGCTTCTCCACTCTTGCTCTTTCTCCACATGCTCACCATCCACATCCTTCTCACCTGATAAGTGATTTCTGCCCTCCCCATGCCAGGAAAGCCGGGACGATATTGACAGCCACCTTATTATTAAGTCTCCTCTTCAATTCACCACAGCAGAGCCTCTGCTGAGCATTTCCTTCTCAAAATATTTTCTTTCCTTAGCTTCCTTGACACCACCCTCTCTTGATGTACCTGTTATCTGGCCACTTGTCCTCAATCTCCTTAGCCAATTCCTCTTCCTCTGTCCATTTGTTAAAAACTTACATCTCAAAAAAAAAACCACACAAAAGTCTCTAAGGATCACACTCTAGGACCGCATGTTCACCATGAGCAGCTGGCTCGTGGTGAACATGCCGTGTTTCCTGTCCACTCTGAGGCTGATGATCCCCGAATGTGTGTCTTTCATTCATATCTTTTTCTACAGTTTTACTGTAACTATCTTCTATACCTGTATGTAAAACTTAACATGCCTGAAACTGAAGTTATATCTCTGTCTCATTGCGAGCCTCCTTCCTCAGTAAATGGTACCATATAGCACTGCTGCCGCTGCTAAGTTGCTTCAGTCGTGTCCGACTCTGTGTGACCCCATAGACGGCAGCCCACAAGGTTCCCCCATCCCTGGGACTCTCCAGGCGAGAACACTGGAGTGGGTTGCATTTCCTTCTCCAGTGCATGAAAGTGAACAGTGAAAGTGAAGTCACTTAGTCGTGTCCGACTCAGCGATCTCATGGACTGCAGCCCACCAGACTCCTCCCTCCATGGGATTTTCCAGGCAAGAGTACTGGAATGGGGTCCCATTGCCTTCTCCACCATATAGCACAGTATGACTCAAATCTGGGAGTCACCCTGAACTCCTTGGTCTTTCATGTATATCTTGCCCAACTGATCACCTAGATCTAGACATTCTTCCTCATAACAATCGCCTAAATCTGCCCATATCACCCAATTCCAATGGCTACCTCTCTGCTTCAGGTTCTAATGGCCTCTCACTAGGTTGCTGCAATCAGCCTTGAGTCTTCTTCATCTGTTTTTTACTCTACAGCCAGTAAAAGTGTTCTAAAACACAAGTCTAATTATGTATTAATAACTCCTTTCCTTAATAGCTTTCAATGGCTTCCCATCATCCTTGTCTATTACTAGTCACTGAACTACTCAAGAATACATCCTGAACTCCTTCTTACAGCTTCAAGGCCCTTCTGAAGTTGGCCTCTGCTCACCATGGTAGCTTCAGTTCTCCACAGTCTTCAGTCTAAAGGGTGACTAAAGCACACCCACTCCCTAAATTTCACCAAGCTCTCCTGCTTCAAACACTCTCTTTTCCTCCCTTTGCCAGCAGCCTTCTATTTTAAATTAAGGTTTCAGCTGAGATGTTCCTTCCTCTAGATGTTTCCTAATCCCCTCAAATCTGGATTTGACCCTTATCTTACATGCTTCTGTGTGTATTGTTCTTAGTTCATTACAGCATTACTCTATATTGATTTTTAACCGCTTACACATCTATTTCCCCAGGAGCAGAGAGACATAAAGCTAGGTTACTAGCCACTGTGGGGAATATAGTAGGCATTCAACAAACATTCACTTGCTGAGTGAATGCATGAAACTACCAAACCTCTGCTCCTAAGCAAATCACATTACTTTTATGAATGGTTTATAAACCTGTTTAGTAACCAAATGTACGTTTTCATCAAGCTCCCATGAAACTGTTGACCAGAGAGAACCCACAAGCTTCATGGGGAAAAGTGTCAAGTTGTCCTCATGAAGTTTTAGTCTAGCACTTGCTCCATGAAATTCACTGAATCCTAGACAAAAGCTGAGCCATCTCCCTCTTTTCAAATTTTATTATTTTGCACCATCTAGGAGCAGCTGCTTTTATCCAAGTAGGGGTATTTTTTAAAGAGCATTTTTCCCTTATATATCAGAAAACCCAAGTTGAAAATAAAATTACATTTCTTAAAACGTCCATGCTCCTGATCTTTTTCTCCTTTTGAGCTGTGCCAGAGGCCTAAAGTTTTATACCCCTAGCTCCAGTTAGGAAGATGATTTATTAAAGAGACTTAAATGAAAGATGACTTGGTGTGGATACACTTGGATTCACAGCCCATGCCTTGGGGCAGTTCTAGTATCAACTCTCTAACTAATTCAGAAAGCAAAAACCTCTCTCATTATTTCAAGACAAATGCCTAAACCTTCCATTTCTTGTTGGCCTACCACAAATGTGTCAGAAACTAAAATTAGAGATTCTGTTGTTCACATGTGCCTCTTTACCCTACAGTGTTTGGCAAATGAACCAGTTACAAATTACCAACTGACAGTGCCTTGCAAAGTCTCCACTGTCCATTGTATCAAACTCTTTTTTCCTTTATACTGATCCCTCTACAGAATTATCACTCAGAAGTTATGCTGGAGAAGTTATTTCCAATTTTGTCATTAGGTTCATAAAATCTACTCAGAACAAGTTAAAAAGCCATGATAAAGAGACAAATATTTCAACTGATTTATGAAAATTCCTAAGCTTCTGCTTGTGCACAGAGAACAGAAAAATGATCTGACTAGTTGTCTCAGTTTGGTCTCAGAATTTGCACATATTTACTTCATTTCCTTGATTTGACCCTAATTCAAGAGCTCATCCTGAAGAGCAGAAATGCTAATATGCTGGGTTTTAAGGGGAACAAATGGATATAACTGAAAGAAATGGGATGCATTTTCTCATCATTGTCGTGAATAAAGAAGATATTTATTATTTCTTTCAATGTGTGATAGGGATCTTTTATAATAGAAAATAATTTGTACTGAACTCAGAAACTTTAGTGTCTGCTTGCCTTCATTTTATTCAGAACAGGAAGAGTTCAATAAATTGATATGGTCCAAAAACACATGAATGTCTTTCCTGTGATGAAAAGTAAATTTAAATTGTGAGAAAATTACTTCCTTTCTGAGAACTGTCAAGATTCTTGTTCTTGATCATGGTTCAAAATCTCCCATATAGGTTTTGTCTTCTCATTTATTTCAGAGAAATTGTAAATGACACTATTCTTTTTATATTAAGAAAAAAGAACATCCCAAATATCAAGATAGGGATATGGTTAGGTCTACATCACTTATCTCTTTGGGTCTAAGAAATATCATTAAGCATTAAATAGCATATAAGTAATAAGTTTATCACTTATGGCAACGGCTTACATGCTGGAAATTAAAGAGCTTGGTAACTATATAGTCTTAATTACTAAAGATCATCAGTAATTATCCTTTCAAAACAAAAGTTTTTTTTCCTCAAATACATGTTACTAGAATTAAATATCTAGTTTATATATAACAGGAAAAAATAGAATGGACATGCTTTAAAGCACAGAAAGGCTGGCAGAAGTACAATTTATAGGCTCATATCAAAGCTAAAATGAGAAGGGAGCAAGTATGAATCATTTGCACAATTCACAGTAAATCATAAAAATGGTAAAAAAAAAAATGGCAAATAAAAATAAAATGATTAATAAGTAAGATATTTTCTCCAAGTAGTCCTGGTTTTTATATTGCTCTTTTATGTCTCTCTTGCTGTTCAGTCACTAAGTTTTTTCCAACTCTTCACGACCCCATGGACTTCAACACACCAGGCTTCCCTGTCCTTCACTATCTCCTGAAGTTTTCTCAGACTCACGTCCATTGATCTGGTGATGTCATCCAATCATCTCATCCTCTGATGCTCCCTTCTCTTCCTGCCCTCAGTTTTCCCAGCATCAGGGTCTTTATGTCTCTAGTGGCATCAAAATAGTTAGATATTTTGAAAAGAAAAAAGGAAGAAAACAGATCCAATACAAACGATTTAAATAAAGAGAAAACAAGGTGGTCAGGAATTTTTACTTATTTTTCCAAAGTTACTTAGATAGCAAAGCAATTTAATTGTGGTTTAAATGAGCTTTAAATACAAAATCCAAATATGCAAGTATATTTTACACAATTATCAGAGTCAGACACCAGGCAGCTGAGGACAAATGTGAAAACCAGAGGAGCAACCAAGTGGAACAGGAGCATCTCCTCCTATTGAATAGAGAGTGGCTTGGCTGCAGGGTTGCAAACAGCAAAAGAAAAAGAGGTAAGTATTCATGGGAGGCATAATAATGACCCTTCAAAGATACTGACAGCCTTGTCCTCAAATCTGAATATGTTGCTTGTTAAACGGCAAAGGGGAATTAAGATTGCAGAGGAAGGCAGAAGAGGAGTCCTTTGTTGTATCAAATGACAAAGACTTGACCATAGTTACTGCCTTTGAAGGTGGAGGAAGGGAGCCAGGAGCCAAGGAATGCAGATGGCTTCTGGAAGCTAGAAAAAGCAAGAAAATGAATTCTCCCCAAGAACCTCCAGGAAGAAACACTGCTATGCCAACACCTTGATATTTGCTCACTGAGAATCATTTCAGACTACAGACCTTGAGAACTGTAAGATAAATTCATGTTGCTTTGTGCCACCAAATGTATGGTAATTTCTTAGAGCTGCAATAGAAAACTAATGCAGCACTTTGCAGTAAAAACTATAGTGGAAAGGATTCCCAAGAGGCAAAGAAGAATAAATTTTAAATGCCATAGTAGAATAAAAAAATAAGACAAGGAGTTTATGAAATAGCAGAAAGAGGGCAAAAATGAAAGAATTTATGAATATCAGCAAAACTAACTCCTACCTGCAATAGCCATAATACTACCTGTGACGGCAAACTATAGTACCAAGGTCAAGTGCTTCAGGGTAAAGAAGTAAGTGGAAGATATTACACAATGTCCTTCACATGGCAAAAGCTTCAATATATATTTATTGATACACTGCTCTTGAGAAACAAAAAAAGGAAAGAAAAATAAGAAGGGCAACTATCAATAGAAATGGATAACATAAAGAAAATCATAAATCAAACATATGTGTGTGTATATATATATATATATAAAGCATGCCTTCACATACGGCATTGGGTTTTTGATGTTCTCTACTTGATCAAGTGAAAAATGGCCAGAGTAACATTAAGAAGTATGGACAAGTCATACCTGTAACATCCAAATTAGCATGTGATTCCACATTATTTGAAAGAAGATATGCATGATGATGTGATCACTCATCTAGAGCCAGACATCCTGGAATGTGAAGTCAAGTGGGCCTTAGAAAGCATCACTACGAACAAAGCTAGTGGAGGTGATGGAATTCCAGTTGAGCTGTTTCAAATCCTGAAAAATGATGCTGTGAAAGTGCTGCACTCAATATGCCAACAAATTTGGAAAACTCAGCAGTGGCCACAGGACTGGAAAAGGTCAGTTTTCATTCCAATCCCAAAGAAAGGCAATACCAAAGAATGCTCAAACTACCGCACAATTGCACTCATCTCACATGCTAGTAAAGTAATGCTCAAAATTCTCCAAGCCAGACTTCAGCAATACGTGAACTGTGAACTCCCTGATGTTCAAGCTGGTTTTAGAAAAGGCAGAGGAACCAGAGATCAAATTGCCAACATCTGCTGGATCATGGAAAAAGCAAGAGAGTTCCAGAAAAACATCTATTTCTGCTTTATTGACTATGCCAAAGCCTTTGACTGTGTGGATCACAATAAACTGTGGAAAATTATGAAAGAGATGGGAATACCACACCACCTGACCTGCCTCTTGAGAAATCTGTATGCAGGTCAGGAAACAACAGTTAGAACTGGACATGAAAAAACAGACTGGTTCCAAATAGGAAAAAGAGTACATCAAGCCTTATATTGTCACCCTGCTTATTTAACTTATATGCAGAGTACAGCATGAGAAACGCTGGACTGGAAGAAACAGAAGCTAGAATCAAGATTGCCAGGAGAAATATCAATAGCCTCAGATATGCAGATGACACCACCCTTATGGCAGAAAGTGAAGAGGAACTAAAAAGCCTCTTGATGAAAGTGAAAGAGGAGAGTGAAAAAGTTGGCTTAAAACTNTGGAAGAAACAGAAGCTAGAATCAAGATTGCCAGGAGAAATATCAATAGCCTCAGATATGCAGATGACACCACCCTTATGGCAGAAAGTGAAGAGGAACTAAAAAGCCTCTTGATGAAAGTGAAAGAGGAGAGTGAAAAAGTTGGCTTAAAACTCAACATTCAGAAAACGAAGATCATGGCATCTGGTCCCATCACTTCATGGGAAATAGATGGGGAAACAGTAGAAAATGTATCAGACTTTATTTTTGGGGGCTCCAAAATCACTGTAGATGGTGACTGCAGCCATGAAATTAAAAGATGCTTATTCCTTGGAAGAAAAGTTTTGACCAACCTAGATAGCATACTGAAAAGCAGAGACATTATGTTGCCAAAAAAGGTCCATCTACTCAAGGCTATGGTTTTTCCTGTGGTCATGTATGGATGTGAGAGTTGGACTGTGAAGAAGGCTGAGCACTGAAGAATTGATGCTTTTGAACTGTGGTGTTGGAGAAGACTCTTGAGAGTCCCTTGGACTGCAAGGAGATCCAACCAGTCCATTCTGAAGGAGATCAGCCCTGGGATTTCTTTGGAAGGACTGATGCTAAAACTGAAACTCCAGTACTTTGGCCACCTCATGCGAAGAGTTGACTCATTGGAAAAGACTCTGATGCTGGGAGGGATTGGGGGCAGGAAGAGAAGGGGACGGCAGAGGATGAGATGGCTGGATGGCATCACTGACTCGATAGACGTGAGTCTGAGTGAACTCCGGGAGTTGGTGATGGACAGGGAGACCTGGCGTGTTGCGATTCATGGGGTCGCAAAGAGTCAGACACGACTGAGTGACTGAACTGAACTGAAGATAATAGACATGTATACATATGCTTGTGCTATGCTTCTTGGCTTTAAAAGGAGATGATTAAATAGAAAGATATTATTGTATTAGTATCTAGCATTTGAAGATCTGTTATGGAAAGTAGGCTTAGACATGGGTTTGGCATCTAGGAAACAAAACAGATTACAGGTGAAAGTTTAACTGGGAGCGAACTGTGGAATAGTGGGTGTTTGGGAGCTCTATCTCACTGACGATACTAAACTAGAGAGCTGGATGACAGCCTGTCTGGCCAATGGTGGTGGGGTATCTGCTTTACATTGGAAGTTGCTCTAGGGACTTCACAGGGCCTTTCTCTCTGAGATGCTTGGATTTTGTGATTATGGAAGACTTCTTATAGGTATCTTCCTGCATTAATCTGTGATTGTATGAGTTATTCTTTATTAAGTCACACCTTATAGGATGTCCTCTTAAAACCTCACTGTTTTCTCAGGAATAATGCAGAAACTAAAGAAGGTTCTTTTTTTTTTTTTTTTTCTGTTTCTGTTTTGTTTGAGAAAGAAATGTTAGGTAATAAAAGGAGAATTAGAAAATATGTTCTTAAAGGATTAATCTTTTAGCATATGTTTAAAAAAAGTCAGTGTGTGCTTTAGATGTTACTTTCAAAGCCTTTTCCTAAACTTATGGAAAACAGAATTATTAGGAACACACTTCCATTTATTCAATATCCTTAAAAGTTACCACCATGACTGGAGCTGGGATAAGGAGTCAGTTCCAAAACAGTTCTGCCTATTACATTTTTTTTTAATTTATTTTTTTAAATTAATTTTTATTTTTTTAGTTTGTTTTGCTTTACAATACTGTATTTGTTTTGCTACAAGCATATTACATTTTGAACTTTACTTTTTAATAGCATCATACACCTCCCATCATATTCTTTAGTATTTCCTATGGAATTTCTTGTTTGTCTTCAGTCATAAGCTAATGTGTATGATGTGAGAAATAAAGAGAAATAATGGCTTAGCATTGTCTAAGGATTAATTGGCTGACTCCTGGAAGTCATAAAATATCATTGGCTTGGTCTTATTGAACATAGCTTTAGGAGAGGTTCAAAGTCCTTATTCAACTGAAGAAAAGTCACATCCCCCAAAATTGTTTATGTTGTCTCATCAACAATTCACACAAAAATTTTTCACTGTATCATGTGACTGTATGTCACTCTGCAAAGACAAATACAAGAAAACCCATGTTTAGACATTTGTCATTTGAACAGTGTGTGGTTTTTTATTGAAGTCATGATGGTATGGTATATATATGCATCAGTTCAGTTCAGCACTCAGTCGTGTCTGACTCTTTGCGACCCCATGAATCGCAGCACGCCAGGTCTCCCTGTCCATCACCAACTCCCGGAGTTCACTCAGACTCATGTCTATCGAGTCAGTGATGCCATCCAGCCATCTCATCCTCTGCCGTCCCCTTCTCTTCCTGCCCCCAATCCCTCCCAGCATCAGAGTCTTTTCCAATGAGTCAACTCTTCGCATGAGGTGGCCAAAGTACTGGAGTTTCAGTTTTAGCATCAGTCCTTCCAAAGAAATCCCAGGGCTGATCTCCTTCAGAATGGACTGGTTGGATCTCCTTGCAGTCCAAGGGACTCTCAAGAGTCTTCTCCAACACCACAGTTCAAAAGCATCAATTCTTCAGTGCTCAGCCTTCTTCACAGTCCAACTCTCACATCCATACATGACCACAGGAAAAACCATAGCCTTGAGTAGATGGACCTTTTTTGGCAACATAATGTCTCTGCTTTTCAGTATGCTATCTAGGTTGGTCAAAACTTTTCTTCCAAGGAATAAGCATCTTTTAATTTCATGGCTGCAGTCACCATCTACAGTGATTTTGGAGCCCCCAAAAATAAAGTCTGATACATTTTCTACTGTTTCCCCATCTATTTCCCATGAAGTGATGGGACCAGATGCCATGATCTTCGTTTTCTGAATGTTGAGTTTTAAGCCAACTTTTTCACTCTCCTCTTTCACTTTCATCAAGAGGCTTTTTAGCTCCTCTTCACTTTTGGCCATAAGGGTGGTGTCATCTGCATATCTGAGGGTATTCATATTTCTCCCGGCAATCTTGATTCCAGCTTGTGTTTCTTCCAGTCCAGTGTTTCTCATGATGTACTCTGTGAACTAAAGTGGACTGGAATGGGTGAATTTAACTCAGATGACCATTATATCTACTACTGCGGGCAGGAATCCCTTAGAAGAAATGGAGTAGCTATTAATGTCAACAAAAGAATCCAATATGCATTACTTGGATGCAATCTAAAAAGTGACAGAATGATCTCCGTTCATTTCCAGGCAAACCATTCAATATCACAGTAATCCAAGTCCATGCCCCAACCAGTAACGCTGAAGAAGCTGAAGTTGAACGGTTCTATGAAGACCTACAAGACCTTTTAGAACTAACACCCAAAAAAGATGTCCTTTTCATTATAGGGGACTGGAATGCAAAAGTAGGAAGTCAAGAAACACCTGGAGTAACAGGCAAATTTGGCCTTGGAATGTGGAATGAAGCAGGGCAAAGACTAATAGAGTTTTGCCAAGAAAATGCACTGGTCATAGCAAACACCCTCTTCCAACAACACAAGAGAAGACTCTACACATGGACATCACCAGATGGTCAACACCAAAATCAGATTGATTATATTCTTTGCAGCCAAAGATGGAGAAGCTCTATACAGTCAACAAAGACAAGACCAGGAGCTGACTGTGGCTCAGATCATGAACTCCTTATTGCCAAATTCAGACTTAAATTGAAGAAAGCAGGGAAAACCACTAGACCATTCAGTGAAGTGAAGTGAAGTGAAGTCACTCAGTCGTGTCTGACTCTTTGCGACCCCATGGACTGTAGCCTACAAGGCTCCTCCCTCCATGGGATTCTCCAGGCAAGAGTACTGGAGTGGGTTGCCATTTCCTTCTCCAGGGGATCTTCCCGACCCAGGGATTGAACCCAGGTCTCCCGCATTCCAGGCAGACTCTTTAACCTCTGAGCCACCAGGGAAATCTGAATCAAATCCCTTATGATTATACAGTAGAAGTGAGAAATAGATTTAAGGGACTAGATCTGATAGATAGAGTGCTTGATGAACTATGGACTCAGGTTCGTGACATTGTATAGGAGACAGGGATCAAGACCATCCTCATGGCAAAGAAATGCAAAAAAGCAAAATGGCTGTCTGGGAGGCCTTACAAATAGCTGTGAAAAGAAGAGAAGCAAAAAGCCAAGGAGAAAAGGAAAGATATAAGCATCTGAATGCAGAGTTCCAAAGAAAAGCAAGAAGAGATAAGAAAGCCTTCCTTAGCAATCAATGCAAAGAAATAGAGGAAAACAACAGAATGGGAAAGACTAGAGATCTATTATCTTGGACCCTCCTATATAATCTGATGATTACTTAGTACAATAACTTAATACATTCATCAACTGTGTGCTGACACTCTACCAGTTTCCTGGCAAGGGAGAGGGACCAGATCCCTGTCATCAAGAAGCCTAAATTCTAGCAAGTCAGACAATGAACAAGTGAATAGATAAGTAAATAAGATTTAAAATAGCAGAAAGTGAGTATGTATTGATTAGAAGTGAAAGTGAAGTCGCTCAGTCGTGTCTGACTCTTTGCGCCCCATGGACTGTAGCCTATCAGGCTCCTCAGCCCATAGAATTTTCCAGGCAAGAGTACTGGAGTGGGTTGCCATTTCCTTCTCCACTGGATCTTCCCGACCCAGGGATCGAACCCGGGTCTCCTGCATTGCAGGCAGATGCTTTACTGTCTAGGCCACCAGGGAAGCTCTATGTATTGATTAGGGAGATGATTTTTAAGACAAGACCCAAAGAACAAAGAAAAAGGCATGCAAAGAGCCAGAGAGGAGAACTTAAGACCCTAAGATTGGGAAAAAAAAAAAGAGAGAGAGAGAGAGTTCAGTCTCTTCTAGATGCTCCAGGTGCTTCTAGAACATAAGTAGAAGAGAAGATCAAGTGACAGAAACCAAAACTGGAGAAGCAGACAGACCCAAACCATAGTATGGAGTTCATATTTTATTCTATGTGCAATAGGAATCTATGTAAGAATTGTAAGCTGGATACATAATCAATTTGTTATTTAAAATACCATTCTGATGGACTTGTGGAGAATGGATAAGGCAAGGGTGGAAACAGAAAGATGACTTAGGAGGCTACTGAAGTGAAAAATGATGGAGACATAACTAGACGTGGCAGCAGTAGAGAATGAGAGGTGTGGAAAGGATTGAAGCATATGAGAAAGTACAGGCAGATGTGTCTGATGGACACGGATGATGAAGGAAGATGGTATAAAAGATAGTTCCTGGGTTTCTAGTTGGAATGATTCTGGATGGCAGATGAAAAGATACATCCAGGAGGTTTCAAATAGGCAACTGGGTGTCTAAAGGTGGAACTGAGAGGAAAGGACTGGCCTGAAGATGCAAAATATGGGAGTTGCTGACATATGGAAGGTATTTAAGGTCATTGAAATGAATAAGGAAACCCAGAAAGTTTACAAAGGAGAAAAGAGCTCAAAACCTAGTCCCAAAGAAATTCCAACACTTAAGAGTAGAAAAGACTACAAAGAAGCCAAGAAGGAAAGAGGAGAATCAGAAGACTGTTTGAAAGAGGAAGAAGGGGTCAATTCATCAGTGGTTTTTTGACAATTGAAGCAAAATAAGAGTAAAGTGACCATCAAACATAACACCAAGGAGGTGGCTGGTGATCATGACAAAAGTAGTGTCTGTGGAATACCAAAGCTAGAAGCAAATAAGTAGTTTAGGAGTGAATTAAAGGTGAGAGAGTGAAGAAAGTATGTAGAAGCTTTGTCGGTGGTTCTTGTTCAGTCACTTAGTCATGTCTGACTCTGCAACCCCATGGACTCTCACCTACCAGGCTCCTCTGTCCATTGGATTTCTCAGGCAAGAATACTGGACCTTCTCCAGGGGTTTTCCTGGCTCGGGGATCTAGCCTGCCTTTCCTGCATCGGCAGGCACTAGCAGGCAGATTCTTAACAGTTGAGCCACCAGGGAAGCCCAGGAAGTTTTGTTGGGGAAAGGAACAAAACAGGCAGGGATAGGAGCAAGAGAGGATATGGGGTCAAACAAGGATTTTTTCTTTTTTCTCTTAAGATAGCTATTACATGCCAAAAAAAAAAAAATTCAGTTATTAAAGAAAGCTTGACATACCCCTTCTCTAGGCCAGTGATTTTCAAACTGTTTTCAACAAAAAGCTGGATTTCTGAGACAGTGTCTTGCAGTTATTGCAAAAAGCAAAAGAAGCTTCCATCCTTACCAAAATAAATAACTCAAATTTAATCCATTTTATATATGGAGATTTAGAATAAGATGTCATTTGAAAAATCACTGATCTAAGGAGAGCATAAGGTAGTCAAAACATCCCATTATATTAGCTGATTAATCCATATATGGTTTGTATTCTTAATTATGTCATGCAATGGCTCTTCAGGCAAAACATGATGATAAATTGTATCCGTAGCACAGTTTCGGGATCCTAAACAAGTTTGTCATTGCTTCACAACCTCTTGGCAATGATAAATTAAGTAGCTTCTTTTACACTAAATTCTTCAGGAACTTCAGTATTCTCAAAACTTGCTTTTCAATCATTTTCATTAATATAGTCCACAGTCAATAAGTTTGATAAACTGAGCCATCTCAAACATGCTTTTTAATAAAACTGACTTACAAATTATAAAATTTAATCAATACATAGATTTTGACAGCTAGGCAGATTAACTCTTTATGTACTCAGTAAATACCATATTTTCACAAAGAGAATTCCTGACATTTAGATGTGCAAAATAATACTTAGGCAATGATTCTGAATTTTAAAAATATAATACAAAGGCACAGCTTTTTTTTAACCATATGAGATAAAAATAAGTGGCACAATAGAGAAAAGGAATAGATTCCTGAGAAATTTGTCACTAAATAAATCAAACAAGTTATTTTTCTAAAAGATATTTATGTTTATGACCTTCAGAAAACTTTATGACCTTCAGAAAAATCATTACAGCAATTATTAAAATTTAGCACTGATTTTGACATTATACCACTATAGCTCTACAGGTAGTTCAGATGGTAAAGAACCCACCTGAAGTGTGGGAGACCTGGGTTCGATCCCTGAGTTGGAAAGATCCCCTGGAGGAAGTCACGGCAACCCACTCCAGTATTCCTGCCTGGAGAATCCCATGGACAGAGGAGCCTGGCTGGCTACAGTCTATAGGGTCACAAAGAGTCAGATACAACGGAGCAACTAAGCCCAGCACAGAGCTCTATTTCTCTACACAGGATTTCTCAGTCTCAGCACTATTAACAGTTTGGGCCAGATAAATCTCTGTTTGGGAGCTCTGCCTTCTTACTGAAGCACATTTAAAAGAATACCTGGCCTATAACCATTAGATGTTCATCGTACTTTCCTCTCCATAACCAAAAATGTCCCCAGACACTGCTAAATATCCCCTGAGAGTCAAAATCCCTCCCAGTTGAGATTCTATTCTACAAGATAAGGTGATTTCTTATTATGGACTTCAGCTACTCTTTTCACAATTTTTAGGAAGATATTCGGGCTCTAACTGAATGGA
The DNA here is from genome assembly GCA_006408695.1 of Aepyceros melampus. Taxonomy (NCBI): domain Eukaryota; kingdom Metazoa; phylum Chordata; class Mammalia; order Artiodactyla; family Bovidae; genus Aepyceros; species Aepyceros melampus. The sequence continues at coordinate 165,230 of SJXQ01002502.1, forward strand.
ATGAAGATATTATGACGCTCAGCCCTAGCTGTTCATGTAACTGTAAGAGAGCAATGGAAGCACACACATCCCAAATGTGACTAAACAGCCTGATAATTGGCTCAATACTTGTGGAGAAGCATGCATCTGGAACAAGGTTAATGCTTTATATTAACGCTTCATTGTAAAAGGTCCAACTACTGACCTTCACATAAGGAAACGGCGAATAAGAGCACCTTTTTGGAGGACTGTATATCTAACCCTACCACTAAAATCAGGCATGTGGCAAAGCTACATGAAAAACCTTGTCAAGACACTAAAGACAGGCAGATCATGTTTGGCTGTATTCATTTTACATGCTGTTTTGCATTATGCTTTTTAAATGAAATACCAGTGAGAAAAATATGAAAAGGGAGATTTTTAAAGGTAGAGCTAAGCTGCCACCTAGAGAATATAGAAATGAGAGCATCTGAGCCTTCTACGTTTACTGCAAGAATAATACTGTCCTGTTAACTAAAAACAAATCAAATTCAAAATCTCAAAAGCAATGTGAAATTCTAATGCCATGTTTTTTAATTAATTATTCATAAGATTTCAAATTCAAGTTTTCAATTGTGCTTTTAAAATTTCATAGAGAGTTAACAGACAATCTTTTAGATGTTCAAACAATTCTGAAGTAGTCATTTCTGAATAATAGCAGAATACCTAGACACAGAATACTGTACCATTAATGCTGTAATAAAACCTTAGTCAAGATTTTAAAGTTTTGAAGAACACTTACTATTGAAAATGAATTGGAAGATTAATGAATGAGACCAAGTGGCTGATTTTCAATGTTTATCACCTTTCCTTAACAATTATTCTTTCAAATGAAGCCAATTAGGGAAACAATTATGGTAACTAAAATCCAATAGATTCACTAGCTGGTGGAAAAGGAGTGTTACTTAGGCAACCTAACAGAAGCAAAATTTAAAATATAGGAGAGGAAAAAGTCTGGTGGAAATAAGAAGCCTAAAAGTAACCTGACTGTAACTGAGATAAAGCATAAAGCAGAGCTATAATTTCTGGGGAAATATGAGTCTCCTTTCCTAAATATAACAGTATAATTGAACATTCATTAGGCTGTCCGACCATAAACCATCGCCTGGTTAAGGTAGGCATTTGGGAAGCTGCATGAACTCTTCTGGGCCATGAGGGTCCCATTTAGTAAATTAGTACTTCAGTGCACAGAATGATACCCTCGTGGCCTTGTAGTGGATTCCAAAAGTGCTCAGTTTACACACTAGGAGGATCTGATGCTCCTTAGGAGATGAGAAGGATGCCGGCTCACATAGCTACATAGATGTGAAAGTACTACACTCATTCAAAAGGAGAATATCAAGATGCAGTCTAGAAACTCAAGTGTCAAATTGACATGACCTGGTCTACAATTGTTTAACACTTAGGTGATGAGACTTTTCTCTTTTACATCTTGAGGATTTTTATTTTTATCTTATATAAGTTTTTGATATCACTGTTTTTGTAGTTTTGCAAGAAATATCCTAGTTTAAAAGCCTTCCTGGAAGGTTTTAGAGTGCTGTGGGTACTCAACAGATCACCCACCATGCCTGGTATCCACCTGTGCAAGTCAGTCAGTAAAATCCAATTGTTTAGAGATGAATTTACTCAAGCTTTTGTCATAGAAAATGAAAAAATATTAGGTTTTACTGACCTTTTTTTTTAACTTTATCACAGCCTAGGGAAAAAATTCCAAGATTTCCTCTGTCCTGAGAATTCTCTTTAGGTGCCTAAGGGACTTGAATCATGTATGTGAATGGCATTCTGCAACACTATGTCTAAAACGAAGCATTTATACAAGTAATAACTTTATTCATAAGTCTTTCCTATTCCCATATCAGACCAGTAAAGTAATATTTTACACAGCTTTCTTAAAAAATAGCTTTCTAATAATAACTCATATTACATGAGTAGCTTGAAAGTCAAGATAAGTCTCAAATGATAGCTATTCATATCACACAATTGTGCCATCTGACATAAAGTTATGCACGTGCCTATTTTTAGATAATATGAAACAGAAGCACCATTTATGTGGTAAATATATCCAATCTCTTCAATGGGCTTTTTGACTAAGAAAATACGACATTTTAATGGAGTTTCCAAAAAAGGCCTTTGTCAGTGAGAATCAATTTCTGTACATTTCAGAAATCTGAACCAATACTGTATAAGAAATACGTAGTCCAATCACTTCCCAAGTGGCTCAAGTGGTAAAGAACCTACCTGCCAATGAGGGAGACTCAGGAGATGAAGGCTCAGTCCCTGGGGAGGAAAGATCCCCTGGAGGAGGAAATGGCTACCAACTCCAATATTCTTGTCTGGGAAATCCCATGGACAGAGGAGCCTGATGGGCCCAAGTACATGGGGTTGCAAAGTGTGTTGGACATGATTGAGTATGCATGCACAAGAACTGTTTATATAGTCCAAAAAAATTCTGAAGGTCATTTATATAAATAGTAGCACCTCTTTATATCAATATTCAAATTTAAAAGATAAAATTAATACTACTGTGTTTAAAAGCACAGTGCCATGACTTACGGAAGAATAAAAACATTTGGAGGATTCCTGATCTAGTGGGAGAAACTGACACAAATCTCTTGGTGTCTTGTTATTGTTGTTGTTTAGTCATTAAGTAATGTCCAGCTCTTTTGCGACCCCACATAACTGTAGCCCACCAGGCTCCTCTGTCCTTGGGATTTTCTAGGAAAGAATACTGTAGTGGGTTCAGAGGTCTAGAGTAGAGAGGGAGTCATCTAAGGATTGAGGTATGAAAGAAGTTGAATGTTGTTGAAGCAGAGAGCAAAGCAGATCTTGAAAGGTTTGAAGGTTATCCTAAGATCTTAAGTTTTGGGACCATTAACTCAAAGGCAAATGGAAGTCATTGAAGAGTTTTAAGCAGGAGAGGAGGATGATCAAATGTGATGTCTAAGGGATCTTCCTGGCTTTGGAAGCAGAACAATGACTGAAAGTAGGAAGACAAGGCAGGAAGGTGACTTTAGGAAATAATTTAAGCCAGGAAAAAGATGATGATAGCTAAATGAGGATGATAGCAGTGGCAGTAAATGGAAAGGGATGTGCTTGAAAGAGATTTAAAAGCTATCATATATGAGGTTTTGTTCAGAATGGATATAGAAAATTAAGGAGAGAGAAAAGTGATGGATAAGTCTCAAGGCTCTAACTTGAAAAACGAGAAGTTCCTAACAACTCTAGAAACAATGCAATGGGGACAAATCCAGAGAGGGAGAAGATAGGGAAAGGTGATGAGTTTAGCTATGAGCGTGCAAATATTGAGGCTCCTGGCAAAGAATATTCAAGTGGATATGTCAAGAAGAATTTAAATATATAAGTATAAGCTCAGGCAAAAAAATACACGAGATTAAATCAGTGTATAAATGGCTGCTGAAGCAGAGAAGGTAAATGAGATTCCCTGAAATTCTGTGTAGTTAAGAACATGAAAGAACCTAGAAGCTAGTCTTAAAAAACACTGAAACATGAGTGTCAAGAAGAGAAGAAAGATCTAATAAAGAAAATGGTGAACGAGAAGGAAAGTCAGTGGACTGTGTACCAGAAGCCAGCGGAAGGGTGTTTCAGAAAGGGTGATTTGATTGACAAAGCAAAGTGTCATCGTAGATTAACAAAATAATGACTGATGTTTTACCACTGCGTTTAATAACAAAGAAAACTTTATTAAATGTGGTGTGAGTGTAGTTGGAGTTAAATCCAGAATAGAGTGCACGACTGTGTATTCAGCAGTGAACACAGGTGAGAACATAGATACAACAATTACAGATAACCTCTTTTAAGAATTTTGTGTGTTAAGGGAAGGAAAGACATATAACCAAGAGATACTATAGGTTTAAAGCAAGAAGTTTTGGTTTGCTTCATCATATTTTACATAGGCAGAAAATCTTAGGCATCTTTGATGAATAGAAAAATCAGACAGTCATGGACAAGGAATAGAGTAGAAAGAGAGGATAATCTGTAGGGTCATGTGATGGCTAATTTTATGTGTCAACTTGACTGGGCCACAGGGTGCCAGAATATTTGGTCAAATATTATTCTGGGTATTTCTGTGAGGATGTTTTTTGGATGATATTAAAATCTAAATCAGTAAACTGAGTAAAGCAGACTGCCCCCTAATGTGGGGTGGGCCTCATGCAATCAGTTGAAGGTCTAAATAGAATTTAAAAAACCTAACTCTCTCCCAACTAAGAGAAAATTCCTCCTGCCTAATTGCCTTCATACTGGGACATCCGCTTTTGCCCGTTCTCAGACTCAGAATGAAACTGGCTCTTCCTGTGTCTCAAGCCTATGGCATTTGGACTAGAACTACCACATTGGGTCTCCTGGGTCCCCAACTTGCCAACTGCAGATCATGGAATTCTCAGCCTCCATAATCACATGAGCCAATTTTTTTTATCATTATATCTGTGTATTCACATACACACACAAATATATGCACATTCTATTGGATCTGTTTCACTGGCTAGCCCTGGCAGTGGGTCCCAGAAATAAAGTTTTTAACAAACCACTTACAAGTGACTGGGACTCAGACTTAAGCTTGAGAAGCTCTGCTCCAGGACAAAGTTCCTCTGTGAGCAGGGGGGATTAAGAGCATACAGATGGAAGGCTTGCCTATACCAGGAATTCCATTATAAAAGGAGCAAAGAAGGGAGGGAATGGCACTGGTAGATGAAGGTAAGTTTGAGATTTGGTGAAGAGGAATTTGAGGCAGCTTTTGCCTGGCTTCTTTTTTCTCTGTAGAGCAGGAAATACAGTGGTTTTCTAAGAGAAAGTAAGGATGTGGTAGGTGGAGAGAACTGAGAAGGGTAAGAAATGAAGTCTTGAAATGATTGCAGAAAGTAGGAAATTTTCAGAGCCCTTGAGTTCAGAGGGTAAACATACCACGCTCACTGGTTGTTCAAGATTTTTCCCAGATTTGGTCAGTAGTTTCATTATGCAAGCAAGGATGATAATTGGATTCACCCAGGATTTGGGTTTTTCAGGTCAACAGAAAGACAATATAAAAGAGAAATCAGTGAGGTCAGGAGAATAGAATCCCTGCTATTGAATCCAAGCAGGATAGGATGGGAGTGGAGAAAAAAGGGGCTGGAAGAACAGGAAACACAGAAGTAAGCCTCCTGATACCTGACACTCGTTCTTGCCCTTTGGGGACACCACAGCCACCCCTGATGTAGTGTTCCAACAGCTTCCCCAAGTGTGATGAGGTAACAGGGAAAAGACTCTGCTTGCTCATGGGAGGATATCTGGGAAGGCCTAGATGAGATGAGAAGGTGGAACATAAACAGCCTTAAAGAATCTAGCTATGCAAGCTTGGGCTAGAGTTCACACAGCACACAGAGAGTCTGTAGGGAGCGAGTTGAAGAATAGAAAACATGGATTCCAATACAACAAGGATTTGAATTTAATGGAGATTGGATAAGCTTAGGCAGGGATGAAGAATACTAACAGACAGTACCTTCAGGGAAAGATGAAAAGACACACCACATTCATATTTGGAGAGCCTTGGATTTTACTGTGTGCTAGAGAACTATTAAAGACTTATGACAAGCAGAATGACATGATCATTGCAATCTTCACGTTTCCATCAAAATATTTGTTAAGATAGGAAAGACTGTTTGAACTGTTTAACTGATAGACTAGATGCACTCCTAGAAGCTGTCCTCTAAAATTAACTTTAATACATAAGCTAATACTTTACCTTTAAAAGTTGGCATTCCTGGTGTGAAAAATATTAAAGTCTTCATAGCAAATGGACATATAAAGGAACAAGAACACCCAATTTATGAAATAGAAATGTAATTAGAAAAGAAAATAAATCTTTATGTTAAATTAATGTTTCTATGGCAAAAAATGAATCAGCCCTAGGATTTTTTTAAAAAGCATCATTCATTATTGCCCTAAATGTTTTTTTCCACAGACTCCTTTAGGTCTGTCTTTCTCCAAAAGATGGTATAATCCATCTTTGGTTATTTCAGTTTCAGGGGGTAGGTGGGCATTTCCTTCTCTATTAGTGCCTCAAAAGTGCCGTGTGTATATAGTTGGGTATCAACAAATGCTTGTGGATGATGACTCCATTTCTCCCTGAGTTCTCTGTGACTATTAAGACAATTTCCTAGCAGCACAAACTCAGAATAGTGTTTCCTTTTCTCCTGACTGCTCTTGTCATAACCAAAACATTCTCAGACTACCTTTGCCCCAGAGAGGGCACATAATGGAATCTCCGCTTTAATGGATACTTCCCATCAGGTGGGGGGCATTTTTAAGCAAAAGAATGGTCAGCACACCACAGGGCCATTTCACGAACCGAAAAAATTCAAGAGGAGATTCTCATTCTATAGACTAAAAGGGTCTTAAAACTGTATAAATTTTCTCAGTTAAGTTTAATTGAATGTCTTCCTAGTTTTAGAATGCTCACTTTGACCAACCTCTTCATTGGGATGCTAATGTTCAACATGTAAAATGTAAAAATTAAAAATACAGCAGGACTTCTCTGGTAGAACAGAGGATAAGAATCTACCTGCCAATGTAGGGGACACATGTTCAATCCCTGGTCCAGGAAGATTCCACATGCTGCAGAGCAACTCAGCCCGTGCAGCACAACTAGTGAAGCCCAAAAGCCTAGGACCTGTGCTCTGCAGCAAAAGAAGCCACCGACCGCTAGGAGAAGCCCTCACAAGCCAACAAAGAGTAGCCCCTGTTCGCTACAAGTAGAGAAAGCCTGTACGCAGCAACAAAGACTCAGCTCAGCTAAATAAATTATAAACAAAATAAATATTTTTTAAAAAAACACAGCAAAAACATCAGCCTTCTTGTCCACTGGTTGGATTCCTTTAATCATCTTGGTAGACAAGAAAGAATAATGTTTGAAATTGCCCTGAAAAATGACATTTAATGATTTCCTCTTACTTCAACTTATAAGCAAGATTTTCAATTATCTTTTTAAAAATAAACTGGTAGCTATATAAACTTATTTAGCTATGAAACTGTGATTAAATACTCTGATCTACTGAATTGCCTATATCAACTAATTTTATTTCAGAAAAGCAATCAACTATGTCATCATATCCTGTCTCTACTATCTTCCAGAAGTTTATAGATACTCTCAATGTATACTATTATTTTATTATCCTTGACATGAAAGTATGATAACATTATGGCTTTCCTTTTAATAACTCATAATAAAGTCTCATGATATGTTTCAGGACACTTCCATCTTTTTTTCTCAGCACTGGCTTTGAGTACAATATTTAAATGCGTCTCTTGGTACATTTTACCCTCCTCCTTCTCCCTATTTATCTTAAACTTCACCTAGCAAATCCTGCCAGCAATTATTCCACAGCTATGATATTTCACTTGTTTAAACAGAAATCTTACCAGTAAATAATAGCTGTCTTCATTCTACACAACTAATCATGTAATAGTCACTGAATTCATTTACAATTTCCAGCTACAGACACAAGATGAAGCTACCTATTAATATGATTTTCCTATGTCACTCTAATGTCTTTCATTACTAGATGAGATATGTGACTGCTAAAAAAATTTTAGGCTTGTGTATGTGATTTCTGGGGTCAACAGCATTATGATATGAATAAATCATATAGTTAATTCTACCTCTAACACAATACTGTGTAAAAGCAACAGGTAATTCCCGTTGCAGTGATTTTACTAGGAAGCTTCAGGCCAAATGAAATCAGTTAAAACACCAGATACTTCCAAATCAAGTTTCATGGGAGAACTGAGACAGAGGTAGAAACTGAGAGAAAGCAACTACTCATTTTCGACAAGAAATTTTTGTAAGTTGGGGAAAGGCATGAACAAAAAGAAAGAGAATAAGAAGAAATTACACTGGAATAGAATAAAGAAAGAAAAACCATAATAATCATGAATACTTTTACATCAAACTTTGGTTTTTCTAATACCCTAGAAGGAGGAACCTAGAAGGCCACAGTCCACGGGGGTCGCTGAGGGTTGGACACGACTGAGCGACTTCACTTTCACTTTTCACTTTCATGCATTGGAGAAGGAAATGGCAACCCACTCCAGTGTTCTTGCCTGGAGAATCCTAGGGACGGTGGAGCCTGATGGGCTGCCGTCTATGGGGTCGCACAGAGTCAGACATGATTGAAGTGACTTAGCAGCAGCAGCAGTGCCCTAAAAAATATTTGAAGTTTCTAATACTTCTTTTTTATTCAACAAATACTTCAGGTGTCCACCTTTAAATATTTTCAGAACCCCATTATGAAATATTCCTATACTTAATCATAATGTTAACTGTAATACATGTGCCTTTTACTCCTATTTTCCTTTCCATGTCTTAAAAATATATACATTTCCCCAACATATAAGAGAAAATGTCACTTTCTCTGTACATTGGATCTATGGAAAGATCAGTCTTTTTAGTAGACAGCAAGGAATATATGAGGACAAGGCAGCCCCAAAGCCATCTGAAATGGCACAGGAGCAGCCAGCCAAATTGGCATCACATTCTGTATCATCATTCCATATCAAAGACAGACTAGGTGAAGAGTCTCATGATTCCAGACCTAACTGCCAAAAATACAGTCAAAGCAAGTGAGCTCAGACATAGCAAAGTAAAATATACAAATATATAAACATACGTGTTCCAAAGTTTGTGTTCAAATCAGCCATGAGGGACCATATAGATGATAAATATCTAGGTGGAGGGAGGAAGAAAATTATACCAGTAGCTACCTTCACTTCAAAAAATATACAAGCACCTACTAGGTAGCAGGCAGTATTCCAGGATGCAGCAGTGAATAAAATGAATGAAAAAAATCCCTGACTTTCTAGAGTGTCCAGCCAGTGTAGGAGACACATAATAAATAAGATAATGCAGAGTGGTAGGACCTTAAGAGAAAATAAAACCAGGAAGAAGGGATATAGTGCATAGTGCCCAAAGATGATCACACCAATTGCTCCTCTCTCTGTAGTCACATCTCACTCCTCTCTGTAGCAGATGGAGGATCTTTCTTCCTTCTTGAATCTTAGCTTGTTTATGACTGGCTTTGACTATTAGACTAGGCAGCAGGTCCAGCTCTGGGCCTAAGAAATCTGGCAGCGTCAGTTTAGGTTCTCTTGGAACCCAGCCTCCATGCTATAAGGAAGTCTCAGCTATCTTCTGGAGAGAGAGGCCACATGGAGAGTCCCTGGATGAGGAGACCAAGGTGGAAAGGATGACAAAACGGAAGAGAAAGGTGCACCTCTGAGCGCTCGCCTGCATACCGACACATTTGAAACCCCTGCTGACCCCATATGAAGAGAATAAAAGTCCAGAAATTGGTAAGAAATAATGAATTATTAAATCATTAAATTTGGGAGTGCTTTCCCTATATACACAGTTACACTGAAATAGATAACTGAAACACGGGAGGGGTAAATAAAGAGAAAATTGGTAATTATCAGAGTGAAGAATCTCATTCAACAATGAGATTATCTACGTCTTTTCTGAGAATACAGCAAAAAGAAAATATTTAAATTACTTCTGAAGAGAAAGAATTAAGGTAAGCATACTAAATTCTATTGACCACTGGAAAGGAAGACAGACATATGCCACATTTCTAAACTGGGGGCTGAGAGGCAAAGACTGATCTTGCTGAATCAGTTATAGGTGGCTACACCTCAGGAGCCACGCTTAAGGAATAGAGCCTAAGGAATTGTACCCACACATCTCAGCCACACCTGGACACGATCTAAATGGTAGGATCCTGACCTCAAGGCTAAGCTGGAGGTCTTCCTAGGATGAGACTTTGAGGGGTCTTGAGGGATGGTGAGTGGGAGGAATGTGAATCACTTGGGTTCAGAGGGCAGAGTGGGGTAGACAGTTAGGTTGGTAGCCTCCGATGAAGGATACCTCCAAGTGGTCACTCCCAGGGTAATCTCCTTCCACATCGACTCTGGGCTTGGCCATGGATAGGTTCTGACCAGTGGAAGATTAGAAAGTGTGATGCAAACAGAAGCTTAATAAGCTGGTCAGTGTGGGGTCTGTCCTCTTGGAGTCTGTCCTCCTTCCCTACTAGGAAGCAAGCTTCTTTCTGCTGGAGAGAGTCATATGGATGGCTCTGAAAAGTGAACCATCAAGTAGAAAGAGGCTATGCAGAAGATATCCAAGACATACCAGCAGAGCTTTTAGCTGAAAGCAGTCACTCTCAGGGAATGGGGACAGGAGATGGAGAAGCCTCCATTCCGCTTGCAAAACTGTCTTAAATAATTGTTGTTTAAGCGACTGCTTAACAGTGTACATTTTTATGGTGCTTTGTTATGCAACAATAGATATCTGAAACAGAGGATAAGGCATAGAAGACTTCACTAAGAAGACTTAGAGGTGAGAAAGAAGCCTTATCTGGGCGGGAAAGCATTCCAGGCAGAGGGGTGAGCACACACAAAGCCCTGAAGTAACAGTGGACCTGGCTTACCTGAGGAGCTGCACAGAGGCCAGGAGAGCTGAAACAGATGAGAGAGTGGGGTGCAGAACGTATTAAGAGGCAACGTTAGAGCAGGAACAGTGGCCAGATCAACCCAGGATTTGCAGGTCACTGTAAAGACTTTGACTTTCATCCAGAGGTTGATGAAAGCCATTGGAAATTGAAAGCGTTCATCAATTCATTTAAAACTATCTGTTTAGCTTGACTGTATGCCAGTTTCAGGGTGCTGGGCATTCAACAATCAATAGGACTTTGTGTGTGTTGGGACAAGGACAGGAGGAAGGGTTTTGAGAGGGTGGAATAAGAGGAGCAGGATTACAAAAAAGCTGGACCAGATGGGAGGGAGACGGCTTTCTGCTGGCTCAGGCCACCTGAAGGGTAGAGATCCCATTAGCCAGGACCCCTCTTAGTTTTCCTCAAAATCTCTCTTCAAGATAATGTGCTACAATTTTATATTTGAGTACATTATACCCACACAAGAAAGCTCATTTCTCTTTTAACACAATTTAATTTCCTAAAAGCTTTTTTCCAAACAAATGGCATTTCATCAGCCACTCACATGTATTCTCCAAAGATCTTGCCAGGCTCCAGCATTCTGTGCTCTGTGTGTCAATACATTTACAGAAAAACGTTCTGTTAAATTTAAAAAGATTCTCTTCAAAAGATACTATGTACTTCCCAAAAGGTATTTTACGAATATAGTGCTTTACAGATTGCAGAGAGATTTCAGAGCAATTGACTCACCACCGCATCATATTCTTAAAGCCAAACTAAATGGCAAAGTAACAAGCAAAGAAGGCATAGAGCTAACGTTATTATAGCTTTAATAAAAGTTCATGAAGCAATTTTCCTTAAGTGTGGGGCCACACACATCAAAGTATACTTGCTGGTATGGAAGGTGATAGAAACAAGAAGACTTCGCTGGGCCTTGGCATGTGTAGTTTCTGGAGAAAAGTGTGAAGGTCTGGTCGCGGGTGGAATAAGTTGTAGTTATTCCAGCTGGTCAAGCCATCAGTTTACGCTGAATCTGGATGGCCTCCCAGTTCAGGTCAGACTATATTTAGAATAGTATTTTCATAGAACTTCTTAACACACATTCTTTGTGGGAATGAAGCAGAAGTGCTCCCTTCAACAGAATAAAATCCTTCTACTTATTCTGTACTTGCCTAGGTTTATAAAGACAAGATATCCCCAAATACTTCATTGCTTTAGAAGAGATATTTGTTTGGCTAACTCATTTCTCTCAAAAATGCAACTAAATGTCCTTCTTTGCCTTATGTTGTTTCTTTGTTGTTCAGTCACTCTGCAGTGGCCAACTCTGTGCAACCCCATGGACTGCAGCACACCAGGCTTCCCTGTTCTTCACTATCTCCCAGAGTTTGCTCAAACTCATGGCCATTGAGCCAATGATGCCATCCAACCATCTCATCTTCTGCCACCCCTTCTCCTCCAGGCCTCAGTTTTTCCCAGTATCAAGGTCTTTTCCAATGAGCCAATTCTTCACATCAGGTGACCAAAGTATTGGAGCTTCAGCATCAGCATCAGTCCTTCCAATGAATATTCACAGTTGACTTCCTTTAGGATTGACAGTTTTAAGATTTTATTTCTTAAATTCTAATTAATAACAAGATTTCAGTTACCAGCTACCTGATATTTAAATGACTTCACTGAGCATTTGTTTCTCACAAACAGCTCTATTTTTCTGACTTAAGGGCCATATAAAATAGATAAGAAAAATCTAAAAATACCATTGCACCTGCTAACACTATTATCTTGTATCTTTTAAATCATTCTTGTATAAGGTGCTTTATTTTCCATTTTAAATCATTTATTCTCAAAGAACTGTACTAACTCCTCTTGAAATGTGATTCAGGTTTTAAGACACATTGAAAACGTTATTTTCCCTCCATGCTATTACAGTCTCTGCACCCTCTCTCCTGCCCTGCACGCTGAACTCTTCCACAGTCTGAAACAATAACTTCTGAAGATTCCAACCATTCACTTATTTCTTTAGCTGTCCTCAAGGGGCTAGGTCTCTGTTTCTTTAGTTCATCAGAATCAGAATCACATGGTATTAAAATTCAGGCCCCAAGACCCCATTTCAAACTTATAAACTTGGAACTTCTGGGTATGTGGCCAGGAATCTCTGACAAATATCCCAATTGATTCAGATGCACCAGAGATTTGACAAGCACCACACCAGACCATAGTCCTTAAGCCCTGTGAGCATCTGATTCGTAGGGCAAACCCTCAGCCCAAGAAGATACCAGGGGGACTGCATTTTGCATATTTTCTCAGAGAATTCACAGAAGCTCTGAAGCCTGTCCACGGACCCTTCTTTCCCCAGTGTGTCTGGACTCCTTTTTTAATAACTTTCTCTTTGACACCAAGGAAATCAGTATGAGCAAGACTGGGCACTGGCGGTGCTCTACTCTGTTCTGTTGAGGAGAGCCACTGACAATTTCCTGCCTTTATCTCAACCTCAAAATGAAGTGTGTTTTTCTTATCCAATTCACACAAGTATTGTGAGGCTGAAATTGCTTTAAGAGCTTTAGAGGAAAGGTACCGTATAAATGCAAATAACAGGAGATTTGATAAGAAGAATAGTCACACCCAAGTGCACAAGGGCTGCCCTATCAAAAAAGAACAGTTTGGGGTTTCACGGCTATTATCATCCAGTACACATCAGAGAACAGCCTATAACATGAGCCTTTAGAGTTATTTCCATGAAAGAAAGAATTGCAGGCACTTTTTTTTATATGATCATATAATATGCCACCTAGAGAATGGAAAGATGAAAGAAGACACCCTGAACCATAAGTCCTAAAGATGCCACAACCACCTCAAGAGGAAGAAAGAATACAGGGCTGTAGGGAGAACTCTACAACTTCACATTTAAGGCAACTCAGGGAACTCCAAAGAGAATACTGAAATCACAGCTATCTCCCTGTGGCAAGACATATTTTAACACTCAGCACAAACATCCAGCCACACATTATATAATCTGGCATCTACCACGTTAATTGCTCAGGTTGGGCATGTCTACCATGCCCTCAATCCATCAAGTTGGGTTTTGTAACCAGGGCAACAGAGCTGGAGTACAACCTAAGGAGAGTCAATTCAGTATAAAAAAATAATAAAGAAAAAGCAGGATTTCTTTTTTTAGACTCTAGCTCTTTGGATGATTTCAATATATTGGCAACTGTTTCTAGACTTCCTCTGAAACTTTCTCTTGAACCTGCTTACAATTTAGCCAGCCACAACCACAGCACTTCTTCCTTGGTTGCTATACATTAAGTTACATTAGCCAAGCAGTGAGTGGCCAAGGACATTTTCCATGGCATATTTCTAATCCTATATAGACATCTTAAACAAAACAATAAAGGACAGGAAAATAACCTCACCTTCAGAACAGCAGCTTCTGCACAGCTTTTTCTGCCTGAGTTCCAGAGCTTGCATGTTAGATCCTCAACAATTGTACATGGCAGAAAAAGGAGAAACTGATACTCTATCACACCTGAGGCAACCAGGACCTTATCTTTGCTTGATAGTATTCTTTTGGCAATTACACATATACTGTGTTTGATTGTGCTTCACTTTATTGCCCTTCATAGATATCACATCTTTTTTCTTTACCAATTGAAGGTTTGTGGCAACCCTGCAACAAGCAAGTCTGCAGACACCATTTTTCCAACAGCATTGGCTCACTTCATGTCTCTGTATCCCATTTTGGTAATTCTCACAATATCTTAAATATTTCTACTGTGGTATATTTGTTATGGTCATCTATGGTCAGTGGTCTTTGATGTTACTATCGCAATGATTTCAGGGGTAAGAGGCAGGTCGTGAACTGTGCCCACGTAAGACAGAGAAATTAGTTCACAAATGTTGATGTGTTTTGACTGCCCCACTGACTGGCCATTCCCTCTCTCCCCCTCTCCTTGACCTCCCTGTTCCTTGAGACACAACAAGACTGAAATTAGGGCAATTAATAGCTGTACCATGGCCGCTAAGTGTTCCAGGGAAAGGAAGAGTCAATGGGGCAGACTTCGTTGCTTTATTTTAAGAGATTGCTGTGGCCACCCCAATGTTTAGCAACCACCACACTCATCAGACAACAGCCCTCAATACTGAGGCAAGATCCTCCACCAACAAAGAGATTATGACTTGCTGAAGGCTCAGGTGATGGTTAGCATTTTTTAATGATAAATTTTTTAAATTAAGGTTTGTACGTTTTTAGACATAATGCTATTTCACACCTAAAAGACTACAGTATACTATAAACATAACTTTTATACACACTGGTAAACCAAAACTTTCATGTGACTTGATTTACTGTGGTATTCACTTAACTGCAATGGTCTGGAACCTGCAATATCTCTGTGACATACCTGTGGTGTCCTTTTAAAGTATTAATTATCCTCTTGTTCAGAGAGACAGACAGCTGGGGTTGTCATTTTTCAGCAAACCTATAAAGAAAACCAATCCATCCTCCTGGACATTAAATAGAGAAATTTGATCACATATTAATACAAAAGTCAAGCCCAAATCCAGGAACTATCAGATGCGAGATGGGAGACAGGAAAGAAAGCTCCTGCTTTTGAATAAAGACTTTGGGTGCTATAATGTGGGTTGTGTGACTCCATGGACTGTAGCCCGCCAGGCTCCTCTGTCCATGGGATTCTCCAGGCAAGAATACTGGAGTGGGTTGCCATTCCCTTCTCCAGGGGATCTTCCCAACCCAGGGATCTAACTCAGGTCTCCTGCATTGCAGGCAGATTCTTTACCATCTGAGCCACCAGGGAAGCCCTTCGATGCTATAAACCTAAACCAATATATCACCCACATTGCTTTCTTCCCCCAGCTCCCCTACAGGAGAAAGCATAAAACTAAACAGAACAGCCTAAATGGCCAAGATCAATGCCTCGGTGCATAGTAAGTAGGCCTCAAGGAGAGAGCAACTCAGTGCTTAAAAACAAAGGTCATTTAGTATCTAGCATCTCTTTCTGACACTTTAGGGAACACGTCCAAATATTCTAACACATAGCAAAATCAAAAATCTCAAAACCACAGCAGGAGATGTTATCTGAAGAAGAAAGCTGAAGATTCCTCCTTGAACCACTTTTCTTTCACTTCAGATCACAAACTTTAAACCTACAGAGCTTTCACTGGAAGGATTCACAGAACTAAACAGTTCTAATTTTTTAGTGAGAATGAATAAAGTTACTATCGATAAGACTGGAAATCTTATTTTAAACAAATCTCCTTTCTATTGGGTGCATCAGTAGAACTCTTCCATCATAATTCCAGTGAAATAAGACATCTGCATGAGACATTTGAGTATGTTAGATCTTTCTCTAAAACTGTTTATTATCTTGCCTTTTTAAAACATAATATATTCCTGCCACCGACTGGATATACTATAACAAGGTCAGAAAAGTCCCACTTATGATAGAACTATTGTTTCACTCTCTTTCATATTGAGAATGCTTCCAGTGTTGTCCGCGCATGCAAACAGGGCTAAAAAAGAGAGCAGCAGGATTCTCCTCCACTTGATGCATGTAAAATCCATTTTTCATCAGCAGCTCTTCGCAGAAACTGCCACTGATTGCAGCTCTGCTTTGCTCATCACAGTCTGATGGATGTTTTTGCTCAAAATAAGTCACCCTTTGCTGATTGCTGCAGGCTGCTTGGTCTGTCAGTTGTGGAAATACAGCATCCTCCAGCTAGGCCACACTGCTTATTGTAATCAAAGAGTCAGATGCAAACATTCATTCCCATGATTCCTCGGCTCTGATCTCTATTTGTCTACTGCAGCGTTCATTTTGGTTGTGAGATACCCTCAGAACGAAAATGCCACTGCTTAGGGATCAAGTCACTCACCTCAGCTAAGTTAACATCTTCCTCTCAGAGAATGAGCCTCTCATTTGCCTAAAAAAAATAAGTCAAAGAAAGGTAAGTTTTCTTTTAAAATACAGTGGGGCAGAAGCTACCATTTTTCACAAGGATGCCAGGAATGCCTCCTTTTACAAGGATACTAGAGGACAGGGGAGCCTGGTAGGCTGCAGTCCATGGGTCGCAAATAGGACACAACTGAACGACTTCCCTTTCACTTTTCACGTTCATGCATTGGAGAAGGAAATGGCAGACCACTCCAGTATTCTTGCCTGGAGAATCCCAGGGACGAGGGAGCCTGATGGGCTGCCGTCTATGGGGTCACACAGAGTCGGACATGACTGAAGCGACTTAGCAGCAGAGGATGTAGGGAACTAGAGCCTAAAGATTTGCATCCCTGACAGAAATTCTGAATGTCATGAGTTTAATACCTGTCAATCAAAGGAATGTTAAGAGTACATTTGTATATGTCACACAATAATATTGAGACTGAAGTGATTAAACAGAAAGGGCTTGCACAGTCATGTCTGACTCTCTGTGGCCCCATGGACTGCAGCCCGCCAAGCTCCTCTGTCCATGGGATTCCCTAGGCAAGAATACTGGAGTGGGTTGCCATTTGCTCCTCCAAGGGATCTTCCCAACCCAGGGACCAAACTCACGTCTCCTGCAGCTCCTGCATTGGCAGGTGGATTCTCTTATCACTGAGTCACCTGGGGAGTCCCTAGAAAGGCCCTGAGCTACTTCCTAAGTACTGCTGCCAGAAGAAAGATAGAGAGTTCAGTGGTGTTTTTTTAAAAAAATAACTACATTATATCCATATTTATGTACAATGAATACCCATTTTAAATGCCCATTCCAAGTAGGAAATAACTTTCTCTGCCAGAAGGGGTAAGCATTCATATCAGTTATGACTAGGTTCAGCTACATATAACAGAAAAATCCAGTGAGATAACAGCTTCAAGTCTTAATAGAGAGAAACAATGTATGTGTCTTACACATAAGAAATCCAGAGGAAAACAATCCAGGGATGGAATGATGGGCCACAGCATCATCTTTTACTCGGCTCTCCTCTTTCCTCCTTCATCTTAGTGCTTGATTTTCATCCTCAGAATCATCTTATGGTCTAGGTGGCTGCCCAAGCTCCAGCCATTACATCACATTCCAGAGAGAAGGATGGAAGAAACAAGGAGGCAACTCCTAGTACCTTTTCTTTAGAGACATCCCAGCAGTCCCACACAGCACCTTTACTTATATCTCATTGGTGAGAACTTGGTCACATGGCTAATACTTAGTGGCATTGGAAACAGGCAAATAGTTATAGCTGAGGCTATACAAACTCTGCTAAAACAGCGTTCTCTTCTTAAAGAAGAAAGGAGAATAGTTATTTAACAGAAAATGAGAGATACCTACTCCAGCACTCACTCTTCACCAGCATCTCTGCCATCAGAGACACCAGATGACCTTGGGCAAGTCAGTAAAATCTATCTGTGCTTCAATTTCCTCAACTCTAAAGTATCTACCTTGTGCATTCATTTGAAACTTAAATTGTTGAGTCCTGACCCAAGGCCACAGGTGTGAGGACTTGCACCAAGACCACAGAAGCGGAGCCTAGAACCAAGGTCACCTCCGAAGCTAACTGGGCCCCTTTGTTATCATTCTCAAAAGCCCCCCAATCATCACTAACAAGCTTCCTGACCCATATTATGCAAAGATGCCCACTCCAGTAAACACTCTATAGTGCCCCTACCAATCACCTAATGCCAACCTTTCAGCAGGAGTGTTCTTTGTCTTGAAGCTATAAAAATTGGCTATTAACTCACAAAAACTGTTGACTCTCCCTGACTTGTCTGCAGTTGTTGGCCCACTGTGGTCACAGAGCCCACTTTATCCCTGTTCTTTATTCTTAATAAACTTACTACCTTTCTGCAGTACTCCATGTCTGGAAATTCTTTTCCAATATGTACTCAGGCTGCTCAACATAAATGAGATGACGTGCAAAGGGCCTAGGGCACGTAGAGCCTCAGGAAACATCAGCCTCCTTCCACATATCAACAGGAGCCAGATCAAGCCCAATCCAGCAGATGCTTGGAGCCTGTAACTGGGACCACTGCCCCCTCTCTCAGGGACCACACTGGCACTTGGTCCAATGCTGGCTTCCTCTTCTTTCCTTTGTTATAACTCATACCCAACGTGTGCCACAGGTGCCTAGGCAGGCCTGATAACTGGACCAACAGAGGCTGTGGCCCCTGGAAGACTCATTTTCAGGAAGAACTGGAGACAGGAAACAGGCTGAGCATAAACAAGTCCTCAGTAAAAATGGAAGAAATACATTTTCCACTGACTTCATATGCCAGAGGGACTTCAAATAAACTTTTAAGTTCTTTGGCAAAGACAGCAAACCATTCAGCAGCAGTTTCTACTGTCTGCTCAGAGGAAAGTGCCTCAAGATCAGCTACTTTTGAATTTTATCCCTCAAGTCATTGCTCTCAGAGGACCCTTCTGAGAGACTGTGAGTGACTGGAGGAACCCATCATCACTAGGAAACAAAATACAAATCCTCCTGAAAGTCCCATCCCTTTTATGGGGAAGCCAGCAGATTACTGATCAAGTCCCTGCTGCCACAGGCCAGGGTCTCAGGAAGCAGATTCTGAGATGGAACTCCCCACGTAAGGTGTTCTGTGTGTGTTGTGTTTTGTTTTTAATCACTAAGTCGTGTCCAACTCATTTGCAATCCCATGGCCTGTAGCCCTCCAGGCTCCATTTCCTTTTCCAGGGGATCTTCCCAAGCCAGAGACTGAACCTGGATCTTCTGCATTGCAGGCAGATTCTTTACCACTGAGCCACTAGGGAAGTCCATAAGGTGTACTTGAAGGAGTAGTAGCAAGACTGGGGAGAAGGAAAAGTTAAATTTTAATACAGTCCCCACAAAGCTGGCAGGGAGCCCTGGAAAGAGTATTGCCCCCACATGAAGGTGCAATGGTCTAGTCTCTATTACCGCCACCACCATCCCCATCTCTCACAATCACCACTTATGAACCATCCTCAGTGGGCAAGACCCTAGCTGAGGCCAACCCTCAAGAAGCTAACAGCTTCAGACTATGTCCTGCTTCATTCCCTACAACTGGGCAGCAAGACCCTCGTGGGAAAGAGGATGGAGCAGCTCAAGTCTACCCCACCATAGAAAGAAATATCAACCATAAAAGGATTTTAAGGTTTTCCTGGCTCTGCTGTTCATGTACTGATTTTGTATCCCAAATGGAGTTGACACAAAAAAAATCACTATTTCACTCCTCAAGTCACATATCACAGGGTATATGTTTAATTGATAGCAGGCTTGAAATGCTATATAAACAACTCAGTTAAGATTAGGAAGATTGGAAAGTCAGGCTTATTCTATCAGCCTTCTTGGTTTAAGTGAAGCCGCTCAGTCATGTCCAACTCTTTGTGACCCCATGGACTGTAGCCTACCAGGCTCCTCTATCCATGGGATTTTCCAGGCAATAGTACTGGAGTGGATTGCCATTTCCTTCTCCAGAGGATCTTCCTGACCCAGGGATCGAACTCGGGTCTCCCACATTGAGACAGACGCTTCACCATCTGAGCCACCATGATCAATAAATATAAATAAGGATTTTTCAATTTAAATAAAGATTTGACTGTACTTCATAGTCAATAGCAAGAATCCTAAAGACAAGGAATATGGAGGAAAATGACACTTTAGCAGATTTCCAACACTTTCTAAATCTTGCTTTACCAGGAAGCAAACTGTTTAGTACTTAATTTCCAATTTTCAGTTCTACTGAGATGAAATGGATCCTTTCATTTTCTACTTAAAATGTTCAGAGATCAACTGAATTTCCCCCAGTTTTCAAGGTAATCTTGCAATCACCCTGTGTGCCTTTTCATGGAGATTCCACCTAAGAAAATGCTAGGGACCCTTTCTTATTTAAAAAAATTACCAAATTCTCAAAAAGCAAACCACACTGAAAGGATTTTGCTGCACTGGGATCAAAATCCTTGCTTCAAAAATAAAACCTAGTTTGTCATATTAGTAAGTGTGACTCCGACTCCACCTGTCTGAAATATAAATCAAGCTCACTTTGTAAAATCATCTTGAGTTTTTTTCAGCAGGAGGAGGTGGGAAGCATTTAAAAAACTGGAGTTGGAACAGCAGATCGCCAAAACACTGGACTTTACCTTGATGTAGTTCAGTTAACTACTAGCTTCCCATACTAGTGTTCCCATGGAATTGCTATTACAACTATTAAAATATGTTCTTTCCCAGAGAATTTTAGTAGACAATGTATCAGAGAATACACCAAAAGGAGGAAAATGAGGAAGATATACAGGAGTATGCAACTGTGTGGAGATAAGTGTTAAATGAAGAAAGGACTAGAGCTGAGGGCTTTTGAAAAGGACACCAAACCAAGATAGGCGAGGATCTAGATCAAGGATCAAGAAATCACGGTTCATGAGCCAACACCAACCTATCTTTTGTTTTTATAAATAAAGCTTTATTGCAACACAGCTACATCCATTTGCTTACATATTGTCTATGGCTGCTTTTGTGCCACAACAGATGGCAGAATTGAGTAGTGACAGCAGAGATTACATGGTTCACAAAGGCGAAAATATTTACTATTTGTCCCTTCAGAGAAAATGTTTGCCAATGCCTGCTCTGTGTGTGTGTGCTTAGTCACTCAGTCATGTCCAACTCTGTGCAACCCCATGGACTATAGCGTGCCAGGCCCCTCTGTCCATGGGGATTCTCCAGACAAGAATACTGGAGTGGGTTGCCTTTCCCTCTTCCAGGGGATCATCTCAACCCAGGGGTTGAACCCACGTCTCCTGCATTGGCAGATGAATTCTTTACCTCTGAGCCACCTGGGAAACCCTGGAGAAGAAAGCATCTTTGGGCAAAGAGAGAGCTATGGCAGGGTCTTCATAACAACTGATGCTCTCTTTTAACTATTATGTGCCAAATCAGCCAAGATATGTCTACCTTCATATAGTGGTCCTGTCTGGTAGTCCCTTGACATATCTTTAGTGGCTCTTCCACACCTATTGATACTTTCCTCTCACATGGTGGTAGCCTCCAAGATTCTCACAAAGGACTGCCTCTTTTCTTATTTACATTTTCCTGCAGCATTTCATGAATGCTTTTAGCTTCAAGTAACTTGTATAGGCTGATGACTCCCAAGTCCATGTCTCCTAAGTCTGAGATCTGCGTATCCACTGCCTCTGGAACAGTTCTACTCCTCAAATGCAATGCCTGTACAAACTCAACTGCTTCTTCCCATAAATGAATTTAGTGATTAATTCAGACTGCATTAGTTAGGTTTCTAGTTCCACCCTTACTAGATACAAGTAACTACTGGTTACTTAAACTCTCTAATACTTGATTTCCTCATATGTAAAGTGGAGATAATAATAGTGCCTACTACAGAATATGGTGATGATTAAATGAGATAGTGTATGCAAAGGACTTAAGACAGTGCTTGACACAAAGAAATAGTTCTATAACTAATAGGAATACTGAAATCATCAATGGACTTTCATGTTTATTTGCAACATTAGTAAGTAACACTTTCATTAAATGTCGTTTTTTACCTTGGTTTTCGCCCTGAAATTCTGGCCTCTCTGAAATGGCAACCCACTCCAGTATTCTTGCCTGGAGAATCCCATGGACAGAGGATCCTGGTGGGCTGCTGTCCAGGGGGTCGCAAAGAGTCAGACACAACTGAAGCAACTTAGCATGCTTGTATGCATTGGAGAAGGAAATGGCAACCCACTCCAGTGTTCTTGCCTGAAGAATCCCAGGGACAGAGGAGCCTGGTGGACTGTCGTCTATGGGGTTGCACAGAGTCAGACACGACTAAAGCGACTTTGCAGCAGCAGCAGTGGCAGCACTATAGCCCACCAGGCTTCTCTGTCCATGGAATTTTCCAGGCAAGAATACTGGAATGGGTTGTCATCTCCTACTCCAGGAGCTCTTCCTTTTCCAGGGATCGAACCCACATCTCCTGTGTCTCCTACATTGGCAGGTGATTCCTTACCATTGAGTCACCTGGGAAGCCCATACTCTATAATATCACTGCTCAAATTCCTTTACTTGTCAGTTATGAATTCATTAATCACCAAGGTGTTAAGATCTCAACATTCTCAGTCAGTATGAAAAAGCAAAGACAGAAAATACATTTAATAATATCATCTTGTTAGCAAATGGAGAGTACTGCAAACATTCTTAGTAGCATATTTTAGTACTATACTCAGTTTAGAAATTATTGGTCTATATTATTTAGTATTTATTTTGCTAAAGGAAACTATTAAATCCAGATGGTCTATCAAGCTTTCAATTGGAAAGATTTTTTATTTTCAAAAGTAATTAATGTTACACTGACAGTAGCTGATTGGCCCTTAGTTTTCTTGTTATATCAGTCATCACATTATTGCCAGGATATTGTCTTAGAAAGAGAAGCAGCTTCTAAAATAAAAGTAACAAAACCCAAAGGTTGAGTTCTCCTTAACTCTACTCACCCTCCAGTCAGTCACGGCTCCTTCTGGGGCTCAGACCTCCATAAAAGTTCAACTTAACAGGTTGAAAAGACAGAGACAAGTTTTACAAGCCAAAGTAAGGAGGCATGAAGCTGAAAATGTATTATATTCATGTAGAAGGATTTTGTGGACATTACAAACACTGCTTCTAAAATCAGACTGAAGGTAGGTGAAATGAAACCCATTCCAGATGGGCTTTTGATCCTCTGTGTAGCTTCAATCATATCATTCCTTTCTGTACCTCTTTTTCTCTGTTTCTGAAGCAATAATTGCCGTGTCACTATCTTGAAAGTGTGATTTAAGAACTAAATTCTAGGAATTTCTCCTGGCCTCATTTTGCCATTTGAAAAATAATGGAATTTCATCAGACACTTTCATGACTTCTAGCTTTAAAATGCTGTGACTTTTAGCTTTAAAATGCTGTGACTTCAATAGGTCATAAGTTATTTCCATTAAACTTAAAGACATTTTATCCAGAAGGCCCCTAGTCATGTATATGTTATCTACACAGAAAAAACATTTAACTATTAACAAGAAGAAAGTGTCAGTATGGATTTCAAGTCCCTAAGAAAACAGAACATCTGACTAGCAAATTTTGATGGAATGCTGGAAAATGGAAAGACCAGGACCACGGAGACCATCTAGAGGGAGGCAAGCCATGTAAAGGGCAAGCCACAGGGTCAAGGTTGGTAGTACTTTCTTCACGGTAGATGTCCAACCATGATGGTAAACTTTCTAGAAAAGGAGTAGAGATTACCAGTGCAAAGAAAGGGGAGACTCAAAAAGCAAAATTTGTGTAATATTAAAATCTATTTATCATGTTGAGCTGTTTGTCACAAGATAATATTTCAATGATAATAAGAGTTTTAGGTCAGTATCTCTTCAAAAAAATGAAACTGGCCATTATATGAAAAAACTATCATCATATCATCATATGGACAAACATAAAGGTTAAAGTTGCTGTTAGGACTTCCCTGCTGATCCAGTGACTGGGAGCCTGCCAGTCAAAGTAGGGGACACAGGTTGGACCCGTGGTCCAGGAAGATCCCACATGCCACGAAGCAACAAGCCCCTGTGCCAAAAGTACTAAGCCCAAGCACCACAACTAAATAGTAGCTTACATTCACAGCAACTACAGAAAGATTGTGTATGGCAATGAAGACCCAGCACAGCCATAAATAAATAAATAAATTTAAAAATAAAGCTGTTAAAATACTCTTATACTCACACCTTGTTCTGAGTAAACTTATGATGCAAGGGGGAAAGGTCCTCAAGGCAGTCTCACCTCCCTGCCGCCACACTTGTCCCTGCCTACTTCTCATCCTTTCCTTGGCCCTTCTCCCACTTCTTGGCCCTGAAGTGCTCAGGTAGCTTATGATACACACCCTCTCAGTCATGGACTTAACCTGGAAATACTGACCCTTCCTTTAGAACACCTCTTAGAACCAAGGTACAGTAGAATGAGCATGGGCTTTAAAGTCAGACAACATAGGTATGAAATAGCAAGAAGAGATAAGAAAGCCTTCCTCAGTGATCAATGCAAAGAAATAGAGGAAAACAACAGAACGGGAAAGACTAGAGATCTCTTCAAGAAAATTAGAGATACCAAGGGAACATTTCATGCAAAGATGGGCATAATAAAGGACAGAAATGGTATGGACTAACAGAGGCAGAAGATATTAAGAAGAGGTGGCAAGAATACACAAAAGAACTGTACAAAAAAGATCTTCACGACCAAGATAATCACAATGGTGTGATCACTCATCTAGAGCCAGACATCCTGCAATGTGAAGTCAAGTGGGCCTTAGAAAGCGTCACTACGAACAAAGCTAGTGGAGGTGATGGAATGCCAGTTGAGCTATTTCAAATCCTAAAAGATGATGCTGTGAAAGTACTATAGTCAATATGCCAGCAAATTTGGAAAACTCAGCAGTGGCCACAGGACTGGAAAAGGTCAGTTTTCACTCCAATCCCAAAGAAAGGCAATAGCAAAGAATGCTGAAACTACCAAACAATTGCACTCATCTCACATGCTAGTAAAGTAATGCTCAAAATTCTCCAAGCCAGGCTTCAACAGTACGTGAACTGTGAACTTCCAGATTTCAAGCTGGATTTAGAAAAGGCAGAGGAATCAGAGATCAAATTGTCACATCCACTGGGTCATCGAAAAAGCAAGAAAGTTCCAAAAAAACATCTACTTTTGCTTTATTGACTATGCCAAATCCTTTGACTGTGTGGATCATAACAAACTGTGGGAAATTCTGAAAGAGATGGGAATACCAGACCACCTGACCCGCTTGCTGGGAAATCTGTATGCAGGTCAGGAAGCAACAGTTAGAACTGGACATAGAACAACAGACTGGTTCTAAATAGGAAAAGGAGTAGGTCAAGGCTATATATTGTCACCCTGCTTATTTAACTTATATGCAGAGTACATCATGTGAAGTGCTGGGCTGGATGAAACCCAAGCTGGAATCAAGATTGCTGGGAGAAATATCAATAACCTCAGATATGCAGATGACACCACCCTTATGGCAAAAAGCAAAGAACTAAAGAGTCTCTTGATGGAGGTGAAAAAGGAGAGTGAAAAAGTTGGCTTAAAGCTCAATATTCAGAAAACAAAGATCACAGCATCTGGTCCCATCACTCCATGGGAAATAAATGGGGAAACAGTGGAAATAGTTCAGACTTTATTTGGGGAGCTTCAAAATCACTGCAGATGGTGACTGTAGCCATGAAATTAAAAGATATTTACTTCTTGGAAGAAAAGTTATGACCAACCTAGACAGCATATTCAAAAGCAGAGACATTACTTTGCCAACAAAGGTCTGTCTAGTCAAGGCTATGGTTTTTCCTGTGGTCATGTATGGATGTGAGAGTTGGACTGTGAAGAAGGCTGAGCGCCAAAGAATTGATGCTTTTGAACTGTGGTGTTGGAGAAGACTCTTGAGAGTCCCTTGGAGTGCAAGGAGATCCAACTAGTCCATTCTGAAGGAGATCAGCCTTGGGATTTCTTTGGAGGGAATAATGCTAAAGCTGAAACTCCAGTACTTTGGCCACCTCATGCAAAGAGTTGACTCATTGGAAAGGACTCTGATGCTGGGAGGGATTGGGGGCAGGAGGAGAAAGGGACAACAGAGGATGAGATGGCTGGATGGCATCACTGACTCAATGGACGTGAATCTGAGTGAACTGTAGGAGTTGGTGATGGACAGGGAGGCCTGGCTTGCTGCGTTTCATGGGGTCGCAAAGAGTCAGACATGACTGAGCGACTGAACTGACTGAACTGAATCCTGAGCGCATGCAAAAATTACATGCTTCCCTGACATTTAAAATAGCACATTGACTATCCTGGTTTACAGTGGATGCAAGAGACTGCTTTTCTCCTTGTTTCCAGAATGAGGATTCCCTCAGTGGAGTACCAGCATGACTGAAAAAATCATCTGATAACTTAATTTCCAGTGGGAGTTTAATGAGCTACTACTTCCTTAGTCACAAAACAAAAGCAAATGCTTAGAGACACCATAATTTAAACACAGAAGAACGAAAACAGAATTTCTAGTGGAGTGACAGGTAAACAATAAAGTTGAATCTTTAGGTGTGCATGTAAAGATAAAAGTTGAATCTGAGTGTCCTGTCACATAAGTTTCTATTTTCTAGAAAATTCTGCATGGTAACTTTTTGCTAAGTGCTTAAGAAACCAAGTTCCATTGTCCATAAGAAACTTGAAAATTTTTCAGCCAAGAAACAATTTTCTCAGTTCATTCAACTCAATAACAACAACAACAAAAAACAGTCCAATTGAAATATGGGCAGAAGACCTAAACTGACATATAAACAGCCAATAAGCACATGAAAAGATGCTCAGTTCAGTTCAGTTGCTCAGTCATGTCTGACTGTTTGAGACCCCATGGACTGCAGCACACCAAGCCTCCCTGTCCATCACCAACTCCCAGAGTTTATTCAAACTCATGTCCATTGAGTCGGTGATGCCATCCAGCCATCTCATCCTCTGTCATCCACTTCTCCTCCTGCCTTCAATCTTTCCAATGTCAGGGTCTATTCAAATTAATCAGTTCTTCTTATCAGGTGGCCAAAGTATTGGAGTTTCAGCTTCAACATCAGTCCTTCCAATGAACATTCAGGAATGAACTCCTTTAGTATGGAGACTGGTTTGATCCCCTTGCAGTCCAAAGGACTCTCAAGAGTCTTCTCCAACACCACAGTTCAAAAGCATCAGTTCTTTGGCGCTCAGCTTTCTTTATAGGCCAACTCTCACATCCATACATGACTACCGGAAAAACCATAGCCTTGAAAAGTTGGACCTTTGTTGGCAAAGTAATGTCTCTGCTTTTTAATATGCTGCCTAGGTTGGTCATAACTTTCCTTCCAAGGAGTAAGCGTCTTTTAATTTCATGGCTGCAGTCACAATCTGCAGTGATTTTGGAGCCCCCAAAATAAAATCAGCCATTGTTTCCACTGTTTCCCCCATAACATCCCTAATTATTAAAGAAATGCAAATCAAAACAACAAGGTACCACCTCACATCAATCAGAATGGCCATCATTAAAAAGTCTACAAAAACAAATACTGGACAGAGTGTGGTAAAAAAGAAACTCTCCTACACTGTTGGTGGGAATGTAAATTGGTATAGTCACTATGCAAAAAAATACAGAGATTTCTCAAAAAACTGAAAACAGAGTTACCATATAATTTAGCAATACCACCCTAGTTATATATCCAGACAAAACTATAATTCAGAAATATACATGCACCCCAATGTTCATAGCAGAACTACTTACAGTAGCCAAGACATGGAAACAACCTAAATGTCCATCAGCTGATGAATGGATAAAATGACATGTTATATTTATACAATGGAATACTACTCAGCCACAAAAAAGAATGAATTAATGCCATTTGCAGCAACATGGATGGACCTAGAGATTATTATACTAAGTGAAGTAAGTCATAAAGAGAAAGACAAATATCATATGATACCACTTTAGATCATATGAAACCTAAAATAGGATACAAATGATCTTATCTATGAAACAGAAACAGACTCACAGACTTAGAGAACAGATTTGTAATTGCCAGGGAGAGAGGGATTGGGAGTTTGCGGATAGCAGATGCAAACTATTATATATAGAATGGATAAACAACAAGGTCCAACTAAAGCTCAGGGAACTCTATTCAATGTCCTGAGATAAACCATAATGGAAAAGAGAAAGAAAAAAAGATTTTAAAAATTCAATCTGACAGAACAAAAATAAGAGAAGCCAAAGAAACTTGTTTCAGAGGCAATTCTAAAGCCCTGAGACTTTCTTAATAGTTTCAAGAGGTCTTTCTATTCTTATAGAAGGGAGATACTATAAGAGAAAACCTGTTACTTGTCTTTATGGAAAGTGATAAGTGAAACTGAGGCCCACAAAACAGCCTGATTGCAGGGTATCAAGAATAAGACTTAAAAAAAAAAAGAATAAGACTTGATCACACTGGTGATTTTGTAATACCTTCCTTGCTGTGAGAGTATGACAATTCATTTTTTAAAATACTGTGGAAAGGTAAAAATAAAAAAGGTGAATCATGACCCAAAGGAAATTTCATTTATATCAGAGTCCTCATTTATATGGATGGAATCATTCTTCCAAAAGTTTAAGTTAGTCATAATTAATCTACGACTATAGGGTTTAATTCTTTAAGTCTCCAGTGAAATGGGAGTTGGTGCAATTATCCATGAAATTCAGGATATTTTTAAAAACCACAATTTTGGCTTAAATTACTCAGATAAGACATTGACTGCTCAGCTTGTTCTGCGGGGGAAGTGCATTAAGTACCACCATATAGATGCTAGCATTATCCCTGGAGCTTCTTCAAGTGTTTCTGAACATCTGATTACTCATTGTCTATGACTCACAAATTATATAAATCTTTGGAGAACTGAAAGTCAGTGCTTTCTTTTCAGTCTCATTATATTAGCAAGTAATGGTGCTATCTCTGAAAGAAATTAGAAGCCCAGGGTTAATATTTACTGTGGACAGTCTTAGTCAAAGTAATCCTCAGCAAATGTCAATTGTATGCACTATCTACTAATCAGAGACAACAGCAGTCCTAAAAGGGAATTACGACCCAACAGAGATTTTCATCTTAGGGTAAAATGCTCAGTAATTTCCCTAAGATTAGAGCCTGGGTTCTAAACCTCAGGCAGTGTTCTTGCCCTCATTCCATATTTTTACCCTAGAAAGCAGGGTATAGTATAAATATTTTTACTTGTGGGTTATATCTGCCACTTTTCAGCAATATGACCATAGGGAAAAAAACAGAAAAAGATTGAACCCCGTTGACATTCTAATTTCCTCATCTGTGAAATAAAAACACTATATTTAGCTCATATGATGCTTATGAAGCTTACGAGAATAGAGATAAAACTTTCTTAAAGTTACATAATATCAGACAACCTCAACATCTCCATAGCTTTCAAGAATAAATACTTATTTCCTGATTTTGTAACTGAGCTGGTGCTCCATGAATTATTCTGGATCCCATGCTGAATCCTGGGTTCCAGAATAACAGTTGCAGGATAGAAGTAAGAGGATGACTGGATACCCACAAAATTTCAGCTTACAAAATGCTTTCATTTCTGCCCACATTCCAATCATCAAAGCAAGTCATATAGCCAACCCCAAAGTCAATAGGGAAGAATATACCACCTATCAAGAGAAAACAAATAATAGGAAATGAACAAACCAATCACCAGAGCAATAATCATGCTTCCTAAATGTTGATCCTACCCACTACTGCCAAAGCACTACTACTACTGCCTCTCTGAGCCTGGATCCCCAGGTTTGCAGATTATAGGCATTCACTAATGAATTATTGATTCATAAAATAGTTGGCTAATAATTATAATCATATAAGTAGTAGAAATAATAACCTAGGTTTTAGTTTGCAAATATAAGCAATTTTCTTTTGGATGCTTGAATCACACATTTTAATCACATGGATTTTAAATGGCATTATTTTTTCAGTTTCTTTTCTTCTAGTTTTCTATTTTTTTAATTTTAAATATTTTCTAAGAGTTTAGAACTTATTGTATGCCATCCAGTGCAGATTCTCAATATATTAGTAAAAGGTTGAAATCATTAATATCTCCAGCAATGACTTCTTAATTATATTAAGATACAGTTTAATAACAAAGTTAGAGACTTTGATAATTTTCATAACTTGGATATATGTAGTAAAAATACTATAGTCTCAACCTACCTCCACAGATAATATAGATTGAAGTAACTTTAGGGGTAGTTTTGAGTAGTCACAAATATAAAAATCTTGAAAAACAATTGCAAAGGGAAAAGATACCTCACAAGATTTGTTTAGTATCACACAATACTAATTTTTACCACCAGTGTCTCATGTCAGAACTCTTAGATGTACCAGGAAAAATGAAGATACTATGATTAAGAAATAGACATTCTCACTTTCATCTAAAATTTCCATTTGCATGAAGGTGACTTTGTATAAATTATATTCATCTTTGTTCAGGATCCCTGACTGTATATCACAATGAAATATTAAGTTGTGTACTCACGGAATGCCTAGTTAAGAAGGATATTGTCTTGGATTGATTTCAGTGATGAATGTGAAGTTAATGTCTCTCTCTGTGTGAAAGTCTGTATTGTATAGAACAGGTTCATTTATAAAATGCTTCATTATTAAAGTAACCCTGAAAAAATAAAAGATGGACATGTAACACATGAAAAGGTCTGTTTGGAATAAATTTATTTATGTGCATTCATCAAAAGGGATTAGCTATTCTCCAGATTAGTGCTATACCACCATTACTGCCCTGTATGGATAAGAATTTACAGTGATTTTCCATTTTCACTGATCTTTTAAATTAAATGGATTCTTAGTCTACAAGAGAAGGAAACAATTTCCCAAGGGAATCAGTTTCATTCTGAGCACTTTTCAAACCACACCCTCAAGTCCCAGGGATTTATACATTCATTCTCCTTTGATTATCAGGAGCACATTAATTTAAAGTTTGAGAAATATTGCATGGGAGATTCCTTAGGCAGAATACATTACAGAATTTATTTAAAGGAACAGAATGTTTAGGAGAATTTGCAAGAATAGGCTTAAATACAAGGAAATAGATAGCCAAAATATTTGTAGGATTTTATAGAAACCTATATAAATCTCTCACCTAGCACAAAAATCTCTCCCACCTAGTTGTTGAAGCTTAAAATACCTTTCACATAAGACCTTTCAATTCCTTGGGCTTCCCTGGTGACTCAGAAGGTAAGACAAAGATGTATAGAACAGTCTTTTGGACTCTGTGGGAGAAGGCGAGGGTAGGATGATATGGGAGAATGGCATTGAAACATATAAATTATCATATGTGAAACGAATCGCCAGTCCAGGTGTGATACATGATACAGGGTGCTCGGGGCTGGTGCACTGGGATGACGCAAAGGGATGGGATGGGGAGGGAGGTGGGAGGAGGGTTCAGGATGGGAACACATGTACACCCATGGTGGATTCAAGTCAATGTATGGCAAAACCAATACAATATTGTAAAGTTAATTAATTAAAAAGAAGAATCTGCCTGCAATGCAGGAGATCTGGGTTCAATCCCTGGGTTGGGAAGATCCCTGGAGAAGGGAATGGCTTACCCACTCCAGTATTCTTGCCTAGAGAATCCTATGGACAGAAGAGTCTGACGGGCTACAGTCCATGGGGTGGCAAAGAGTAGGACGCGACTGAGCAACTAACATTTTCACTTTCAAACTTGAAAATGACAACATAATATTTCCCAACAAATACACAAGTAATTGAAACTAAATCTTTTCCTGAATGCAAGTTTTAATTGAGGGAAAGAGCCCGCAAGTTTGGGGCACATGAAGTGGAG
Source organism: Aepyceros melampus (assembly GCA_006408695.1). Lineage (NCBI taxonomy): Eukaryota > Metazoa > Chordata > Mammalia > Artiodactyla > Bovidae > Aepyceros > Aepyceros melampus. Next base: position 197,096 of record SJXQ01002502.1, read on the forward strand.
AAGAACTTGAAGAGGATACACACATTAGAAAAAGAAATCAGAAAAAGCAAGCCAAGAATATCAAAACAAGCTTCACCTATTTCAAAATTTTCCCTAGAGTTGCAGTGTATGGTTGACTTACATTTCCTTATCCAGCCTCTGAATTCTTCCCTCCTAGACCTTTGACTTGCTCTTCAGGAGAAAGACTAAGCTATTTCAGCTGGCCACATACATGATGGTGTTACCAGCTGCAGTTCAAGCCAAACTTCATACTGTTTCAATGCAGAAGATTTAACTTGTGAGTATGAGATTTACCGGACTCCATTACTAAGAAGAAAGCTCCTCATTGTATACACTAGTTTCAAAAGGGTATATAGAATAGTGAAGTGTCATGAAATGATATCATATGCAAAACTGTCCTGAAAAAGAGACAGTTACAGAAGGACATGACAAAACTTAATGCAAAAGGAGATAAACTAAGCCACCAATGACAGTGATGCACATTGGTTTCAGCATAAGAAAAAATTTCTTAAAAACTGGAGTTGTCCAAATGAAGAGGGCTGCTCTCCAAGGTAACAAACTCCTTTGTCCTTAAGTATTCAGTTAAGGGTAATGAAGAAAGCATGTCTGGTTAGGAGATGTGGAAGAAGTTTGTATCAACAACTAAAACTAAATTTAATGCTGTGCTGTGTTCTTAGTTGCTCTGTCTTGCCCAACTCTTTGCGACCCCATGGACTGTAGCACACCATGGAATTCTCCAAACAAGAATACTGCAGTGGGTTGCCATGCCCTCCTCCAGGGGATCTTCCCAACCCCAGGGATCAAACCACGTCTCCCACATTGCAGGCAGATTCTTTACCATCAGAGCCATCAGAGAAGCCCAAAATTTAACACTAAACATCTCTGATTTTCTACAGACAACATGTTTTAAGGCCATATAGAAGAAAGTTTAAGAGACATTAATATAATAAAACAGTTTACAACAGCCATGTCTTGGCTGACATGAAAGCAACCTAAGAGCCCACCAATGGATGAATGGATATAAGAAAATGTGAGATATTTATATATATAATTGAACTATTTTCCAGCCATAAAAAAGATGGAAATTTTGCTGTCTGTGATGATATAGATGGAACTGGAGGCCATTGTACTAAGTTAAATAAACAAGAGAAAGACAAATACTGCATGATCTCATTTATAGGAGAAAAATCAATCACTCAATCACAGATACAGAGAACAGACAGAATGGTTCAGAGGCAGAAGGTGGGGGTAGGTAAAATAGGTGAAGGATTTCAAAACATACAGATTTCCAGCTATAAAATAAGTAAGTTACAGGGATGTAGTATACAGCATGATGACTCTACTGTATATTTGAAAGTTGCTAAGAGAGTAGATCCTATACATATCTATATAAAAGAAAATAATCTATAACTATGAATAGTGACAAATGTTAACTAGATTTATTATGGTGATCATTTCACAAGACATACAATTAGCAAATCATTATTTTGTACACCTATAACTAACATAATGTTATATGTCAATTATATTCAACTAAAAAGAAGTATGACAAAAGTATATATATATAATAATCCAGAATGACTATAAAAATGAAAAAAATAAATGTTACCAATAAGTAGGGAGGCCAGAAAGGACATGAAGAAAGACAAGTAATGACTGGCAGTGACAAGGAAGGACAAGGAAACAGAACATGTGGAAATAAGATAATCAGGTAGAATTAAGGATTCTTAATTGAGAATTCAGTTCAGTTCAGTGGCTAAGTCATGTCCGAATCTTTGCAACCCCATGGACTGCAGAATACCAGGCCTCCCTGTCCACCAACAACTCCTGGAGTTTACTCAAACTCATGTCCACTGAGTCAATGATGCCATCCAACCATCTCATCCTCTGTCATCCCCTTCTTCTCTCCCCTTCAATCTTTCCCAGTATCAGAGTCTTTTCAAATAGTCAGTTCTTCGCATCAGGTGGCCAAAGTATTGGAGTTTCAGCTTCAACATCAGTCCTTCCAATGAATATTTAGCACTGATCTCCTTTAGGATGGACTAGTTGGTTCTCCTTTCTGTCCAAGGGACTCTCAAGAGTCTTCTCCAATACCACAGTTCAAAGCATCAATTCTTTGGCATTCAGCTTTCTTTATAGTCCAACCCTCACAATCATACATGACCTCTGGAAAAACCATAGCTTTGACTAGATGGACCTTTGTTGGCAAAGTAATGTCTCTGCTTTTTAATTAAGAATTAGGATGGAGAAATTGATGTTACTTCACCAGAACTGAGGACACTTGGAATAAAGACATAGGGATAAGCAAGTCAGGAGAATGAGTAATTAGCCTGAAATGGAATTTCCCAAAATGTAGGGAAGATTTAATATGTGTTCTGGGGTGGGATGAATTTCTATGGTCAAATATGTTTAGAAATACTGAGTTAAACACCTTCGAACAGATTCTCATAGAGCCTTAGCTATTTATCACAATTCTAAGTCTCCAAGAAATGGGGACAACATGTAGGTGTCCTCATTAAATCCATTTTTATGAATAAATTTTAGAAATCCATTATAAAAATTATAGAAATCTTTGGGAACTAGCAATCCAAAGAATACAAAATTTAAAAAGAAATATTAGACTTGGGTGTCTGGGACTTAGTATCTGCTGGTTGGGGGAAGTTTGGACTTATATTAACAAGGGCTTATACTCAAAGCCTACTCATAATGAACCTAGCTAATTCAAAAGCTATATAATAGAAACAAAAAGTCTTTAGCCAATTTGGGGAGAAAGGAAGTTCAGTTCAATCACTCAGTCATGTCCAACTCTTTGCGACCCAATGAATAGCAGCATGCCAGGCCTCCCTGTCCATCACCAACTCCCGGAGTTCACTCAGACTCACACCCACTGAGTCGGTGATGCCATCCAGCCATCTCATCCTCTGTCGTTCCCTTCTCCTCCTGCCCCCAATCCCTCCCAGCATCAGAGTCTTTTCCAATGAGTCATCTCTTCGCATGAGGTAGCCAAAGTACTGGAGCTTCGGCTTCAGCATCATTCCTTCCAAAGAAATCCCAGGGCTGATCTCCTTCAGAATGGACTGGTTGGATCTCCTTGCAGTCCAAGGGACTCTCAAGAGTCTTCTCCAACACCATAGTTCAAAACATCAATTCTTCGGCGCTCAGCCTTCTTCACAGTCCAACTCTCACATCCATACATGACCACAGGAAAAACCATAGCCTTGAGTAGATGGACCTTAGTCGGCAAAGTCATGTCTCTGCTTTTGAATATACTATCTAGGTTGGTCATAACTTTCCTTCCAAGGAGTAAGCATCTCTTAATTTCATGGCTGCAATCACCACCTACAGTGATTTTGGAGCCCAGAAAAATAAAGTCTGACACTTTTTCTACTGTTTCCCCATCTATTTCCCATGAAGTGATAGGACCGGATGCCATGATCTTCGTTTTCTGAATGTTGAGCTTTAAGCCAACTTTTTCACTCTCTTCTTTCACTTTCATCAAGAGGCTTTTTAGTTCCTCTTCACTTTCTGCCATAAGGGTGGTGTCATCTGCATATCTGAGGTTATTGGTATTTCTCCCAGCAATCTTTATTCCAGCTTGTGTTTCTTTCAGTCCAGCATTTTAACAAAGGCTTATACTCAAAGCCTAGTCATAATGAACCTAGCTAATTCAAAAACTATATAATAGAAACAAAAAGTCTTTAGCCAATTCGGGGAGAAAGGAAAGTAAGGCTAATATCAAAAAACATCCTCATATTTTAAACCCTGTTTTAGTGTGTGGCTCAACCTGTAAATGGTTTTGCTCTGTAGTGAGAGCCCTACACTGTACCAGATCTGTATTCTAAATTGCTGGCCATGGTAACAGAGCTTGGATGGTTCGTTTAAAAATAAGATAAGGAACATGAATTGGGGATACCTCAGGAGACCCAGCTTCACTGTTTGAAGATAATAATCACAGCTAACATATTTCAAATGCAACCAGGGGCCAGACAATTTAATCCTCACCAAGGTGAGAACACTGGAGATCGGGAAAAGTAAATAACACTTTCAAGATCTCTTTGCTAGTGAGTTTTAGAGCCAGGATTCAAATAGGGCTGGCTAACCTCAGATCCTACAACCCTTAACAACTGCTGATGTTCAGGGACACAGGAAGGCACAAGAGAACCAACAATTTGGAGTGAGAGTTGAGAACAAGTTTACATATGGACTTGTTACACTATATTACATACCATATGACTAGAAGCCATTCTCACTCACAGTGCTCCAACCACAGTTGTTTGACATTTTCTAGATTATGCTATGCTCTTCCTTGCTTTAGGCCTTTGCACCTGCTATTCTCAGTGACTGAAACAGTTTCTTCCCCTGTCTTTCATGCCTTATCCCTCCAGTCTCAGCTTAAATGTCATTTCTTCGAAGAGTTCCTGTTTTCAACTGCATCTAAAGTAGCTAAGCCTCTCCTCCCCTATCACATACTGCCATCAATATCACTGCTGTATTTTTTTTTTATTACATACCATATGACTAGAAGCCATTCTCACTCACAGTGCTCCAACCACAGTTGTTTGACATTTTCTAGATTATGCTATGCTCTTCCTTGCTTTAGGCCTTTGCACCTGCTATTCTCAGTGACTGAAACAGTTTCTTCCCCTGTCTTTCATGCCTTATCCCTCCAGTCTCAGCTTAAATGTCATTTCTTCGAAGAGTTCCTGTTTTCAACTGCATCTAAAGTAGCTAAGCCTCTCCTCCCCTATCACATACTGCCATCAATATCACTGCTGTATTTTTTTTTATTATACTTACCACAAGCTAAATAAGTTTTTTCCTTCATTTATTTATTTTCCTCCTGCTCCACTAAACTTCAATCTCCATGAGGGCAAGAAGCCTGTCTTCTTTATCCAGACTAGTTTAAGGCCTGTTCCTAGTGCCTACTTAGTAAATACCAGTAGGATAAAATGAACTTCAAATAGGTATTAATATTATACATTGGGGTTTGAAGAGCTGAAGAGAAATTAAGGCTTATTTATATACTTGAAAGTAATGGCCTTAAAGATGGCATATGAAGCTATGGATATAAGTGGATTTGTCCATGGAGAATGCAAAAACTTGACATGGTAGCCACCATCCAAGGTGGCCCACAGCGACGCTCACCTCCTAGTACTCTAGCCCTTGGTGGTCCCCTCTCAAACTGAACTGGACTGATCTTGTATGATTAATAAGATATTGTAGAAATGGAAAAGTTTGGCTGACAAGGCTAGGACATAAAAGACATATGGCTTCCTCCTTACTCTACCTCGGAGAGTCAAAGGCCATGTCATACTGACAATGAGGTAGTTCTAAGGAGAGATCCATGTAGCATGGAACTCATGTCTTCTAATAACAGCCAGCAGCAACTTGCCAGCACATGTATGAACCAATAGAAGCAAATTCCCGAACCCTAGTCAAACTTTCAGATGACTGCACCCCTGGCTGATATCTTATCCACAGTCTCAGGAGAGACTCAAGTCAGAAACATCCAATTCAGCTGTTTTTAAATTTGTGACCCACAGAAACAGATAATATTTATTGGTGTCTTAGACACAAAGTCTGGGGATAATTTGTTATACAGCAATGGATAATTAATACATGCAAGGAACAACAATATATTCTTAATTAAAATTTTCTCTAACAAAAGAATACTGAAAAATCATTTCATGAATTTTGTAAAATGTCATGTCCCAATTCATCTTTTTGTACATTTTCTTAGATAAATTACTCATCATATATATCCTGGCCTGCATTTTTATAGTGATTCCTTATTATTATATTCCTTATTCCTTATTTAACAAACCAAAAAAAAAAAAGGAAAATTTGACAAAATCAGAAACCAGACAGTATTTATCAAACATGTATGAGCGTATATCAAAAAGAAAATATGATATATTTAATAGCTGTCAATTAGTGTAGGGCATTTAAGATTTCAGAAATTTTTGTAGAAATAGGCAATTATTTAATGAACTTCTATGATCAAAATTTTACATTTCAAGCAATTGATCTGGTTTGCTTCGCAAGAAAAAAGAATAGGGACAACTTTTGTTGAGTATCTGCTAAGTTCAGACCCTGAAATATGGGCTTTACATATGTTATCTCTTTTAACAGCACTATGAGGTAAATATTATTGATCGCATTGATCTCAGAGAGGCAGCAGAAAGTGGTGCATGAAACAAGATCTTAATTCCCTGCCCAGGAACTGAACCTGAGTAGCCTGGATGAAAACCAGAAATCCTAGCCACCAGACCAGCAAGGATTAGAGGCTAGAAGCTATTTTTCCCTGGATCTTTGCCACAGTGAAAAAATGCATTTATCACGGAGGCAGAAACTGTAAATGCAGGTACAAAGTTTATTATTAGAGACACAGCTTGACCACAAGTGAGAGAGCACACAGAGAAATGGTTTGTTTAGTTAAGATAGAAGCAAGGCAGAGATGTAAACCCAGGGAGAAAGGGCATGGGCCTTCTTAGTGAGGAGGAAGACGGTAAAGAAGTGGTTACGTCATTTATATAGGTCAGTTCTTCCAGGTCTTTGTTTACTTTTAGCCAATTATCTGGTTTCTTTTTCCACACCTGACCTACCTTGGGACCCTTCTCTGTTTGCACATGCACTCCTCAGCCAAGATGGAGCTCAAAGTAAAGGCTTCCAGGAGAAGCAAGATTCATTATGGCCTGGGTTTATCCCCTAATTTATGAGCCACAAGGAGCCTTTCTGCACATGTGCAGGGTTTCCCTTGTCCCAAAAAGGGGGAAGAGCAAAGATCCCTTAATCCATTACCTAAACAGGATTTTGCCCGCTTTGTCCTTGCCATGACTATTACCTTAAGGTATTTACAAGAGACAAACACTGGCTACTTACCCTGCTTCTGTTGTTGCTTTCATTTCAGAGGGCAAATAGAAGGCTGAATGTAACTGCTTTAACTGGAGCCCATCTATCTCTTGTCTCAAGAAATGCTACCAATTTTAAGTATACAGCCTGAGTTCAGTTCAGCCTGAAGCCCCTTCTGTGTGCACTTCTTTGTGCCCCAGGAAATGAAAACAGGAGGCCAGTTGTAAAAGTCTAAATTTGAACCCATCTATCTCCTGTCTCTTTCACTTTACAGAGGAGGAAAGAGGACTCATTAACACAGAATACTCTGTCAAGTATCCCCATGGTGAATTAGTAGCTCAATCAGCATAAGAAACAGCAAGCTGCTCCCTTTATAGCTACAATTGTGCCTGGAACTTAGGAGATGCGAAGTAAATCTGATTAGACTGCAACACAACATCCTAGAACAAATACAGTTCCACCAATATTCAGGAAGAGCTGGGAGCCTCTTTGAGAAACCTGGTTGTTCACTTTCTTCCTTTACAAACCAGGGGCATCAGGGTTGAGATTTAAAATAGTACCTAGTTTTTGCTGTGCAATAGAGAAGGGAACTATATGCAGGTCAGGAAGCAACAGTTAGAACTGGACATGGAAAAACAGACTAGTTCCAAATAGGAAAAGGAGTACGTCAAGGCTGTATATTGTCACCCTGCTTATTTAACTTATATGCAGAGTACAGCATGAGAAACGCTGCACTGGAAGAAACACAAGCTGGAATCAAGATTGCTGGGAGAAATATCATATGCAAATGACACCACTCTTACGGCAGAAAGTGAAGAGGAACTAAAAAGCCTTTTGATGAAAGTGAAAGAGGAGAGTGAAAAAGTTGGCTTAAAGCTCAGCATTCAGAAAACGAAGATCATGGCATCTGGTCCCATCACTTCATGGGAAATAAATGGGGAAACAGTGGAAACAGTGTCAGACTTTATTTTGGGGGCTCCAAAATCACCGCAGATGGTGATTGCAGCCATGAAATTGAAAGACGCTTACTCCTTGGAAGAAAAGTTATGAGCAACCTAGATAGCATATTCAAAAGCAGAGACATTACTTTGACAACAAAGGTCCATCTAGTCAAGGCTATGGTTTTTCCAGTGGTCATGAATGGATGTGAGAGTTAGACTGTGAAGAAGGCTGAGAGCCAAAGAATTGATGCTTTTGAACTGTGGTGTTGGAGAAGACTCTTGAGAGTCCCTTGGAGTGCAAGGAGTTCCAACCAGTCCATTCTAAAGGAGATCAGCCCTGGGTGTTCTTTGGAAGGAATGATGCTAAAGCTGAAACTCCAGTACTTTGGCAACCTCATGCGAAGAGTTGACTCATAGGAAAAGACCCTGATGCTGGGAGCGATTGGGGGCAGGAGGAAAAGGGGATGACAGAGGATGAGATGGCTGGATGACATCACTGACTCGATGGATGTGAGTTTGAGTGAACTCCGGGAGATGGTGATGGACAGGGAGGCCTGGCGTGCTGCGATTCATGGGGTCACAACGAGTCAGACATGACTGAGCGACTGAACTGAACTGAGAGAAGGGAGCTAGGAATAATGTCATTTCCTTAGAGCATGTTCCAATTATTTATTTTTGTGTAAAAAAATCACCTCAAAACTTAGTGGCTTGAAAGCAGCAATAATCATTTAGTTTGCTTACAAATCTGTAATTTGAGCAGGGATGAACAGAGATAGCTAATCTGTGTTGCACACAGCATCATGGAGAGCAGCTCAGCTGAAGGCCCCACTTTCAGCATGCCTCACTCATGGCTGCAGGTTGGAACTGACCTTAAACAGGAGGTTCAGCTACAGCCATGTGCTGGATGCTCCTTGAGATCTGCTGCTCTGGTGGCTTAGGCTTCCCAATGGCATGGTGGCTGGATGCTACAAACAGGCATCCCGAGAGACTGGAAGCAGAAGTGGCTAACTTCTCGAAGCCTGGGCCAGGAATCAGCACAGTGTGACTTTCAGTACTATTCATAAAACAGTCACAGAGTCCTGATTCAAGGAAAGAGGACAAGGATCCCACATCTTAATGAAGGAGTATCAGAAATTGGCCAACCATGCTTTTAAAGCCATCAGAGAGGCTATCTTTTTACTGCAAATAAGATTCCATTATTCTGATAACGGTAAAGAATTGACCATTATTTTATTTTGGGGGCTCCAAAATCACCGCAGATGGTGATTGCAGCCATGAAATTGAAAGACGCTTACTCCTTGGAAGAAAAGTTATGAGCAACCTAGATAGCATATTCAAAAGCAGAGACATTACTTTGACAACAAAGGTCCATCTAGTCAAGGCTATGGTTTTTCCAGTGGTCATGAATGGATGTGAGAGTTAGACTGTGAAGAAGGCTGAGAGCCAAAGAATTGATGCTTTTGAACTGTGGTGTTGGAGAAGACTCTTGAGAGTCCCTTGGAGTGAAGGAGTTCCAACCAGTCCATTCTAAAGGAGATCAGCCCTGGGTGTTCTTTGGAAGGAATGATGCTAAAGCTGAAACTCCAGTACTTTGGCAACCTCATGCGAAGAGTTGACTCATAGGAAAAGACCCTGATGCTGGGAGTGATTGGGGGCAGGAGGAAAAGGGGATGACAGAGGATGAGATGGCTGGATGACATCACTGACTCGATGGATGTGAGTTTGAGTGAACTCCGGGAGATGGTGATGGACAGGGAGGCCTGGCGTGCTGCGATTCATGGGGTCACAACGAGTCAGACATGACTGAGCGACTGAACTGAACTGAGAGAAGGGAGCTAGGAATAATGTCATTTCCTTAGAGCATGTTCCAATTATTTATTTTTGTGTAAAAAAATCACCTCAAAACTTAGTGGCTTGAAAGCAGCAATAATCATTTAGTTTGCTTACAAATCTGTAATTTGAGCAGGGATGAACAGAGATAGCTAATCTGTGTTGCACACAGCATCATGGAGAGCAGCTCAGCTGAAGGCCCCACTTTCAGCATGCCTCACTCATGGCTGCAGGTTGGAACTGACCTTAAACAGGAGGTTCAGCTACAGCCATGTGCTGGATGCTCCTTGAGATCTGCTGCTCTGGTGGCTTAGGCTTCCCAATGGCATGGTGGCTGGATGCTACAAACAGGCATCCCGAGAGACTGGAAGCAGAAGTGGCTAACTTCTCGAAGCCTGGGCCAGGAATCAGCACAGTGTGACTTTCAGTACTATTCATAAAACAGTCACAGAGTCCTGATTCAAGGAAAGAGGACAAGGATCCCACATCTTAATGAAGGAGTATCAGAAATTGGCCAACCATGCTTTTAAAGCCATCAGAGAGGCTATCTTTTTACTGCAAATAAGATTCCATTATTCTGATAACGGTAAAGAATTGACCATTATTGGACATGAGACAGACATAAAAATTATACTCTATTTAGTTTAATAGAGTATTATAATATTCTCATAATATTCTCATCTTTTGTTGACTATAAGGCTACTCTGTTTCTTCTAAGGGATTCTTTCCCACAGTGGTAGATATAATGGTCATCTGAGTTAAATTCGCCCATTCCAGTCCATTTTAGTTTACTGATTCCTAAAATGTCGATGTTCACTCTTGCCATCTCCTGTTTGACCACTTCCCATTTACCTTGATTCATGGACCTAACATTCCAGGTTCCTATGCAATATTGTTCTTTACAGCATCGGACTTTACTTCCATTACCAGGCACATTCACAAATGGGTGTTGTTTGCTTTGGCTCCATCTCTTCATTCTTTCTGGAGTTATTTCTACACTCTTCTACAGTAGCATATTGGGAACCTACCGACCTGGAGAGTTCGTCTTTCAGTGTCCTATCTTTTTGCCTTTTCATACTGTTCATGGGGTTCTCAAGGCAAGAATACTGCAGTGGTTTCCCATTCCTTTCTCCAGTGGAGTCAGAACTCTCCGTCATGACCTGTGTGTCTTGGGTGCCCTACACAGCCTGGCACACAGTTTCATTAAAACAGACAAAGCTGTGGTCCACGTGATGAGTTTGATTAGTTTTCTGTGATTGTGGTTTTCATTCTGTCTACCCTCTGACAGATAAAGATAAGAGGCTTATGGAAGTTTCCTGATGGGAGAGACTAATTGTCGGGGGAACTGGGTCCTGTTCTGATGGGTGGGGCTATGTTCAGCAAATCTTTAAACCAGTTTTCTATTGATGGATGAGAATGTGTTCCCTCCCTGTTGTTTGACTTAAGCCCAAACTATGGTGAAGATAATGAAGATAATGGCAACCTCCTTCAAAAGGCCCCATGCACACACTGCCACACTCAGTGTCCCCAAACCTGCAGCAGGCCACTGCCAACCCACGCCTCCACCGGAAGCTCCTGGACACTCATAGGAAACTCTGGGTCTTTCTCTTGTGGGGTCACTGCTCCTTTTCCCTGGATCCTGGTGTGCACAAGATTTGTTTGTGCCCTCTAAAAGTCTGCTTCCCCAGTTCTGTTCAAACTACTGCACAATTGCACTCACTCACACGCTAGCAAAGTAATGCTCAAAATTCTCCAAACCAGGCTTCAATGGTACATGAACTTTGAGATGTTCAAGCTGGATTTAGAAAAGGGAGAGGAACCAGAGATCAAATTGCCAACATCCATTGGATCTTCAAAAAGCAAGAGAGTTCCAGGAAAGCATTTACTTCTGCTTTGTTGACTACACCAAAGCCTTTGTGTGGATCACAACAAACTGTGGAAAATTATGAAAGAGAAGGGAATACCAGACCACCTGAACTGCCTCCTGAGAAATCTGTATGCGGGTCAGGAAGCAACAGTTAGAACTGGACATGGAACACACTGGCTCCAAATCAGGAAAGGGTAACATCAAGGCTGTATATACTGTCACCCTGCTTATTTAACTTATATGCAGAGTACATCATATGAAGTGCCAGGCTAGATGAAGCACAACCTAGATTCAAGATTACCAGGAGAAATATCAATAATCTCAGATACGCAAATGACACCACTCTTATGGCAGAAAGCTAAGAAGAACTAAAGAGCCTCTTGATGAAAGTGAAAAAGTTGGCTCAAAACTCAACATTCAGAAAACTAAGATCATGGCATCCAGTCCCATCACTTCATGGCACATAGATGGGCAAACAATGGAAACAGTGAAAGACTTTATTTTGGGGGGCTCCGAAATCACTGCAGATAGTGACTCCAGCCATGAAATTAAAAGACACTTGCTCCCTGGAAGAAAAGCTATGACTAACCTCAGTTCAGTCAGTTCAGTCACTCAGTCATGTGCAACTCTTTGCGACGCCATGGGAAGCAGCACGCCAGGCCTCCCTGTCCATCACCAACTTCAGAGTTTACTCAAACTCATGTTCATTGAGTTGTTAATGCCATCTAACCATCTTATCCTCTGTCATCCCCTTGTCTTCCTGCCTTCAATCTTTCCCAGCATCAGGATCTTTTCAAATGAATCAGTTCTTCACATCAGGTGGCCAAAGTATTGGAGTTCAGCTTGTACATCAGTCCTTCCAAAGAATATTCAGCCTGATTTCCTTTAGGATGGACTGGTTGGATCTCCTTGCAGTCCAAGAGACTCACAAGAGTCTTCTCCAACACCACGGTTCAAAAGCATCAATTCTTTGGCACTCAGCTTTCTTTATACTCCAACTCTTGCATCCATGACCACTGGAAAAGCCATAGTTTTGACTAGACAGATCTTTGTAATGTACATCAGAGTAATGTCTCTGCTTTTTAATATGCTGTCTAGTTTGATCATGACTTTCCTTCCAAGGAGGAAGGATCTTTAATTTCATGGCTGCAGTCACCATCTGCAGTGATTTTGCAGAAATCAAAAAAAATAAAGTCTGTCACTGTTTCCCCATCTATTTGCCATGAAGTGATGGGAACAGATGTCATGATCTTAGTGATTTGAATGTTGAGCTTTAAGCCAATTTTTTAACTCTCCTTTTTCACCTCCATCAAGAGACTCTTTAGTTCTTCGCTTTTTGCCATAAGGGTGGTGTCATCTGCATATCTGAGGTTATTAATATTTCTCCCAACAATCTTGATTCCAGCTTGGGTTTCATCCAGCCTAGCACTTCACATGATGTACTCTGCATATAAGTTAAATAAGCAGGGTGACAATGTACATACAGCCTTGACGTACTCCTTTTCCTATTTGGAACCAGTCTGTTGTTCTATGTCCAGTTCTAACTGTTACATCCTGACCTGCATACAGATTTTTCAGCAAGCAGGTCAGGTGGTCTGGTATTCCCATCTCTTTCAGAATTTTCCACAGTTTGTTATGATCCACACAGTCAAAGGATTTGGCATAGTCAATAAAGCAAAAGTAGAAGTTTTTCTGGAAGTCTCTTGCTTTTTTGATGATCCAGTGGATGTGACAATTTGATCTCTGGTTCCTCTGCCTTTTCTAAATCCAGCTTGAACATCTGGAAGTTCACAGTTCACGTACTGTTGAAGCCTGGCTTGGAGAATTTTGAGCATTACTTTGCTAGTGTGTGAGATGAGTGCAATTATTTGGTAGTTTGAGCATTCTTTGGTATTGCTTTCTTTGGGATTGGAATGAAAACTGACCTTTTCCAGTCCTGTGGCCACTGCTGAGTTTTCCAAATTTGCTGGCATATTGACTATAGCACTTTCACAGCATCATCTTTTAGGATTTGAAATAGCTCAACTGGAATTCCATCACCTCCACTAGCTTTGTTCGTAGTGATGCTTTCTAAGGCCCTCTTGACTTCACATTCTAGGATGTCTGGCTCTAGGTGAGTGATCACACCATCGTGATTATCTGGGTAGTGAAGATCTTTTTTGTACTGTTCTTCTGTGTACTCTTGCCACCTCTTCTTGATATCTTCTGCTTCTGTTAGGTCCATACCATTTCTGTCCTTTATTATGCCCATCTTTGCATGAAATGTTCCCTTGGTATCTCTAATTTTCTTGTAGAGTCTCTAGTCTCTAGTCTTTCCCATTTTATTGTTTTCCTCTATTTCTTTGCATTGATCACTGAGGATCACTGACCAACCTAGACAGAATATTAAAAAGCAGAGACATCAATTACTTTGCCAACAAAGGTCTAGTCAAAGCTATGGTTTTCCCAGTGGTCATGTATGGATGTGAGAGTTGGACTATAAAGAAAGCTGAATGCCAAAGAATTGGTGCTTTTGAACTGTGGTATTGGAAAAGACTCTTGAGAGTCTTCTCAAGATTGAAGGCAGGGAGAGAAGTGGACAACAGAGGATGAGATGGTTGGATGGCATCACTGACTCACTGGACATGAGTTTGAGTAGCTCCAGGATTTGGTGATGGACAGGAAAGACTGGTGTGCTACAGTCCAGGGGGTCGCAAAGAGGCAGACATGACTGAGCAACTGAATTAAATGATAAGGGAATAATAACATGCTTTCATAGAAAACGGGAAGGTCTATATAGCTATAAAAGCAGAATGTACTTTTAATTGCCTTAATAAATGCCTATTAATGGTGAGTTATCTATAAGATGTCCTCACAGGTGAAAGGTATAATTATTATGTGCTTAGGTAATTTTACAACATGAAGCCTTTGCAGGTTCCTGGACAATTGTCCATGCACAAACTGCAGAAGCCTCCAATTAAATCATTTTCATGAACATGTAGTTAAGTATCAAATCCTATTTTTAAAGGAATGCTATTGTACAATTCTTGTAAGTATTTGATTAGATGACAAGAAAAAAAGATTTATAGGTTTTGAATTTTTACAAATGAAGCAATACCTGAGGGATATTACACAATTTCAGAACCTCTTTGCAAATAAATTATGTTTTCATAATATATGTTTAAGTCCAGATACAACATATTCAGTCAGATCTCCCAGCAACAACCCTATTCAGGATTGAATTGCATCCAAGAGCAGACTCTTTCTAATAATATTTTAAGACAGCAAAATTGAATTGGCTTCCTTGCTATAACAAACAGGAAATTTTCAAGTTTAACTAAGGTAGTGTGAGTGAAGATCTTAAAACTAGTTCTCCTTGTGAAGAGGAGTCAGTCAGCACCTCATTTAGTCTACAGGCACAGTAACCAATTGGGACTGTCCCACAGGAGTTCAAGGATTTAGGCTAAATTACTTTCTATTAGGCAATTGAGACTGCAAAAAGCAGTAACTTCCTTAGCTCAGCCACTTATAGAAAGATTGGTTAAATAAGATGAGACTTGTCCTAGCTAAAAATGGGGCCTGCAGCTGGGAGGCTGGGAGGGCTCAGGGACAATGGAAGAGAGAGCTCTATTATATGGTGAAGCACTCTTAGTGCCAGAAAACTGTGAGAATGAAGCAGGAGTCACACCCAGCCAACCAGTGGACCTTATTAGTGTATGTAAATTTTATGCTTACATAGACATTTAGAAGACAATGTTAGTGTTAATATGACCCACTTTACCCACTTTGTTACACACGTTTCCTATAGGATTTCAAGCTTGTGCTCTACAGAATTATCCTGAATAATATAAACTTACATTCAAGGATTTCTCAAAGAGTACATTTGTTGTAAGTCTTTTTTAAGCCAGCTGAAAGATGACAGCATATGCCCTAAAATCAGAATCTGTGGAGACTTCCCTGGGATCCAAGGGCAAAGACTCTGCTCTTCCAATGCAGGGGGCCTGGATTTGATCCCTGGTCAGGGAACTAGATCCTGCATGTCACAACTAAGTCCTGGCACTGCCAAGGTCTTAAAATTTATTTATTTAAATTTTTAAAAATATTGTTGGTGGGAATACAAACTAGTACAGCCACTATGGAGAACAGTGTGGAGATTCCTTAAAAAACTGGAAATAGAACTCCCTTATGACCCAGCAATCCCACTGCTGGGCATACACACCAAGGAAACCAGAACTGAAAGAGATACATGTACCCCAATGTTCATTGCAGCACTGTTTATAATAGCCAGGACATGGAAGCAACCTAGATGTCCATCAGCAAAAGAATGGATAAGAAAGCTGTGGTACATATACACAATGGAGTATTACTCAGCCATTAAAAATAATACATTTGAATCAGTTCTCATGAGATGGATGAAACTGGAGCCGATTATACAGAGTGAAGTGAGCCAGAAAGAAAAACACCAAAACAGTATGCTGCTGCTGCTAAGTCGCTTCAGTCGTGTCCGACTCTGTGCGACCCCATAGACGGCAGCCTACCAGGCTCCCCCATCCCTGGGATTCTCCAGGCAAGAACACTGGAGTAGGTTGCCATTTCCTTCTCCAATGCATGAAAGTGAAAAGTGAAAGTGAAGTTGCTCAGTCGTGTCCAGCCCTCAGCCACCAGACTGCAGCCTTCCAGGCTCCTCTATCCATGGGATTTTCCAGGCAAGAGTACTGGAGTGGGGTGCCATTGCCTTCTCCACCAAAGCAGTATACTAGTGCATATATATGGAATTTAGAAAGATGGTAACGATAGCCCTGTATGCAAGACAGCAAAAGAGACATAGATGTATAGAACAGTCTTTTGGACTCTGTGGGAGAGGGAGAGGGTGGGATGACTTGGGAGAATGGCATTGAGACATGTATAATATTATAAGTGAAATGAATTCCCAGTCCAGGTTCGATGCAGGATATAGGATGCTTGGGACTGGTGCACTGGGATACCCAGAGGGATGGTGTGGGGAGGGAGGTGGGAGGGGGGTTCAGGATGGGGAACACATGTACACCCGTGGCAGATTCATGTTGATGTATGGCAAAACCAATACAATATTGTAAAGTAATTAGCCTCCAATTAAAATAAATAAATTTAAATTTTAAAAAAATAAATAAAATAAAAAAAGAATCTGTGTGATAGAGAATCCAAGTGGGTGATGAATACAGACCCCAGAAGCATGGCCTCTACCATATTGTCTTACATTGCACCGTGCTGTGCTTAGTCGCTCAGTCATGTCTGACTCTTTGCAACCCCATAGGCTGTAGCCCACCAGGCTTATCTCTCCATGGGGCTTCTCCAGACAAGAATACTGGAGTGGGTTGTCATGCCCTCCTCCAGGGAATCTTCCCAGTCCAGGGATCGAAGTCAGGTCTCCTGCATTGCAGGAGGTTTTACCAACAGGGAAGCCCAAGAATACTGGAGAGGGTAGCCTATCCCTTCTCCAGGTGATCTTCCCAAACCAGGAATCAAACTGGGCACTGCAGGCAGACTCTGCCAGCTGAGCTACCACGGAAGCCCATTGTCTTACACTGGTAAGACAATAATCTCTAACTGGCCCATTGACACCTTCTCTGGCTTATTTCTTGCCATCGTTTACTCACTGTGATTTAGATGTTGGGGAAATGCTGAGATTGGCCCTTAAAAAATTGGAAAATAAGAAGTTAAAGCCCAAAGTTGATAATAGATAAAAAATATAGATATGCAAAAAAAGTTTAAGTGACTTTGAGTAAGAAGCAAAAGAAGGCAGGAAGGGAGGGGGCATTCTTATCACAGAAAGCAGATAGTCACTCCAAGGTAAATACACTACTGACCCCAAATCAGCTCAGTTACCCAGAAAGTTTCAACAAAATTGGCCTGGGTATAAAGCAGCCCTATTTGATCATTACTATTTGCTTGGTACAAGTGGCCAAAATAAAAAGCCATACTCATGCTTTGAGCCACTGATGGTATGTAAAACATTTCCCTTCATTGCTAATGTCAAAATATTCTGTCATCTGTTAAACTGTAAATTAGGAGACAATTTTTGAGCATGTCCTAAGACTGAGAGAATTAGAACAGCTGTGATGGAATTGGGAAACACGTGTTGACTGTAGATTTCCCCAAAATCCATCCATAAAATTGTGAAAGGTTTTCTTTTTAATAAATTCCCCAGAAAACCGCATGCTGTGCTCACTGAAGCAAGAAGTAAAACGAAATGACTGAGCAATATTAAAAGGTGGAAAGTCAGATCTTTCCTCTGCAGTGTTTTAATGTTGAAATAAAAGGCACTGAGTAACCCGTGGCTCCTCCAGCTGGGATATCAGTGCCCTGCCCTTCTTCACACTGTCAGGGCAAAGAGTCACTGGAGAGACCATTTCCTCTCCATATTAAGGCAATTTTTAAATGCAAATCTTCCAACTGGACTTTCCAATCTCACATTTTCTGATGATGTGGTCTGTCTACTTAAAAAGGTTAGAGAAGCAGATTTTGTTTCAGAATTGGAGTAAAGTTACTACTGCATCAATCCATTTCAGGTTGGATGTTCAGTTCAGTCGATGGGAGAGGGTTTATTGTCTTCCACAAAAGCTTATTTTGCTACAATCCAAAATTACTGTGGTTCATGGGGTCACAAAGAGACACGACTGAACTGAACTGAACTGAAAGTTATTCAAATATTTTAAAAATCTAGGCTGGACTTTGAAATAAAGAATGGTGTTGTGAAATATCCTAGATTCTCTGTAATTGCTAGACTCACAGTAAAACTTCCACACCTCTTATGGGGTACATCGTATGCTCCAACTCTTTCAGTGTAAAGAGTACATGCTGCTGCTGCTGCTGCTAAGTCGTTTCAGTCATGTCCGACTCTGTGAGACCCCATAGACGGCAGCCCACCAGGCTCCACCATCCCTGGGATTCTTCAGGCAAGAACACTGGAGTGGGTTGCCATTTCCTTTCTCCAAGACATGAAAATGAAAAGTGAAAGTGAAGTCACTCAGTCGTGTCCGACTCTCCACGACCCCATGGACGGCAGCCTACCAGGCTCCTCCGTCCATGGGATTTTCCAGGCAAGAGTACTGGAGTGGGGTGCCATTGTCTTCTCTGAAAGAGTACATAGGGGCTTGCAAATAAGACAATTGCTCATTATCTGTTTTAAGCATAATCAGTATCAACAGGAAAGAGAATATTTCCAATCATGAGGTTCAAGTTTTTCCAGGGGAAATACTCTCTCTCCACTCCTGTCTGCTCATAGACGGCAGCCCACCAGGCTCCACCATCCCTGGGATTCTTCAGGCAAGAACACTGGAGTGGGTTGCCATTTCCTTTCTCCAAGACATGAAAATGAAAAGTGAAAGTGAAGTCACTCAGTCGTGTCTGACTCTCCACGACCCCATGGACGGCAGCCTACCAGGCTCCTCCGTCCATGGGATTTTCCAGGCAAGAGTACTGGAGTGGGGTGCCATTGTCTTCTCTGAAAGAGTACATAGGGGCTTGCAAATAAGACAATCGCTCATTATCTGTTTTAAGCATAATCAGTATCAACAGGAAAGAGAATATTTCCAATCATGAGGTTCAAGTTTTTCCAGGGGAAATACTCTCTCTCCACTCCTGTCTGCCTCCTCCCCTCACTAACAGATCACAAAAGAGGATTGATGGCCAATTGCATTTCCAAAATTTTATATTTAGAGGATGTATGCCACTCATTATGAACAGATATATTTAAATACATGCCAAATACATCTAACACTATCATATCATGCTTTTTTCCTGTCCATGCTCTGCTCTTATACAAAACAAAAATTTTCCCCCAGGCATAGTTGCAAACTGTGACCTCTCATATCCTATACTGGGGTCTGTGCCCACACTCTCTCTCTTCAGGTATCTTTACACAAAGACTCTTCTAATCACAACACAAGTTATTTTTAAACTGTCTTGTTCCTCAGGCAAAGAGAATGATTCTTTAGCAATGTAATGCGCATAATATCCACAAACAGTGGGAAGATATGATTTAAAATAAAAAGTGTCTTTTTTAGTGGGAAAAAAAGTAGAATTTTCAGAGTTCAAACACTGGAGTTGCCAATGAATAATAGAGATGAGTCTGAGGGTATATACAAGAAAAGCATGATAAAATGGACGGTTTTATTCCTGTTGATCTTAAATACAGTTCCATGCAGCTCTTAGAAGTGTCTGCCTGGGTCAGACATGCTGCCATGGTCAGGATGCTCTAAAACCCTCACAAGCTTTCCCTTCCTCTCTTCCTTTCATCAATCTGAGAGTCTTTCTCCTTTCATATCTATTATGGTATCTTCTGCTATTGAACTATTTCTTACAGCATGTTCTTTCTTTGTTCAACTGAGTTCCTTTTAATATCAGAAAAAGTGATAGCCTCATTTTATTTATATTATGAAGACAGGTTCTGGATTCAGACCTCCTCTGAATTAGAGTCCCAGTTCCAATATTTATTAGTTGTGCAACCTTGGGGAAATCACTCAAACTTTTTGTGCCTCAGTTTCCTCATAACAGGAATAAGAGAATCTAAGTCAGAGGGCTGCTGAAAAAAGATTTAATTTTAAAAAGTAAGCAAAGCATTCAAAAAGATACATTGCACTTAGATTATGTATAAATATTTATAAATAACCAGAAATTGTTTTTACAAAACTGGTGGGACTGTTGTTGACTGATGCTATTAGTTACATTGCTCACACAAGCTTTTTTAACTTTGTCCTTTAGAGTTCTTTCACGTTTTCTTTGTTATCTTCATTCGGTTTACCTACATTGCTTCAGTAATTCAATTACTTGAAATCACTTACTTGTGATCTCAGAGCTGCAGCGTTCATATCTGCAACAAGAAGAAAGCTGGACAGACAGCAAATTAATGACTTTTTGTGAAGCCACCGGAGAACTAAAGTCACAGAACAGTCATCCTCAAGTCTGGAGAGATGCAGATGTTCATATAAAAATAAGAGGGGTGTGCTGGACACGGGGATCCTAAAAGCAACCAGTCCTTCTGCTGAACTACTTTCATAGCAGTGAATGATTCAAAAATAGTCTTGTTCCTTTACCGTCTGGAGAAGACAGGCACACTGTCTTCTCCATACCACTGGGAGAGGAATAGAATCATTAAGGATATGCTGGATGAGGGGCAGCAGAACCACTGATGATAAAGGCTTGTTCCCTCCAACGACAACGACAACGTGCCTGCTCAGTCCTGCCTGACCCTGTGACCTCATGGACTGTAGCCCACCAGGCTCCTCTGTTCATTGGATTCTCTGGCAAGAATACTGGAGTGGATTGCAGTTTCCTTCTCAAGGGGATCTTTCCCAACCCAGGGATCAAATCCAGGTCTCCTGCACTGCGGGCAGATTCTTTACTGTCTGAGCCACCAGGGAAGCCTAAGAATCCCGGAGTGGGTAGCCCATCCCTTCTCCAGGGGATCTTCCCAACCCAGGGATCAAACCCACATCTCTTGCATCTCCTTTATCAGCAGGCAGATTCTTTATCACTGGACCACCCGGGAAACCCTTTGCTCCCTCCAAACCAGACCTAATACACAAATGCTGCTGTTGTTAATTTAGAGTCTGAAAGTTATTTTGTGACAAAACAGCAAACAGAAGAACCAGAGGCAAATGTGCAAGGGGAATCACACAATCTATACCCTTTCCTGCTTCACCCTGTCCCCTGGGCCTGCAGAGCCCCTTGTGACATTACAACGATCCAAAATGCCACATCTGCTCTCTCAAAATGTACCTCTCTGTGCTCTGACTCCTCTATTGCAACTACCCATTTCTCCTCCCTGATGGTGTTGGGTTGCACCCCACAGGACTACAAGGCCCATACGTATTCAGCTTCAAGACATAAGAGAGAGCCCAGGGTCAGCAACAGAGACATTGGTGGTTTAATGGATAGAGGAGCTTACCCATGTGAAGTAAGGTCCTGGAGTGTAACCCGAGGTGTAAAGCAGTCTGTGAGCAGAACATGGTGGCAGTCTTCACTCCTGGGTGAAAAGGAGATTACCAGCTCTGGGGGAATTGATTTCAGCTGGGCTCATTAGTTACCAGGGAAACCAGCAGAGAGGCATGGACCCTCACCACCCCTTTGATGAGAAAAATCACCAGCTGGGGCCTAAGGCAAGTACATAGGAAGGTCAGTCACGTGCATAAAATAAAGATGAAGCAGGTACTGGCCCAACAGGGGATGTACAGAGAGCAAGAGAACAACCATCTTGGATGAGCTGGCTTCTTACTTAAAGGTGGCTTCTTACTTCAATGAGGGGAATGATCATTTGTTGTTCAGTCACTCAGTTGTGTCCAACTCTTTGTAACCCCATGAACTGCATGCAGCACACTAGGCTTCCCTATCCTTTACCATCTTCTGGAGCTTGCTCAAACTCACGTCCATTGAGTCAGTGATGCCATCTAACCATCTCATCCTCTAGCGTCCCCTTCTCCTCCTGCCCTTCCCAGCACCAGGGTTTTTTCTAATGAGTCAGTTCTTCACATCAGGTGGCCAAAGTATTGGAGTTTCAGCATCAATCCTTCTAATAAATATTCAGGATTGATTTCTTTTAGGATTGACTAGTTTGATCTCCTTGCAGTCCAAGGGACTCTCAAGAGTCTTCTCCAAGGAATAATTATTATCCATTTTAAAATATTTATTTATTTGGCTGCACCAAGTCTTAATTGTGGCATGCGGAATCTTTTTTATTTTTATTAACTGGAGTGTAATGCTTTGGAATGTTATGTTTCTGCTGTACAACAACATGAATCAGCTATACATGCATGCTAAGTCACTTCAGTAATGTCTGATTCTTTGTGAATCTATGGACTATAGTCTGCCAGGCTTCTCTGTCCATGGGATTCTCCAGGCAAGAATACTGGAGTTGGTTGCCATGCCCTCCTCTAGGGGATCTTCTAGACCCAAGAATTGAACCTGTGTCGTTTATGTCTCCTGCATCAGCAGGGAGGTTCTTTATCACTAGTGCCACCTGGGAAGCTCCCGAATCAGCTATATGTATACATGTATCCCCTCCTTCTTGAGCCTCCCTCCCACCCCCCATCTCCATTCCAACCCTCTAGGTCATTACAGAGCACCAAGTTGAGCTTCCTGTACCATACAACAGCTTTCCACTGGCTATTACTTTAATGTCTGATTCTTTGTGACTCTATGGACTACAGTCCGCCAGGCTTCTCTGTCCATGGGATTCTCCAGGCAAGAATACTGGAGTTGGTTGCCATGCTCTCCTCTAGGGGATCTTCCAGACCCAAGAATTGAACCTATGTCGCTTATGTCTCCTGCATCAGCAGGGAGGTTCTTTATCACTAGTGCCACCTGGGAAGCCCCTGAATCAGCTATATGTATACATGTATCCCCTCCTTCTTGAGCCTCCCACCCCTCTAGGTCATTACAGAGCACCAAGTTGAGCTTCCTGTACCATATAACAGCTTGACTGGCTATTACTTTACACATGGATGTATATATATAAATATCAATGCTACTCTCTCAATTTGTTCCACAGTCCCCTTCACCCCCTGTGATTGGACATGCAGATTGCAAAATCTTTAGTTGCGGCATGCAGGATCTAGTTCCCTGATCAGGGATCAAATCTGGGCCCCCTGAACTGGGAGTGTGGAGTCTTAGTTGCTGGACCACCAGGGAAGTCCCAATTATTATCTATTTTTAAAACATATTCTTAGTTATAAACTACTGATAGAATAAAGGCTTCCCACTTAGGGAACCATCTAGTTCTCGATGGCCACACCAGAAAAGTAATCTTCTCCCCAGTTTTTCTACCAAAGCTACAACACTGCACTTAACTATAAAAAGCAGAACACTACTATTTCTGGACCATTGCCAACACCATGTTTTTATTTAACTTTTTATTTAAAATATTTTTAAAGTAAAAATTACCTGCAATCCCATGTTTTTATGATTATATAAGAAATAGAAGCCTCCCATCTAATCCAATCCTGAGAATTAACTACTGCTAATACTTCAGAGTGTAGCCTTCCCAGCTTTTCCTATATACATACAGATAAGTCTCTATCTCCATATATACAGCTAGGTACATACAGTAATGTAAGTATTGGATCTTCACAATAATATATTTGTGCTTGCCTTTATTTATTCAACAGGGCTTCCCAGGTGGCGCAAGTGATAAAGAACCCACCTGCCAACGCAGAAGACAAGAGAGACACAGGTTTGATTCCTGGGTCAGAAGATCTCCTAGAGAAGGGCATGGTAACCAACTCCAGTATTCTTGCTTGCAGAATCCCATGGACAGAGGAGCCTGGCAGGCTACAGTCCATAGGGTTGCAAAGAGTTGAACATGACTGAAGCGACTTAGCACATGTTATTTACTTACATTTATATGAGTCTGAAACATTTTTTCACTTAATATATCATGAGTCTATTACCCTGTTCAAATTATAAGTCTGCCTTTAAACAAGCACTTCCAATTGTGTCTGGAACATAGTAAGCACTCAGTAAATCTTTGCTTTGTTTCATTGCTATTTCCTCATTCTTCTAATACATGCATACTATTCAATTTTATGGATATACTTTTCCCTTACTGAGACACTAAATTTCTTCTAACTTTTTGCTTTTACAAACGGTGCTACAAGGGACATTCCTGTCCTTTCTAGGAGATTGATTCCAAGAACTGAAGTAGCCAGGTTAAAATATACAGACATTTGACATTTTAAAAATACATGCCACAAAGGGAGGTGCCACCTTACCCACAAAAGATTATACCATTCTCCACTTTGCTAACAGTGAGGAATGTCCATTTCCCCCACTCAGTCAGTACTGAGATTTTGCATTTTTTTGTACATTCATTTCCTGAGGGTGGAGGGAGTGGTTGGGGGTGAGTGCAAACTGCTTGTTCAGATCCTTAGCCCATTTTTCTACTGTATTTCTTCTTATTACTTTATATAATCTCTCTGTATAGAAGTTATATAAATCCTTTGTCTATTTTTACTTCTTGCAAATATTTTTCCCAAAATGTCATTTGGTTTGAATATTTTTGTGTTAATTTTTACCATAATTTTAAATATATACATAATCAAATGTATTGATTTTTTTTTTTTACTGTAAATTCTTATTGCCCTTGTTTTGCTTAGAAAGTCCAGAACATGTTCAAGTTGCTCTGCTCAGCAATGTCAGAGGCTTCTATACTGTTAGAAGCTGTGATTTGACAGAAAAATCAGTATGTATTTGAGAGCATAAACAGGAGGCTCTCCTAAAATAATGAAACAGTTACCTACTAATAAACCAACAAACATGCACCTCTAAATCCATGAAAACCACAGTGGCTAACAATATTTAAACATATATGTGAAATAAAAAGCTAGGAGGAACTTGACATGTCATTTTACAGATAAGGAAACTGAAAAGCAGAAAAGTTTTGTCCTATTCATGGTCATAGTGCATAATATATGAAACTACAGTAAGATCATAAGCTACAAGAGCTAGATGTTATAGTCCTCCAAGAAGATAAAGTTCAAAATATAAAAGAAAAGTAAGAATAGTTTCTGATGTGTCATAAGATCCAGACTGAATATGGCAAAAATACAGTTTCAGAGTTAATATTTTACCAAAATTCAAGCACATAAGGTAAAAGTAGTAGAAAAACATGAAACTTAAAATAGCAAATCATAAATGAAACAATACATTAATACCACATACCAACACAGGAGTTTCAGGTGGTCACTAGTGCTCTTCACAAATACCTCTGGCTTTTTCTCTTCCTGGCATATGATAGGATTGTAATTTCTTCCTCTCACTGACATCTTTAGGCCACAGGACTTGTCTGATGAATGAAATATGAGCAGAAAGGATATCTGAGCAGAAGACTTATGGATCCTCTTGCTTTCTCTCCTTTCCCCTCTGCCACAGTGACAGATAATACCCCAAATGGTGGCTCCTCTATTAACCTGGATCTAGGAGAAAAGATGACACAGAGCAGAGCCTCTAGCAGATAATGAAAAAGTAGCAGAAGCAAGAAATAAAACTTTTATGGTTCTAAGATATTGATATTTGGGGATTGTTTGTTACTTCAGCAAAATGCAAAGTAATTTATTCATAAATATTCACTGGGCACATGCTTTATGCCAGGCACTATCCTAGGTGGTAGGACTATAATATTATTTAAGAATCAGCCCATGACCTTAGGCATTTACAATCTAGCAGATGGAAAAGAAAAGTGGTAAAATGTACAATTATAACACAGTATGAAAAATGTCATTGGGATAAGCACTATAACGCAAAGGAGCCCAAAGTATGGATATATGGCCATGCCTTTTAGAGGAGGTTACTTCTAAGTTGAAAAATAACAGACAAATGGGAATTTTTTCAAAACTATTGGTATCTTTACAAATTAAACCAAAATATGGGAAAGGTAATGCTGTTTTAGAAAAAGAGAACAATATGTATATAAATAAAATGACAATAAGGAATCAACATGTACTCTTCAACTGGCCAAAATTCAAGAGACATTGCAGAGAATGGCCAGAATGTACCAGTTTACGAGGGATGCCATGACAAAGTATACAGGTGGAGTAGTTTAATCCACAGAAATTTATTTTCCTCACAGCTCTGGAGGCTTGAAGTCCAAGCTCAAGGTGTAAACCAGGTTAGTCTCTTCTGAGGGCCTCTTTCTTGGCTTGTGGATGGCCATCTTTCCCCTGCATCTTCACATGGATGTGCCTCTGTATGTGTCTGTGTCCCAATTTCCTCTTCTTTTAAGATGCCATGTGACCCAGCAATCCCACTGCTGGGCATACACACCGAGGAAACCAGAATTGAAAGAGACACGTGTACCCCAATGTTCATCACGGCACTGTTTACAATAGCTAGGACATGGAAGCAACCTAGATGTCAATCGGCAGATGAATAGATAAGAAAGTTGTGGTACATATACACAATGGAGTATTACTCAGCTATTAAAAAGAGTGCATTTGAATCCATTCTAATGAGGTGGATGAAACTGGAGCCTATTATACAGAGTGAAGTAAGTCAGAAAGAAAAACACCAGTACAGTATACTAACCCATACATATGGAATTTAGAAAGATGGTAATGATAACCCTGTATGCGAGACAGCAAAAGAGACACAGATATAAAGGAACAGACTTTGGGACTCTGTGGGAAAAGGCAAGGGTGGGATGATTTGAGAGAATAGCATTGAAACATGTATGTTACCATATGTGAAATAGATCGCCAGTCCAGGTTTGATGCATGAGACAGGGTGCTCAGGGCCGGTGCACTGGGATGACCCTGAGGGATGGATGGGGAGGGAAGTGGGAGGGGGGTTCAGGATGGGAAACACATGTATACCCATGGCT
Organism: Aepyceros melampus; assembly: GCA_006408695.1. Lineage (NCBI taxonomy): Eukaryota > Metazoa > Chordata > Mammalia > Artiodactyla > Bovidae > Aepyceros > Aepyceros melampus. The sequence goes on from SJXQ01002502.1 coordinate 223,917, forward strand.
GATTCATGTCAATGTATGGCAAAACCCACTACAATATTGTAAAGTAATTAGCCTCCAATTAAAATAAATTAATTTCTTTTAAAAAGATACCAGTAATGTTGAATTAGACCCACCCTAATGACTTCATTTAACCTAATTACCTCTTAAGGATCATGTATTCAAATATAGTCACATTCTATGGTACTTGGAGTTAAGACTTCAACATATGAACTTAGGGGGAGAGGGGAAGGACACAATTTAGCCCATGGCACCAAGGCTGCTGTCTTAGTTAGTTCTGGCTGCTACAGTAAGGGGCTTCCCTAGTGGCTCAGTCAGTAAAGAATCTGCCTGCAATGCAGGAGACCTGGGTTTGATCCCTGCATTGGGGAGATTCCCTGCAGGAGTTCATGGCAACCCACTCCAATATTCTTGCCAGGAGAATCTCCATGGACAAAGGAGCCTGGAAGGCTACAGTTTATGGGGTCCCAAAGAGTCAGACATGACTAACCACAGTCATAGGGTAGATGGATTGAACACTTGTATTCAAATATAGTCACATTCTATGGTACTTGGAGTTAAGACTTCAACATATGAACTTAGGGGGAGAGGGGAAGGACACAATTTAGCCCATGGCACCAAGGCTGCTGTCTTAGTTAGTTCTGGCTGCTACAGTAAGGGGCTTCCCTAGTGGCTCAGTCAGTAAAGAATCTGCCTGCAATGCAGGAGACCTGGGTTTGACCCTGCATTGGGGAGATTCCCTGCAGGAGTTCATGGCAACCCACTCCAATATTCTTGCCAGGAGAATCTCCATGGACAAAGGAGCCTGGAAGGCTACAGTTTATGGGGTCCCAAAGAGTCAGACATGACTAACCACAGTCATAGGGTAGATGGATTGAACACTTGTTTCTCACAGTTCTGAAAGATGGAAATCTGAGATCACCATGCCAGAATGATTGAGTTCTGGTGAGAGAACTTCCAGGCTTAAAGACAGCCACCTACTTACTATCTCCTCACATGACTGAGAGGTTATCTCTCTGGCTTCTCTTCTTTTAAGGGCACTAACCCCATTCATGAGAGCTCTGTCCTCATGAACTAATCACCTCCCAAAGGCTCCACCTCCACATCTTGGATTGGGACTTCAGCTTGTGAAACTGGGGAGATGTACACCCCACACCCGAGGTCAGGGGTGGTGGCCAAGAGGAACTACCCCAAGTCTGAGGTCAAGGACAGCAGCTGAGAGGAGCAACCCCACATCCAAGGAGTGGTGGCTGTGCAGGTGCAGTGGGGCTGAGAAGAGCTACTCCTCCTTCTAGGTCAGGAGGGGAGACCCCCTCCAAGGTAAGGAGCAGAGGCTGTGCTTTGCTGGAGCAGCCGTGAAGAGATACCCCATGTCCAAGGTAAGAGAAACCCAAGTGAGAAGGTAGGTGGTGCGAGAGGGCATCACTGAAACCATACTCACAGAAAACTAGCCAATCTGATCACACAGACCACAGCTTGTCTAACTCAATGAGACTAAGCCATGCCCTGTGGGGCCACCCAAGATGGGTGGGTCATGGTGGAGAGATCTGACACAATGTGGCCCACTGAAGAAGGGAATGGCAAATCATTTCAGTATTCTTGCCTTGAGAACCCATGAACAGTATGAATAGGCAAAATGATATGATACTGAAAGAGGAACTCCCCAGGTCAGTAGGTGCCCATATGCTACTGGAGATCAGTGGAAAAATAACTCCAGAAAGAATGAAGGAATGGAGCCAAAGTAATGTGGCCCACTGAAGAAGGGAATGGCAAATCATTTCAGTATTCTTGCCTTGAGAACCCATGAACAGTATGAATAGGCAAAATGATATGATACTGAAAGAGGAACTCCCCAGGTCAGTAGGTGCCCATATGCTACTGGAGATCAGTGGAAAAATAACTCCAGAAAGAATGAAGGAATGGAGCCAAAGAAAAAACAATATCAGTTGTGGATGTGACTGGTGATAGAAGCAAGGTCCGATGTTGTAACAACAATATTGCATAGGAACCTGGAATGTTAGGTCTATGAATCAAGGCAAATTAGAAGTGGTCAGACAGGAGATGTTGAGAGTGAACATCAACATTCCAGGAATCAGAGAAGTAAGATGGACTGGAATTGGGTGAATTTAACTCAGATGACCATTATATCTACTACTGTGGGCAGGAATCCCTCAGAAGAAATGGAGTAGCCATCATGGTCAACAAAAGGGTCCAAAATGCAGTACTTGGATGAAATCTCAAAAATGACAGAATGATCTCTGTTCGTCTCCAAGGCAAACCATTCAATATCACGGTAATCCAAGCCTATTCCCCAACCAGCAAAGCTGAAGAAGCTGAATTTCAATGGTTCTATGAACCCTACAACATCTTTTAGAACTAACACCCATGAAAGATGTCCTTTTCATTATAGGGGACTGGAATGCAAAAGTAGGAAATCAAGAAACATGTGGAGTAACAGGCAAACTTGGCCATGTAGTATGGAATGAAGCAGGGCAAAGGCTAATAGAGTTTTGCCAAGAGAACGCACTGGTCATAGCAAACACCCTCTTCCAACAACAAAGAGAAGACTCTACACATGGGCATCACCAGATGGTCAACACTGAAATCAGATTGATTATATTCTTTGCAGCCAAAGAAGGAGAAGCTCTATACAGTCAGCAAAAACAAGACCGGGAGCTGACTGTGGCTCAGATCATGAATTCCTTATTGCCAAATTCAGACTTAAATTGAACAAAGTAGGGAAAGCTATTAGATCATTCAGGTATGACCTAAATCAGATGCCTTATTATTTTACAGTGGAAGTGAGAAATAGATTTAAGGGACTAGATATGATAGATAAGAGTGCCTGATGAACTATGGACGGAGGTTTCTGACACTGTACAGGAAACAGGGATCAAGACCATCCTCATGGAAAAGAAATGCAAAAAAGCAAAATGGCTGTCTGGGGAGGCCTTACAAATAGCTGTNGAAAGCACATCCACTGCACCTTACCTTGGACGAGGGGTATCTGCTTACCGCCACCATTCCTGACCTTCAACATAGGATAACTCCTCTAGGCCCTTCTGTGCCTGCCCAGCCACCACTCCTCAGGTTGCTCCTCCAGGCCACTGGCCCTGGCCTTGGGCATGGGTGGCTCCTCTCAGCTGCCTCACATCTCCTTATGTCTCCAGTGTGGAACTCATTGTTAACACTGAATCAGCACACGTGACTTCCCAAGCAGGTCAGGCAAATAACTATACTGCCATAAAAATAAGAATACTAAGAATTTCAAATTCTGGAGGGATAAGGTAGAGAGAAAAAGATAAGTGTTTCAATTCTGCTTACAAAGGTATAATTTACCAAACTGCTTAAGGAGGAAATTTTCTTTATATGTGGAAAAGGAAGATTAAAAGACAGTAACATTTCAGACAAAGTCATAAAGATGATTATTCAGACCTGTGTAAGTATTTCTTATTGATCATAATTTCTGTAACAGTTCATAAAGTCATAAAGTTTTTCTTTCAGAGTTTTGGAATGTCTTACCCAGTTCAGTGGTATTATCTGAAAGTTATCAGAAATCTGCACTTGTCCAAAAGTCTTCTATTAACCTTCTTGAAGAGCTTCATTTTTGTAAAGGCATCAGAGTAAAAGAACTTTTTATAAATGACAAAAGACTTTAAGTGGCATAGTTAAGATATGACTACAATGCAAATGAAGGGTAAAATTTTATTTTTCTGTGACATAAAAATTTTAAGATAATAACCAGAATTATGACTGACAACATACCAGGACATATCTAAATCTTAGGAATTTCATTTTGCTTCTAGAATGTTCATATTAGTAATATTTGTCCATATAATATAACCTAGGAAAGTTTATCATTACTTATTTGACAATGTGTTCCACATTATTTAACATATCAAATAAGCCTCATTAATTTAATATATTCCTTTGAGATGTTTCAGGGGCCCTCTGAAACACCCTAAAGGTAGCTAGAGATCAAAAGGACTTCATCTAGAATTTGATTTGGGGAGGTTTGTCAAAGATAACAAAAGGTTTTAAAACACTTGGTCAAATAGGATCACAGCCACTGTGAAACGATATTCAGTTAATCATTTAACCAAAACGACAATAAAGGATTTCAAAAGTAAACTACAGTAAGTTATAACAGGGCACTTAAAAGGTAGAGAAACTTTACAATCTATTTTCAAAAGCAGATTAATATTCCATGAAAAATTTGTTCACTTAACAGAGAGAAAACCAAATTTTAGTTTTGTACCAGCTTACTTTTAATATTAAAACATTCACTCAATTAAATTTATTACAATGTTCGCCAGGTCTAATCACATACAAAACTCTTCTTAGAGATTCTTTTCAACAAACCTATAACTTCCTGTTTCTACCTTCAGATTTCTGTCCCAAGATTTCCCATTTTCTCTATATTTTTTAAACTTATCTTAGGACAAAACTACTTTCTATTCCCGTAACAAAAAAATTACAATCCTTTTACTTTTTTTACCCTTGCATATGATGATGCTTTCCTTATTAATTTTTAGTAGTTCCAGTTATATGTATTAATCAGAATGCTCAACCTTACAACCTCTAACCTCTAGAGAAAACCAAGAAGCAAGCAATTGTGAATTATCATGCTAGCATCTACAGATTTGCAAACTTATGAACATATTCTACAACCTCAAGAAACACAGATTTTCTCATAGCATTATTTCTCTCCTATATGTGGTATACATGTTCAATAAACCCAAACATCTTTGCTTTTTTAATCTTAAAAGATGAAAGTAGGTAAATTTATACATGTTCAACAATTAATGTTTCATTATTGTATGTTATTTGGAAATGATCCAGATATTCAATAAACGTCCACCATTTACCTTACTTTAGAAAACCTCTAGTTTTAAATTACTAAAAAGATTTGGAGAAACTATTTATATAGACATACTGTAAAGTAATAAATTTTTTTAAAGACCTCAGAAAGTTTTTAAAATTTGAAGAAACACTGGTTTATAACCTTGTCTAAGTTTTATGTGTACAACATTATGTTTCATCTTTTGTATACGCTACAGTGGTACCTACCACAAAAAGTTTCCATCTATCATCAGTTGTTTGGTCCCTTTTACCCATTTCACCCTTTCCCAATACCCCTCCCCTCTGGTGACCAGTACTTTGTTCTCATTAGCTATGTGTTTGCTTTGGTTTCATTTTACTTTTATATTCCACATATGAGTGAAATCATACAGTATGTGTCTCTCTCTGACTTATTTCACTTAGCATCATCTCAAGGTCCATCCACATTGTAGTAAATGGCAGGATCTCATCTTTTTTTTAACAACTGAGTAGCATTCCATTGTGTATATATATATATACCACATCTTTTTTTCCCTCATGAATGCTGTATTTTTGAGATAGAATTAATGTCATAAAATCCAGTCTTCTAAAGCGTACATTTCAGTGCATGTGTGTATAGTCATGTTTGACTCTTTGCGACACAATGGACTGTGGCCCACCAGGTTCCTCTGTCATGGGATTTTCCAGGCAAGAATACTGGAGTGGGTTGCTATTTCCTTCTTCAGGGGATCTTACCAACCTAGGGATTGAGCCCACATCTCTTACATCTCCTGTATTGGCAGACGGATTCTTTACCACTAGTGCCACCTGGAAAGCCTCAGTACATTTCAGTGGTTTATAGTATTTTAACAAAGTTGTTACCATCATCACCACTAGTTCTATCAACCAAAGAAGAAATTGTGTATCCATTGGCAGTCATTTCCCATTTCTCACTTGGTCCCTGGCAATTGTTAGTGAGCTTTTTATGTTTATGCCTATTCTGGATATTTCATAGAAATGGGAGTAATTACTCTACTTCAGGCTTCCTTTGAAACTGTGGGTAAAATACATTTCACCTGCCTTTTCTCATCAAGGTTTTAAGACTTCCATGTCCTCTAAGCAGCATGTAACCTAAACAAGAAGCCAAAGGGACTTGACTGGTGGTCTGGTGGTTAAGCCTCCATGCTTCCAATGCTAGGGGCCTGGGTCCTATCCCTAGTTAGGGAACTAGATCTCACATGCTACAACTAAAAGATCTCGCATACCTCAACAAAGATCAGAGACAAAAATAAATAAATATTATTTAAAAAAAGATATTTGCCCAAGTTGCTTTCCAGGAACTTGGAGTCAGCGGCATCTAGGTTGACCTGAGCCAAGAGTCAGGCGTGTCTAGCTTGTGCTACGCTGGTTAGGACTAGATAGGATTATCACCCTTGAACTGGGCACGCATGGGCATCTGCACTTGTGACCTTTTGAACTTGCAGAGGCCTGTAGCGTAGTTACACCTGAGTAGATAGACGATTATCACATTTTTCTAATTACCTTTCCCCACTCTCCAAGCCTCAGACAGCCCTGATTCTTTTTTCTTTATCCCATAAACACCTGAGCTCCTTGCCTTCTTGGAACAGATTTTGAGACCTGTTCTCCCATCTCCTCGCTTTGCTGCAAACTTGGTGCCTCACTGATACACCACATCTTTACTCATTCATTCAATGGCATGCAAGTTATTTCCATATCTAGGCTATCATATATAATACTGTGATGAACATGGGATGCGTATATTTTTTTGAATTAGTGTTTTTTATTCTCTAGATAAATACTCAGAAGTGGAACAGTTGAATCATATAGTTCTATTCTCTTTTTAAATTGAAGTAGAGCTGATTTAGTCTCATGTTAGTTTTAGGTATATGGCAAAGTGATTCAATTTATCTGTATATATGTACATTATTATTTTCCATTATAGGTTACATATTGTATAAGTATATAATTATTTTCCATTTAGGTTATTACAAGATATTTAATATAATTCTCTATGCTATACAAATTCTTGCTGCTTATCTTTTTTAATGTGTAGTATCCATTAACCCTGTACTCTTATTAATAATTATTCCACCCCTCCTGCCTCTTTGGTAATGGTAGTTTGCTGCCTATGAGACTGTTTCTATTTTATATACATTCATTTGTATTATTTTTTAGATTCCACATATAAGTGATATTATATATTTGTTTTTGTCTGACTTCACTAAGTTTAATATTCTCTAGGCCCATCCATGTTGCTGCAAATGGGAATATTTCATTATTTTATGGTTAAGTAAAATTCCATTGTACATATATACCACATCTTCTTAAGCCAATCATCTGTTGATGGGAATAATTTCTTAAAGCATGCACCCATACAAGAATACTGGAGTGGGTTGCCATTTCCTTCTCCAGGGGATCTTCCTGACTCAGGGATCGAACCTGTGTCTCCTGCTTGGCAGGCAAATTCTATACCACTAAGCCCCCAGGGAAACCCCCAAAAAACTCTTACCCAACTTGTATTTAATTTACTTATGAAAATATCATTATACCAAGTTACTTTTCTTGCTGAAAACTTTTGTAACACAGAAAACATAAATTTAACTTTTAGTAAACCTAGGTACAATAGTGGAGAAGGCAATGGCATCCTACTCCAGTACTCTTGCCTGGAAAATCCCATGGATGGAGGAGTCTGGTGGGCAGCAGTCCACGGGGTCGTTAAGAGTCGGACATGACTGAGCGACTTCTCTTTCACTTTTCACTTTCATGCATTGGAGAAGGAAATGGCAACCCACTCCAGTGTTCTTGCCTGGAGAATCCCAGGGACGGGGGAGCCTGGTAGACTGCTGTCTATGGGGTGGCACAGAGTCGGACACAATTGAACTGACTTAGCAGCAGCAGCAGGTACAATAGGAGTTTTACATTTAAGGCTGTCAACTCTAAAGAGAGACTTATTTCATTTTTTAAAAAATTCTTTATTCTTCTTCTTTTTTTTTTTTTTTAAATCTTTTGCAGCACTGTGCAGCATACAGGATCTTAGTTTTCCAAAAATCCCATGGATGGAGGAGTCTGGTGGGCAGCAGTCCACGGGGTCGTTAAGAGTCGGACATGACTGAGCGACTTCTCTTTCACTTTTCACTTTCATGCATTGGAGAAGGAAATGGCAACCCACTCCAGTGTTCTTGCCTGGAGAATCCCAGGGACGGGGGAGCCTGGTAGACTGCTGTCTATGGGGTGGCACAGAGTCGGACACAATTGAACTGACTTAGCAGCAGCAGCAGGTACAATAGGAGTTTTACATTTAAGGCTGTCAACTCTAAAGAGAGACTTATTTCATTTTTTAAAAAATTCTTTATTCTTCTTCTTCTTTTTTTTTTTTTTTTAAATCTTTTGCAGCACTGTGCAGCATACAGGATCTTAGTTTTCCAACCAGGCATCGAACCCACACCCCCTGCTTTGGGAGCTCAAGAGTCTTAACCACTGGACTTCCAAGGAAGTCCCAGGCCTATTTCATTAAATCAACAAACTCATTTTTATTCACTAAAAAGTAATCCTAGAGCACATATTCTAAAAAAAAAAATTGCCTTAGTTTCTATCACATTCAGAAATATTTAATTTAAAAGCACTTATTTTTAAGCCAATTTAAAAAAGCTCTTTATGAATTAGATTTTGTGGGAGGGAGCCTTTCCAGTTGGTTTGGTAGGATAAAACTATTGAAAACCATGTGGTTGGACAGTTTTAAGCTTCTCTAGGTATGAACCTTGGTTTGTTTCAGCTCTTGTACATCTCAGTTTTTCCCTCTGGCAGTCTAAAACTGCTGCGGGCACTTGGAGCTCTGGATGGCCAATCCTTATGTGCGTGTGTGTGTGTGTCCCTGGATAAGCGAGTTTTTAATTAGCGAGTGGGCTTCCCTATGCACTGCTGCATAGTAATGAAGACTATACCATTCCTACAAGTTTCTCAGTTTCCTAGAAAGCTGAAACCAATTTGGAGGAGCTTTTTATCACTTCTTTTCAGAACTTGAAGCTCTTATATGGTATCTTCACTTTTAGTTTGACAAACTCTGTTAAAGTAGCCAATTTAAGGGAAAATGCTATGCCATCCCCTTAGCTGATCACCCAGTCCAAACCTTCCCAGTATCTTTTAATTGATCAATTTCAATGGAGAATTCAAGTCTTCCCAGTATCTTTCAACTAAGAATTCAGGGTACCTCTTTCCTGAAGTGCCTAAAGTTCAAGGAAACACCACTCCTTACAGCAAAGAATTTATCAACCAAGATGAGATGTCTGAGACCCAGGAGAGACATACCCAGTTGTCTGGACTCCTGGTGGAGGTGGATGGGCACAAGGGGCCCTTGCTGGTACCAAGGCTTTGGATCCTCATAGAACTCAGCTGAAGGAGAGACATCAGCTGAGTCCCTTCATGGTCACCAAAACTGTCCACTGAAAGAAAAACATACAACATAAAAGTTGTGAATTTCCATTTTACTCAGGGAACCACTGAGGACCATAGCCTGGGAAGCAGCCTCTCAGACAGCTCTGAGGAACCGCTCCAAGGAGATAAGGGATGAGCCAGTAAATATAAAAATTTTGGGCTAGGAAATATATGACGTCAAGCACATATCTTCATAATAGATTACTGTTAATCACAAAGAACAGATATCTGAAGTTAAGGAATTTAGTGCTTTTTTATGTATGGGAAGATGCAAGAACCTGCGATCTTTGAGATTTTTTTCTGAAATATGCATCTTAACTATCTAGAGATCCATTCCAAAATAAAAGAATGCTCCATCCTGTCTTTGCATCTTGATTCCTCTCAGGGTGTACTGTTGTTGGGCAATTACAGTGGACTGACTTAACCCTTTGTATAGGTGGATCATGAATGACACCTTGGTCCTTTTTTTTTTTTTTTTTTTGTTCACAGAGGTTTTAGTTCAGTAAGTAAGGCATAATGACTTAATCCATTACTGAAAGGTAAGTGTTACCTACCAGACTATGCTTGGGAGGAAGAACAGGGAAGAGATGTCATCTGAATTCTCTTCACCTTCTCCAAATAAGATCATGTGCCTCTTGCTTTATGAACATCTTCAACAGGAAATAATACCATTATCCTGCAGTAAAGTTCAAGCAAACTGCAAATGTGAAAGAGTTGCTTGTAAGAGGTAACACATCAGCTTAAGTTCACAGTAGTCAGTATGTGCATGTGTAGGGTCAGAATGTTTCCTGAGGTTCTGAGGAGGAGAGAGAAGAGAGTTGGCTGAGAGCACAAATATCACAGAGGTGACAGGATCAGGAATTCAGCTTTAGACTGTACAAGAGCTGGGATGCTGGAGGTAGTCTCAGCTGACTTCACAATTGTGTAGTAACTGTAACTGAGTGTCAGTATTGTCAGCCTTATTCTTCCTGAGGTGGAGAAGGAATATCAATAAGGCAAGATTCCAAACATTCACAGGTTCCTGGCCATACTACTATGAGAACTTCTTTTAACTAAGTTTGGCCACAATCTTCAAGCTCCAGAAATTCATAACTGAATGTATCCAAATGAATGTAACTAATGTGATTAATATATGTAGTTAACAAATATTTAAATTGATATCTTATGCCAGTTATATTGATATCAACTCTCCTTTATTGATCTCAGAATAATTTAAAAGACAGAGAATAAAAAAGACTAGAAATAAGTAATAATCATGAATACAGATAGTACATAATTAAATAAAATTAAATTATTAAATAAAAAATAGAATTTTTCAAACTGATAATGTACAGACACCTCTCTAAAGGAAAATAAACTTCTCATAGACCATCTAGTCCTTATACAAATTACTTTTATTATAATGTTTGATAAAACTATATCAACATAACCTTGGTATAAATGCCTTATTCTTATATAGCTATAAAACCAAAACATACTTACAAACTCAATATAAAGTCAAATAAGTTTCACCTAAACAATATCTGATGTGACATTTGATGCTGTTTTGCTGAAATGAAGACCCTACCTGCAATGTAAATTTGCATGATATAGATTCTTTGTACTTTAATGATCTGTCTCTTAGCTCTTGACTGCTCAATGGAGAAGATGCCTGCCTTCTGTCCAAATGGATTCTCCTGAGACTCCTATAAATTCCAAAGGTGGAGGTAAGGGGTTGTGCTTGGAAACCTAACTGTCCCAAATTTATGTTTAGAAGGGTTGAACTGAATAAACGAACACAATACCCTGGGATGGGATAATGATTATTGCATTATAAAAAAAATTTGGGGGAGGGGGTAAGAACATTTAAGCTCTACTCTTTTAACACATTTCAGTTATAAACACGGCTCAATTTTTTTCATGAAAATGATAGTATACTAGTCATACTCTCATGGTGCTTCATGTTAGCACTATAAATTTAGATACATTTTCCATTGTGAAGCTGTACCATTATTTAGCCAGCCATTCTTGATAGTAAGTAAGTAAAGTCACTCAGTCGTGTCCGACTCTTTGTGACCCCATGGACTGCAGCCCACCAGGCTCCTCAGTCCATGAGATTCTCCAAGCAAGAATACTGGAGTGGGTTGCCATTTCCTTCTCCAAGGGATCTTCCTGACCCAGGGATCGAACCCAGGTCTCCCGCATTAGAGGCAGACGCTTTAACCTCTGAGCCACCAGGGAAGTCCCCATTCTTGATAAGTACCATAAAATAATACATAAGTACCATAAAATAATACATCCAATCCTGCTTTTTTTCATTCCAGGTTCACAAAGTAGCTTTCTGATTATCTATAGATGCACACACCAGCTACAAGAAGAGAAATTAATAACCAGAGAATAAAAAGTATCATCTTATCAGCAAAAGAGCATTCTGGATAGAATATTACACGGAAGTCTGGAAATGAGTGCTTTCTTTAGTCCTGATCACCTGTAGGGATCCTAAAACTCTAATCAGCTTTGTGTTTGCTCCAGAATAGGAAGTAAGGTGACTTCACCTGCACACCACCTGGGGAGATAACTTTACGTTAAGCAACTACATTGCTTAGTGGCTGTCTCCTTCTTGATTCCATTTCAAGTTTTAACACTACCTTCATTGTCAGAGTTGGTTGGTTTCAGCAGCAAGAGCCTGGGACATGAAATGGAAAGTCTTAATCAAAGGAATAGAGATTTGAATTGGGCCTTAATAGACAGATACAATTTAGATAGGTGACCCAGATAGTGATTAACAAGTGAGGGCCATATAATACAAGCAAGTCCAGCTGTCATTTTCTGAAGGACTGTATACAACATTGATAGCATGGACTGAAAATACATAGTGGGATAATACCTGTGGTGGGAAAAAAATACATGAGAGAGGGCATCTTCAGTGCCATCACTCTCTTCAAAACATAATGAGATAAGAAAAGGGATAAAAGGGGTACACATACTGGAAAGGAAAAAAGACAACTAATGTTACTTTTTGGCTGCGTGGCTTGTAGGATCTCAGTTCCCGACCAGGGATGGAACCCAGGCCACAGTAATGAAAGCCTGGAATCCTAACCACAGCTCTTATTTGCAGATTATATGATTCTTCTCCATGCAAAAAAAGGAATCCAAGAGAACAAGAGCCAGTACTTTGGCCACCTCATGCAAAGAGTTGACTCACTGGAAAAAGACTCTGATGCTGGGAGGGATTGGGGGCAGGAGGAGAAGGGGATGACAGAGGATGAGATGGCTGGATGGCATCACTGACTCGATGGACGTGAGTTTGAGTGAACTCCGGGAGATGGTGATGGACAGGGAGGCCTGGCGTGCTGCGATTCATGGGGTCACAAAGAGTCGGACACGACTGAGCCACTGATCTGAACTGAAGCATAGAATGCCACACGGTATAAAAAGACAATTTTTCTGACTGTAACATAGAACATAACTTTTTAGAAGTGGAGCTTTTCTGACAACCTGTGACCACATATCAGCTCTTATGCTTCCATAGATCCTGCTGGGACTCCCTATCCTCACTCTCTGAGGATGAGAGGCCTGACTCTGCCTCCCTGGATTGAGCCAAGATCATGGTCCCCAGATTTCAGAGAGGGCTAGGCCTGGTGTGCATAGTGGGCCAGGTTATCTGGAGAGGAGGAGGCAGAGTGTGGAGAAGGAGATGGCTGCAGCCATGGTGAATGATGATAAGGTAGGGGAGGAAGAGGACAAGAGAGGGCTGGCTCCTGAAGAACTCTCTCAGGCAGAGCTGGATATCATCACTTAAAGCAGTGCTCCTCAAACATGCTTAGAGGTGAGGCATAATTTAAAAAGTAAGAAGTTGCATTTTTAGAGAGCTTTCCCCCAAAGATTCTAAGATTTCACCAAGTATAAAGCAGATGCCATGGAATCTGTGTTTCTGTTTAACAAGTGATGTTATGCTGGATAGACTACAACTAGTCTAAAAACAGGATAAATAAGGGACTTCTAGAATCATGTTTAACATACAAATAACCCAATCCAGAGTACACGGAATACTGGAATGTATGGAGATACAACAAAAATCTTACTGAACATCTGCAGCAAGCACTGACAAGGTGGTAAAAAAAAATCCAAAATATCTCAATTTTATCCTCTATGAAAGCATTAAGCCTCTGCTACTTAGTCGTTCAGGTTTTTAAGAGTTAAAGTGAAGTCGCTCAGTCATGTCCGACTCTTTGCAACCCCATGGACGGTAGCCTAGCAGGCTCCGTGGTCCATGGGATTTCCCAGGCAAGAATACTGGAGTGGGCTGCCATTTCCTTCTCCAGGGGATCTTCTCAACCCAGGGATCAAACCCGGGTCTCCTGCATTGCAGACAATTTACCGTCTGAACCACTAGGGAAGAGTTAAGACATGGCCAAAGAGTTAATATTGTACTCTTCAAGCAAAGCTTTTGACAAACTGGAGGTGAAAAGCACGTTGCCTGCTGCCACCTGGTGGCAGAACCATATATTTAACCAAGACTGGCAACTAGTCTGAAGATGGGTACTTGGAGAAATAGCCATTAAGAAACTTGGAAAAAATCACTTGAAATCTTTAGGACTCTACTCCTTTTTAAAAAGGACTATTACTGAAATTATAATGTTGATACAGGCAATCAAATATAAGAGTTTCAATAAAATAGTAAATATCCTTGTGCACGCTAAGTTGGCTTCAGTCGTGTCTGATTCTTTGTGATCCTATGGACTGTAGCCTGCCAGGCTCCTCTGTCCATGGGATTTTTCAGACAAGAATAATGGAGTGGGTAGCCATTCCCTTCTCCAGGGGATCTTCCAGACCCAGGGATCGAACCCTGGTCTCCTGCAATGCAGGCAGATTCTTTACCACGTGAGCCACCAAGGAAGCTTCCCCCACAAAAAAATATTCTTATAGTCCAGCAAACATTCTGCCATTTAGTAGTGAGGGCCAAACTTATTTTTCCAGGGTTATTCTTTTTTTCTCTTGATTACGATTGTGGGCTGGTAGCTTGTGAACATGTGGTAGATGATCAGAAACTGGAAATGTGGTCAATGAAAGAGGTCTTGGCCATCTTTCCTTTCATCTATTCCATTTTCTCTAGGGTGAAGCCACCTCTTTGAATCAGGACAGGCTATTGGGAAGGTGTCAGATGACTGGAGATCTTGGGAAAGATAGATCTCACCAGTAGCTGGAGAATCTGGTTATCTACATGGTGAGAATTAAAAGGTTCTATAAAGGTCTTCTGTCTTCTCAATATCTTCTCCAGCACTTTGAAGTGTGGATGGAATAGGGGTGTCTTGAGTTGACCTGGCACCATTTCCCTGTTTAAAAAAAAAAAAAAAAAGAATTAGAGGCCCAAAATGGAGTCACTTGTGCTAAAAGGAAGACTTAATACCTGACCTTATGGCAGTCACAATCCGCTCCAAGAAGGTAATCCTAACTGGTCAGTGTGAATTTTGTGGTCAGCACTAATGAGGTAAACCTTTCCACCCTTGAAAGGAAGATGAAGTAAACTGGCACAAAGATCCCTTCATCCACTATGGACAGGCTACCTAAGTTTGAAATAATCTTTGTCTTTGACTTCCTGATCTTACCTTTAAAAATCTCTTTCTATAGCCTTTTGGAGGTCCCCTCTACTTGCTAAACTGGATGCTGCCCAATTCATGAATTATTCATAAAGCTAATTAGAGATTTTAACGTTTACTCAGTTGGAGCAACATCCCTGAGATTCGTCTGGTTTTCCCATCTCTGTGTTGATTTCATTATCAAGCCTGGTACCAAGAAAGCTCCAACAGTTTCAGGCCTCACAAGAAATTCAGAAGATAAGTAAACTGCTTCAGTCCTACTATTCCAAGCAATTCAGCCCGATTAAACTATCCACTGTTTAGAGCAGAACTTTGGGTTTGGGAATGGGACTTACTATTTGAATTAAGACAATCCTTGAAGAAGGAAGTGAAGTAAGCTTCCTTCAAGACATATGGAATGAAGGGGTCTAACTGGATATAAATAATCATACGAATAAAATCCTGGTTGTGTTCTATTCAGGTGAGAGAGGGGAAGTGGATGCTGAGTAGGCAACCAACAACATTCTCTTAGACCAGGAATTGATTTAGCACAATGCAACACACATTGATAACACTCAAATGAAATTCAACTAGTGTCAGGCAATCAATAACCAATAGTGGGGATCACAGCAAACAGGAATAAAATAACCACTCAGCTCTAGGCAATGTGGCCATGCAAAAATATAAACCTAGTGTTGCCAGACCTTCAACATTTTCAAGAGAAGCTGGTAATCTATCTATCTATATATTTTTTGGCCGTGCCATGTGACATACGAGAACTTAGTCCCCTGGTTAGGGATGGAACGCCATATAGCCTACACTGGAAGCATGGAGTCTTAACCACTGGACAGCCAGGAAAGTCCTAAAATATCTTAAAAGGCAGTCAATAGTGTCCAAAATAAACAAAGCATACCTGTCGGCTAAGTACAGCCTGTGACCTTCAACTTTACAAACTTTGGGCTAGATTCATTGCATGCCATTCAGTGGTTCTGTGTCTGCAAGATTTGCCAAGAGCAAAGAAGTCAAAGGAGGGAGGTCAGAGAGAGTCATTTCATATAAAGCTTTCCCTTACAGGTCCTCAAACATGGTTCTCAGGCTTCTGCTTCACCCAAAGAGTTCATTTGGAGCCAGTGCCTCTTTACCGCTGGGCAGTGTTCTAGTATCAGGAAACATGAACACTTGTTTCCCACTGTTTACATTCTGACTTTACTGGGTAGGTTTTTATACCTCTGTGAGGCATACAGCTTTTTATCAATAAATTAGTTAGATTACCTTCCTATCATTAAAACACATTCAGTTTAATTAAGTAGAAAATAGCAGTTTGTTATTAACTAAAATCAATGCTTAATTAGCTTAAAATAGACGAGTGTTAAGATCAGAAACAACTTATTGATTTATGTTTATCTATTCCCTGGTCAATTGCTTGTTGAAAAGATACACAAAGGTAGTAACTGTCAATCCCGTTTGCACATTAGAATCTAGGGGGGTGGGGGAGGGTTGGGAAATGCTTTTTTTATAAAATGTGGAGGATGCTCAGGCCCTACACAAGAGGGAGAAAAACTCCCAAAATGATTTTAATGTGTAGACAGAGCTGTCATACATTTCCATGTAATAGCTACAACCTTCTAAACTTACCGAATCTCTTGGGTTTTCTCCAGGACTTTTCATTTCATTAAGAAGGGGCTCACAGTAATATTTTTCCGAGGTGTCTGAAAGTTAGTCCTTTCCCCTGGGGATTGACGGCGCCATCAGCCAATCGCCAGTCTGAGGAGAACCAATAGGTAACAAACTAGGCACCGTAAACAAAAGGTACTCAGTTTAAAAAAGGGGGGGGGGGGCGCTTAAGGGCTTCCCTGGTGGCTCAGCTGGTGAAGAATCCGCCTGCAATGCCGGAGTCTGGTTCGATGCCCTGGAGAAGGGAGCGGCTACCCACTCCAGTATTTTGGCCTGGAGAATTCCATGGACTGTATAGTTCATGGGGTCACAAAGGGTCGGACACGACTGATCGATTTTCACTATTCACAGTAAAAAGCAAAACAAAACAAAAAAACAGGTCGCAGTAGCAATGGTTAACAAACGGGAAAAAATCTGGGACGTTTCCTCTGACGTCAGCGAGGCCTCTACTTAGCGGCTGCCGACGGGTGCCCAAGAGGGCTAGATGGTGCTTACTTCCGGAAGCGGGGCGCCCTCGATGCGCGTCACTTCCGCCCGGTTGAGTCTTTTCCTTCACGCTGCCAGATTGAAGCGACTTCCTCTTTTTTTTCCCTTCTTCCTCCCCTTGGCCCCGCCTCCCGGAAGCTTCGCTGAGTCTTCACTTGTGGGTTAGGGGTGAGAGGTGGGAGGGCTGCGCGGACCTTGGTGAATAACTGCCCCGAGTTCCACTCCCGGGCTGCGCAAGTTGGAAGAACTCAGGTCAGATCTCGGCCAAGGGCGGGACGGGACTCAGTGGGCAACGGGAATCCCCACCCGCTTCCGCTCCAAGGCCTCCCTCTCCCGGGCCTGTAATTGGCCTCTCCGAAGGCTTGGGGTCCTTGGCCCATCTGGAGTCGGATTGAGGCCATTGTCCTCCTCCTCTCTCTCCAGGCGAGGTCCCACTCAGGTTGCTGCCACCGATACCCTTCTCCTGGAGCTTCAATTCGAAGCAGAGTTGTGTGTCGTCTCGGTGATGGCAGGGCTGATACCTTCAGTAGCAAAGTGCTTTAGCATCTATTCCGCTTCTTTTGAGCTCCGAAACCTTGGGAGGCGAGTAGAGCAGAGAGAGCATGTGGTCACTTGCATTGTGCATATCAAGAATTCCTTTCCAAGGCAGCACGGCTCTCTAAGAGTTAGTACTGGGATTCACACCCAGATCTAGCTTCTCTAGGGTGACAAAATTCGTGGGGAGAGCGTTTAGAAATAGGGAAACTGCAAATATGAAAAGGAGAGTTAGCATTTCTGAGTGCATGCTTCGTGTTCGGACTTATGCTAAAGTCTTTCTGTACTTATTCATTGCTTATGAGGAGCATAGGAAGCATATACTGTTGTTATTTCTGCTTTAGGAAATTGAGGCTCAGAGATGATACATGGCTTGTTCAGTATTAATAAAGTAGACATCTCCCAGGTCTTTTCCAGCTCTCTGATTCTCCCAACACTGTAGAGTTAACTGATTTTCTGTGTTTCTAAATCAAAGTATATTTCAGATGTTGGCATTTCAGGAAATGAAATGCCTGAAAATTTCTAAGTTTCTTCATCCTTTGCCTGTTATCTTGTATTTTAGTAGCATCCTTTTTAGAACTTTGTAGTTCTGTAAATTCAGCTGCTACTCTTACTTCACAGTT
Organism: Aepyceros melampus; assembly: GCA_006408695.1. NCBI lineage: Eukaryota > Metazoa > Chordata > Mammalia > Artiodactyla > Bovidae > Aepyceros > Aepyceros melampus. The sequence goes on from SJXQ01002502.1 coordinate 242,062, forward strand.
TACTTTTCTCTTTCCAAGAGGAACTTGAGGATCATGTTGCTAAGTGTGGAATTAATGGACCCGGGTTAAAGGATTGACAGGAAGAGTTGCTAGTTTTTACATCATAGATCGACTGTAGTTGCTCTCCTTGCCTATCTTACCTAAGATTTTTTTTCTCTCCAGGAAAACAGCTATCATCTTGTGCCAAGATGTCAGGAATTGGAAATAAAAGAGCAGCTGGAGAGCCTGGCACATCTGTGCCTCCAGAGAAGAAGACAGCTGTTGAAGATTCAGGGACCACAGTGGAAACAATTAAACTTGGGGGTGTCTCTTCAACGGTATGTGGAAATAATGCTATGAGAGTGTGCTTTTCTTCTGTCAGTTGCAACCTAGAAGTAATAATTAAGGAAGCCTTTTGGAGTAAAGGAAGTTGATTTGAAAAGAAGAGGGAGATAAAACAGCCAAAAGTAGATGAAATGATGTGTTGCTCATTTCTGAAAAAGAAATATAATGACATTTGATCTTTGTTTTTAAAGGTATATTCATATTCTTTGAAGAGTCTGGTGCCAGATTCAGCATTGATTGCAGTTATTTAGCAGTGGGAAGCTATACACTGATTTTTCATTCATTGGAAACTAAGGGGCCGGGTACTAAGAGGCAGTGTAGCAAAATCAGTCACTGAGAGAGTGCCTTCTTATTTCCTTGTCTGTAAAATGTAATCATAGTACCTACCTCATTGGGGATTTAAGAGGAGGAAATGAAAGGATTCTTGTTAAGGAACGTTACTTTTTAACATGGAAAGTACTCAGTATATATGATCTATTAATAGTTTTTTGGGGGCTAGATATTGTGTCTATAATGGTGAGTAAAATAGATATCATCCTTATTGTTATGGAGTTGTCATTTTTTTAGACAATTATACACCAAAAACTTATAGTAATGTTATATGTCCATTAGACACCATAAACTCACTATAATAGGTAAGGAGTCTGTATTTTGGAACTTAACCATAGGGATATGGTGTAAAAATGCTTTACATTTGTATAGCCTACAAAACCATATCTGCTTTTTGAAATTGAGGATCAGAGAGTAATAGGAACATTCAGAGTAAATTGCTGATGAAGCATTATTTCTGGATTTGCTGTCTGGGATTCATCACCCTCCTGTTGCCAGCAGGTGATTTTGTCTTGGCACTGTCTCACGTCATGCATCCCAGGGACATTTTTTCATTCAATAAACATAAATATTTGTTGAGCATCTGTTATTTGCCAGACACTGTGCTTTACACTAAGGACAGCTCCTGGACTTCAGTTTGTAGGTTGGCACTGAGAAAAGAACAGACTGTTATGATAGAGTGGAAAATGTGCTCTTCCCAGAGATAACTGGGATAAAACACGCATCCCAGTTTGGACTTTATCCAGAAGGCAGTAAGGAGCCACTGGAAGGTTTTAAGCAGGGAAGTAACATGCTCTGACTTAGGTTTTGAGAAAAGACCGTAAGGGAGCTAAGTTTATAAGAAGGAGTTCAGTTAACAAAATTGTTCCCTCATTCCTTGTCTCTCTTCTCCCTCCTATTCTTCCTCTCTAAGGGTGGGGAGCTGGAGCATGTATCCACTGATCCTGCCCCAGCTGGTTGACAGTTGCCCTTGAAGGCAATAACTTCTCTTCTGCACTTCAAGGTTTCTGTTGTAAACCAGCTGAGATTGTGGAACAAAAAAACTTTGAGACTGTATGGTATGCTTCAAGTGGGAACACTGGTGGTGTGACTGGAGCTGTCCACCAGAGCTGTGCTGAAGTCTGGCATGGGATGAAAAAGTGTCTGCTGTATGTAGAAGACTGTTGCAGTAATCTTGATGAAGGATCATGGTAGCTCAGGCCATTGTGAAGATAGTGTCAACAAGATTTGTTTGTGGATTGGATGAAGGTATGAAAGAAAGGAGGCAAGATGAGCCCAGGATTTTAGCAGTATGGAGTTTTCACAAGCTGAGCTAGGGAGGTATATGAAAGGAGCAGATTTGAGGGAGCTGTGGGGGAGTAATCATAAGTTTGATATTGGACTATAAGTCTGAGGTATTTATTAGACCTATGAGTGGACAGGTAGTTGGATGAGGTGATCTGCAGTCTGTGGAGAGATCTTGGCTAAAGCTGAACATTTCTGAAGCATTGTAGATGGAATTTAAATCCATGAGACTATAGGCTCTCCTGTAAGGAACAAGCATAGATAAAGAAGTCTGAGAACAGGGCCCTGGAGCAGCAACATTTCATGTCAAGGAGATGAGAAGAGGCTGACCAAAGAGGGGCCACTGAGGTAGGAGGAGAACAAAGGAGGGTGGGATCCCAGAGGCCAAAGGAAGAAAGAGTTTCAAGAAGGAGTTGATCAGGGGCTCCTGATAGGTTGAGAAAGGGGAGGACTGAGACTTAAGGTTTAGTAATAGAAATTACACTGGAGACTCGACAAGAACTGCATTGGTGGAATGGTGGCAATGGCAGCCTGATTACAGTGAGCTTAAGAAAATGTGTGAGGAGAAGAATTAGGGGAAAGGGGTAGAGATGTTGCTTTGGAGGAGTGTTGATGTAAAGTAGAACGAAGAAAATGGGGCCTCAGCCCGAGGGAAATCGGGGGTTCAGGGAAGTTTTTGTTTTTCGTGTTTTTAAAGTAGGAGATATTATGGCATTTTAATTTATTGGTGAAATGATTTGATAGGATAAATTTGATCCTGGAGGAGAGCATGGCTGCCCATTCCAGTATTCCTGCCTGGAGAATCCCCATGGACAGAGGAGCCTGGTGGGCTACAGTCCATGGGGTCACAAAGAGTTGAACACAACTGAGCTACTAAACATAAGCTTGATGATGTAGGAGAGAGAGAAAGCAGTTACTGGTTCTGTTCTCTCTCTTGAACAGAAGAGAGAATGTAATATAATGCACAAGGCGGGGATGGGCCCTTAATAGGAGAGGAACACAAGGGATGTGGGTTCAAATATAAGTAGGTCAGTAGTTGGGCTTGTGGGTAATAGATGTGGACATGCTTTTCTGATTGCTTCTGTTTTTTTTCAGTGAAATCAGAAGCAAGACTCATCTGAGAGTGAGGATGGGGGAGAAAGTTTTGGAGGTGTGAAGAGACAGGAGAAGGTACGAAGTAGTCATCTTGAAGACAGAATGGACTAGAGAGATTGGGTAGAGTTGCTGGACAGCACCAAGAACCCACTTGAGTTTAAACTGAGCCCAGTCAGCATGGTGCTTTACTTATTTATTTATTTTGTTAGTCACATTCAGCTTCATGGATATAGGTGGAGAACTGGACGCTACCAAGGTTGGGGTTTTAGCAGGCACATATAGAATAAGGGAGGAGAAAGTAATAAAATAGTGTGACTAGTCACGGAATTTAAGTTTGATTAAGAAGGAAGCAAGGAAGTAAGAGGAGTGAAGGACGTAGGTTTAGAATGAAGGTGTAGGACCATTGGAGAGTAGATCCCGGAGTTGCTGAATAGTGGGTGGAGTCAGAAACCTAGAGAGAGTGAGCTACAAAATTGTGGAGAATGAGGTGTTGGAAATTGAGTTTATAGAGAACATCCAAGTATAGCTAAGACTAAGACTAACTGGGAGTTTGGGGGCTGAGGGAGCTAAAGGACAAGATCATTGGAGGAGAGGAGGTCAGGTTACAGGATCTGAGATTCAAGAAAGATCATCTATATGGGAATTGAAATTAGTAAGAAGTACAACATGAGTAGGATTGGAGAGAGTGATGACATGTCAGGTGCTAAATCTTCAGGAAATGTGGAGAAGTGACATGGGCATTTGTAGATGAGTGCAGCAAGGCAGTGGTGGGTGGTCCAGACCAGTGGCGTGATCTGCAAAGCTAGGATGTTTTAGGGAGCAAATAGATAGTGGCTTAGGAGAAGGCAATGGCAACCCACTCTAGTACTCTTGCCTGGAAAATCCCATGGACGGAAGAGCCTGGAAGGCCGCACCAGTCCATGGGGTCGCTAAGGGCCGGACACGACTGAGCGACTTCACTTAGAAGTGGCAGTGGAGAATAAGGAGAACACCTGCCTGTTTCTAGGCCCAGGGCTTCAAAGGGTGTGGGAGAGAAATAGCCACCACTGGAGAAGCCTGTAGGGAAACAATGTTCTCATCCAGGTTTTAGGTGGAGTAAGAAGGGGAAGGTGATATTCAGAAAAGTTAAAGATGTCATTTATTAATAGTATTCATAAGCTGGTACAGTTGGGAAACTGTTGACCATTTTGGTGTATCAAGAATGTTTAATCAAGTAGAAGAGAGAAAATTAAAGGGAAACAAGAAATTGGTGCTCTAATAAATGATTCCTACTTTAAAATAGTCGTTAATTTCTAGGTAAGGTAAAAGCGTAATCCTTTCAACATGCTGTTTCTTTGCCTGAGGTTCCTCCTACCTACTCGCTACCCCCCGAACTCCCATCAACTTCTCCTCAGAGAGAGGTTAAAGGTCCTGAGAGAGTTACACTGTTATTGATGGAGTGACATTTTTGCAGAAACAAAAGAGAGCCTGATCCTGAGCACAAGTTCAGGTTTTAGAGTATGGGCATAGGTTGGCAAACTGTGTGAATGGATCTAGGAGATGGGGAATTGAAGAACTTTCCATCTGATGGCTTCTATTTTCTTTTAAATAGGAAGCAAAGTCACCTGCTTAGCGTGATCTGGGAGCAGATAGGGTTTCGAAGTTTGACTCTGCTTCAGTGTAGAATAGGAGCTAGTTCACTTGTTAAAGAAAGAAACATTTTTGGACAAATGATAAAATCTGTTCAGATTAGAACTCACTTTATAAAGGTGCCAGTCTCACTAGTTTAATGACCTTATCTAGAAGTCTCATCATACTGGAGGAATGGAGGAGTCCAATATGTGGATTGATTCAGACTGGGGTTTGTGTGCAGAAATAGAATAAAAAGATTAAAGGTCGAGAACTTGAGGAGCCCAGTAAGCTGGAGTGTGAAGGAATATACAATAGGGTATAGTCAGGTATGGAAGATAGTGGAGACAGAGGAGAAAGGAGAAAACTCAATATTTTGGAGATCCAGATGAACCCTAATATATTAGGATAAGATCATGAGATATCCAGAAAGATATCAGGGAATGGAAGATTCAGGGAATGGGAAGTTGGAATTTAAGATTTCAGATGTGGCACAGTTCCAGATATGACAGAAATCTAGGCTATGGCTTTTGAAATGTCTGGCACAGTGACGGAGGTAATCATTGAAGTTAAGGAATTAAAAATGCTAACAGTATAGATGCTAGAGGATTAGATGGCTCATGCACTTGTGGACATGTCCAAATGTATATTGAAGTCACTAGATGTATTGACAGGGACTGGGATACAGAAGAACTTGGTTGAAAAAGTCTTGAATGAATGAAGAGCTGTCCTTAGGAGACAGATGACTGATTGGGGTAGAGGGTGATCTGGCTGGATGGTGGAGCCTCCCAGTAGCAGTATTCTGTATGTGTACATATGACTAGAACAGTGAGCTGAGGTCAAGATTCTAGTGTATTTGTGTATGTCATTTTTTCCTCCAATCATAACAGACATGTATTTATTTCTTCTGCTGTTACTTCTTATCCACTTATTAGCCCTTGTTGAGTTTAACAGCTGATATGTTTAATTTCTTTATGGAGATTAATAAGATTGGTTTCCTGGGGCAGGAGGAGTTAGACATTCGAACACTGCAAACCAAAAATCGCAAACTGGCAGAAATGCTGGATCAACGGCAGGCCATCGAAGATGAACTCCGTGAACACATTGAAAAACTGGAACGAAGACAAGCCACTGATGATGCCTCACTGTTGATTGTCAACCGGTACTGGAGTCAGGTAGTAGCTTGTTAATTTACTCAGGTTTTGGTTTGAGCATTGTAGTTCTCCTTAGCCTTCTCTTTATTTCCAAAGTTGCTTCCTTTTGTATCTTCATAACTGTACCTCCTCTGCTCTAGTTTGATGAAAACATCCGTATCATCCTTAAGCGTTATGATCTGGAGCAAGGTTTGGGGACCTACTCACAGAGAGAAAAGCCCTTGTTGTGCCTGAGCCAGAACCAGACTCTGATAGCAACCAAGAACGGAAAGATGACCGAGAGAGAGGTGAGTGTTCATGACAAGTTTACCGCTGCATGCTTTCTGGGTGTTTGAAGTAGGGCTTCACTTTGAGGCTCTCCATCTGAGGGGAAAAAGTAGATTTTGATATTTGCAGTTTTATAATTTTAGGGGCTTCTTTTTTCCCCCTGTGTCCTCAGGGGAAGGGCAAGAGCCAGCTTTCTCTTTCCTTGCTACTTTGGCCAGCAGTTCCAGTGAAGAGATGGAATCTCAGCTGCAGGAGCGCGTGGAGTCCTCCCGCCGAGCGGTGTCCCAGATTGTGACTGTCTATGATAAACTGCAAGAAAAGGTGGAGCTCTTATCACGGAAGCTGAACAGTGGAGGTGAGGCAAAACCCGAGAGACAGGGAGCAGAGGGGGAGGAATAGGGACTCACCTTTGTGTGTGGCTCATAGTTTTCAAACTTACACATTATTATTATTTTCAAACTTATATCTTTATTTTTAATTAAACGTCTTCCTGTGTTTTGTTTTTCTATTATCTCTTGTTATTTTCAAACAAAGTTGGCTCAGGTTTTAGAATTGTTAGATCTCAGTGTTTAAAAAGGTAAAACAAGATACATGAATGGAAAAGTGTCTGTTTGAAATAAAGCTTCTATTTTATGTTACTATTCAGAGTTAATGCAGAAACTTACATTTGTATAGTGTAGTTAAGTAGTTGTATAGCTGCTGCTGCTAAGTCACTTCAGTCGTGTCCGACTCTGTGCGACCCCATAGATGGTAGCCCACCAGGCTCCCCCGTCCCTGGGATTCTCCAAGCAAGAACACTGGAGTGGGTTGCCATTTCCTTCTCCAATGCATGAAAGTGAAAAGTGAAAGTGAAGTCGCTTAGTCGTGTCCGACTCTTAGCGACCCCATGAACTGAAGCCTACCAGGCTCCTCCGTCCATGGGATTCCCCAGGCAAGAGTACTGGAGTGGGGGCCACTGCCTTGCATCTTATTAAATGTCCTGACTTCATGCTTTAAATAATAATCATGGTCTAGTTGTAATATTTTAATTTCTCTGATTATCATTAAGATGTTTAGCCTTTCATTTCTGAGAGAGATATTTCAAATATAATGGAGGTTGAATCACTGGCTGGGAAAAATAAGAATTTTCTTACTCTGTAATTTTGTTTTTAAATATACTTAGGCCAAGTTAATCAATAGAATTAGAAGCCAGAGGCATATTAAGGACTTGGTAAAATTTTGTGGTCCAAAGTTTCTTTTGTTTTTCTAATAGTATGTTTGTGTGTTTCTGTATTTTATTATGTATAACGGATACTTGTTTTAAGATATGCAAATCAGAAGTCACAAAAGTTCTCCCATCTTACTTTTCCAGAGATAGCCATTGTAAATAGTATTCTTTGTGTCCTCCCAGACTTTTGTGCTCATATATTATATCTACTTTGTGTGTTCCCAGCTATGCCTCTTGGTGCACTGTCTTGCCTTACTCTTTGGTTCTCCATTTTCTTGCCCTATTTCTGGTGTCTAGTTGGAGCTTATATAATGGTGAATGAATGGCTATAAATCTTCCCTGTCATCTAATGTAAGCTGAGTTGTGTGTTACTCCTTTCTCCCTTAGCTCTACTTGAATAGTTAGGAGGTATTATTAAGCAATATGCACATGGATATACCATAGGTATTATGGTATCAGACAGAGGCTGTGTCATTGATAAACTTGATTTTATAAATGAATATCAAGAAAGGAATTACTGTGTTTAAAAAGGAACTAAAAAGAGTAGTGTATTAAATAGTACTTTAATATGCCTTTTGATGGCATGCATTTTAAGGTAGAGGTCAAGGTAAAAAGAAAAAACATTCAGTACAAGTTACAAACTACTAAGCTGCTATTATTTATAACATGAAAGATGGTTGCCATTGATTAGCTGAATGTTCTAATAGACAAAGATGCATGAAGTGTGAATTGTAGCATCAACTCTAACTTTTGGTGGTTCATTTTTCCTCATGTTTATTTGGCCCTTGATTCAATAGAATTGCATTTAACAGCTTGTTTATTAAGTCACTAAATGTTTATTGAGCTCTTATTATATTCTGGGCCCTGTTCTCAGTATCTTAGGATATTAAGAGGACTAAAATTCAGCCCCAAGTTCTTACCTTAGGTTTTGAATCAGAATCACTCTTGAGAGTTTTTGGCGCATACTGGTTTTTGGCCCTGCCCATGTGTATTTTTATTTAGTAGGTATAGGATGCATTCTAGTTAAGTATCTAATTTTAAAGGTTCTCCAGGTGATGCTGACAGGTAATCTTGGTTGAAAACCATGAAAACCACCACATGACTTACCTGTGTTGCATTTCTAAGAGTGATGCCAGTTTTACTTCCTGATAATTGTCTCTAGGGTCAGTATATCACCTGAGAGGATTTCAGCTATAGTATTTATGACTCTGATTTTAAACATACTAATTTAGTATGTTAAGTTCTATAGGTGTACTTCCTTTTTTGTAAATAACACTATACATTTCAATTCTTGAGCATCCAGAGTACATCTAGCATAGTATTCCAGAATATGATAAGTAATCCTATGCTCTTCTCTTTATTCTTCATGATTTTATAGATGCCCATTTAAACAGTGAACTGCTGCTCTCTGCTGTGCCCTTCCTTTCTCTGCCAATAGAGAGAGGCTCCATGTTGCTATTAGTGAACACTAGGAATTTGTGATCAGAGAAGGCGATGGCACCCCACTCCAGTACTCTTGCCTGGAAAATCCCATAGGCGGAGGAGCCTGGTAGGCTGCAGTCCGTGGGGTTGCTAAGAGTGGGACACGACTGCACGACTTCACTTTCACTTTTCACTTTCGTGCATTGGAGAAGGAAATGGCAACCCACTCCAGTGTTCTTGCCTGGAGAATCCCAGAGACGGTGGGCTGCCATCTATGAGGTCGCACAGAGTCGGGCATGATTGAAGTGGCTTAGCAGCAGCAGCAACAGGAATTTGTGATAGCCTTAGAAAACAGAATTTTACTACATTAAGTCTGAGACTGATTAGAGATACTCTGTCTTGTCTACAAGTCTAAAATGCAGTTTTTGAGGGTGACTGTTCCTTATCGGAATAAAGTTATAGGACCCCCTCCTTTTTTTTTCGCAAGGCATTTCGATTTCATAGAAAGGGATGGGTGTTAGGTGACCTTGCCTCTGTCTACTTCTGCAGAAGCACAAGGTTGATGGATTTTCTTAAGCAAGGGCTTTAATAAGGACTAAGCCTTCTAAGCAAGCCTGGTACTTAATCTGTCACGGGAAGATCTTAAAAGCCAGCTATTTCTTGAAGTTTCTAGGAAAGTGAAGTGAGCTCGCACATGAATGCTGTGGCGGGATAGACAGTTGTAAAATGTGACACCATAGCTGCTAAACTAAAGTACAGTTCTTCTCCCTCAGACAATCTGATGGTGGAGGAAGCAGTGCAGGAGCTGAATTCCTTCCTTGCCCAAGAGAACACGAGGCTTCAAGAACTGACAGACCTCCTTCAGGAGAAGCATTGCACCATGTCTCAGGAGGTACCTGATCAGAAAAGAGGCAGCGGTTTCCAGTGGGCTGTGCCAGGCGTTGACTCAGAGTACTGAGTGCTTTCAAGGTCACCTTACTCAGAAAAGCCTGCCTTGATATTTTGAAGGACAGGTTAAAGCAAACAACTCTGAGAAATCAAAACCCGAGGAAAGGTTTAAGGGAAGGAAGGAATCAAATGTTTCTCCTTGACTTTGTTTAAATAGACATTATAGGATTTTAGTTTTTAGGAAGAATTGCCATCATGAAGTTTTGCAAAACAACACACCAAACCCCCAAATATTAAATTAGTCCAAAAGACCATGTACAGTGTTACTGAGGAATGGGTTGGTAGACATTTATCTGAGAAAGAAATAGTAAGAAATACTGCATTTATGATGATCTATGAACTTGAGAAATGTGGGGTTTTAGTCCAAACTTTGACACACACAGTGCCATAAGCAAACTGTGTCAAGATTTGGGTGTTTATTTATATAAAATGACTGAGACAAGTGGTGATAAGCCTTGTGCTGAAATTTGACCTGCCTTAGTTGGGCCACCCAACTCTTAGGCTTAGAAATTAATAGTTACCATGTATTTAGTGCCTGGCACTTAAGTACTTTATGAGTATTATCTCCCATGGTCAAATAACTCTCATCTTATGGCTAAGGAAACACTTTCAGAGAAATTGGTGACTGGTCTGAGGGCATACAGCCAGAAAGTGATTGGACTGTGATTCAGATGTCGGTCTATTTTAACTTTAAAGTCCATGTTCTTCATTATACCCTGTTTCTGAAACTCCAGTACCAAGGTTGCAGTACACGCAGTACACGCTGGGCTGGTTGCATGGGAATCATCTGGGAAGTTTAATAATACTTCTCATCAGCCTTCAAAGGGGTTGTAGTATCAGTTCAGTTCAGTCACTCAGTCGTGTCCCACTCTTTGTGACCCCGTGAATCACAGCATGCCAGGCCTCCCTGTCCATCACCAAACCCGGAGTTCACTCAAACTCATGTCCATTGAGTTAGTGATGCCATCCAGCCATCTCATCCTCGGCCGTCCCCTTCTCCTGCCCCCAATCCCTCCCAGCATCAGAGTCTTTTCCAATGAGTCAACTCTTCGCATTAGATGGCTAAAGTATTGGAGTTTCAGCTTTAGCATCAGTCCTTCTGTAGAACACCCAGGGCTGATTTCCTTCAGAATGGACTGATTGGATCTCCTTGCAGTCCAAGGGACTCTCAAGAGTCTTCTCCAACACCACAGTTCAAAAGCATCAATTCTTCAGTGCTCAGCTTTCTTCACAGTCCAACTCTCACATCAATACATGACCACTGGAAAAACCATAGCCTTGACTAGACGGACCTTTGTTGGCAAAATAATGTCTCTGCTTTTCAAAATGCTATCTAGGTTGGTCATAACTTTTCTTCCAAGGAGTAAGCGTCTTTTAATTTCATGGCTGCAGTCACCATCTGCACTGATTTTGGAGCCCCCAAAAGTAAAGTCTGACACTGTTTCCACTGTTTCCCCATCTATTTCCCATGAAGTGATAGGACCCGATGCCATGATCTTCATTTTCTGAATGCTGAGCTTTAAGCCAACTTTTTCACTCTCCACTTTCACTTTCATCAAGAGGCTTCCTAGTTCCTCTTCACTTTCTGCCATAAGGGTGGTGTCATCTGCATATCTGAGGTTATTGATATTTCTCCCGGCAATTTTGTTTCCAGGTTGTGCTTCTTCTCTGCATAGAAGTTAAATAAGCAGGGTGACAATACACAGCCTTGATGTACTCCTTTCCCTATTTGGAACCAGTCTGTTGTTCCATGTCCAGTTCTAACTGTTGCTTCCTGACCTGCATATAGGTTTCTCAAGAGGCATGTTAGGTGGTCTGGTATTCCCATCTCTTTCAGAATTTCCCACAGTTGTGATTATCCACACAGTTAAAGGCTTTGGCATAGTCAATAAAGCAGAAATAGATGTTTTTCTGGAACTCTCTTGCTTTTTCCATGATCCAGCAGATGTTGGCAATTTGATCTCTGGTTCCTCTGCCTTTTCTAAAACCAGCTTGAACATCTGGAAGTTCGTAGTTCACATATTGCTGAAGCCTGGCTTGGAGAATTTTGAGCATTACTTTACTAGCATGTGAGATGAGTGCAATTGTGTGGTAGTTTGAGCATTCTTTGCCATTGTCTTTCTTTGGGATTGGAATGAAAACTGATCTTTTCCGGTCCTGTGGCCACTGCTGAGTTTTCCAGATTT
>SJXQ01002502.1:254293-356810 GCA_006408695.1 Aepyceros melampus
ACTCTATCTATCAGATCTAGACCCTTAAATCTATTTCTCACTTCCACTGTATAATCATAAGGGATTTGATTTAGGTCATACCTGAGTGGTCTAGTGGTTTTCCCTACTTTCTTCAATTTAAGTCGAATTTGGCATTAAGGAGTTCATGATCTGAGCAATAGTCAGTTCCTGGTCTTGTTTTTGTTGACTGCATAGAGCTTTTCCATCTTTGGCTGCAAAGAATATAATCCATCTGATTTCGGTGTTGACCATCTGGTGATGTCCATGTGTAGAGTCTTCTCTTGTGTTGTTGAAAGAGGGTGTTTGCTATGACCAGTCTATTTTCTTGGCAAAACTTTATTGGTCTTTGGCCTGCTTCATTCCGCATTCCAAGGCCAAATTTGCCTGTTACTCCAGGTGTTTCTTGACTTCCTACTTTTGCATTCCAGTCCCCTATAATGAAAAGGATATATTTTTTGAGTGTGAGTTCTAAAAGGTCTTGGTTGTAGTATAGTGATGCTTATAAAGAAATTAGATTGTAGTAAAAAAAACATAGTATAACTTTCATGTTTTAAGGTATAAACTAGGTGCTGCCAAGATGAGAAAGTCTTCCTTTACCAGCTCCTTTACAAACCTTAGCAACACTAAGCTGGAGAGGCCCAGTGCTTTGCTCAGCTGACCTGATGGCCATGATGGCTCCCACGGCTGGCTGTTGATACAGCCTGTCAGCTAAGAACTCTCCTCAGTTGTCCACTGGGGTGTCGCCTCCCCATCATGGCTGTTTCAGGGTAGCTGGACTTCTTACGTGGCACTTGGATTCTCCTAAGAGGAAGAGAATTAGTGTTTCAAGAATACTAGGCAGAATCTGCATGGCCTTTCAGACATCTTGAAGTTATGTAGCATCATTTCCACTGGATCACCAAAGTTGACCCAGATTCAACAAGTGGGGACATTGGCCTCACCTGCTGTTGGGAGGACGGTCAAAGAATTTTGGAGCCATATTTAAAACTAACACAAGGATATGTATAGATTGATGTGAAAGGTGTGAGTTTGGTAATGAGAGTGTTAAACAGCACTAGCTATATAGCTCCTAAATAAGCAGAGAACAACATAGATTTTTGTATCTATAGCATCTAATTCTAGATTGCCCTGGGGTCAGCTTGAAAAGGGGAGTGGAAGTTTTCCTTTCATTCTCTTTGGATTATCATTTGTGGGAATGTGGGGAGGGAAAGTTAGGGTAAAGATAACTGTCTTTTCTAAATAAATCTTTGAATTTTTATCTCCTAAAATATTTGTCTGGTAAAATGAAGCATGTTTTCTTTTACCTCTTAAAAAACACATATTTTCTGATGGATTTGTGATCTGTATAGGGAAATGGTGCTTCTCAGAGGTAGAAAAATTACTAAATCTTAGGTAGTCTTTTCCTTGTGAGAGTTCTTAGAGACTACTACAGTTTTCCTGATTGTGACTAATCCAGAACTGTTGAAAGAACCTGTGATTTCAGTTTTACGCTCATATGTTGGAAAGAAAGGGAAGTATCTCTTACTTAAAGGTTTTCTATAATGATACAGTAAATGGTTAATTCTGTGGGATTTGGGATTTAAGGCATTCCTTTTCTAACTTGGTCTTATTTTCGGTATACTTTTCTGAACACCTGTCTTTGGGATGTAGTTTTCCAAGTTGCAGAGTAAAGTGGAGACAGCTGAGTCACGAGTGTCTGTCCTGGAGTCCATGATCGATGACCTGCAGTGGGATATTGACAAAATTCGAAAGCGGGAACAGCGACTTAACCGACACTTAGCAGAAGTCTTAGAACGGGCAAGTGCTGTTTTATTCATAGTTTGAGGACTGGAATCATTTTAAGGAGTCTACTCAGAAGGGATGGGCTTGAATAATCTTAATAGTACTTGAGGACAAACAGGCTCCTTTGAAAGTACTTTGGTTATCAGACTAAAATTCTAGGGTCTCTCACTAAAGAACCTTTGTCTTCTCCATAGGTAAATTCAAAAGGTTATAAAGTGTATGGTGCAGGGAGCAGTCTCTATGGTGGCACAATCACCATCAACGCCCGGAAGGTAAAATCAGCAACGCCCTCAGAATGTGTTTTTTTGACCTGGTGTCAGGTATTGCCTTAGGCTTTCCTGCTGTCTCATTGGTGAGGAATCCGCCTGCAATGCAGGAGGTGTGGGTTTGATCCCCGGGTAGGGAAGATTCCCTGGAGAAGGAAGTGGCAACCCACTCCAGTATTCTTGCTTGGAAATCCCTTGGACAGAGGAACCTAGCAAGCTATACTATAGTCCAAAGGGGTTGAAAAAGTCAGACACTACTTAGCATCTCAACAACAACAGTAGCAGCAGGTGTTAGTTAGGTACTTAGGATTGTGTTCACAAGTTCACAAGTAACAGTGTGGGTTTTTACTAGAAGAGTGGATCAGTGGAATGGGATCTTAGGAATGGGAATGATTTAGAAATTCCTTTTCTTTAGTCTCATTTTGCTATTTCCTGCTTTTCTCCAGTTTGAGGAAATGAATGCGGAGCTTGAGGAGAACAAAGAGTTGGCTCAGAACCGTCACTGTGAGCTGGAGAAACTTCGGCAAGACTTCGAGGAGGTCACTTCACAAAATGAAAAACTGAAGGTAGGAGACACAGCTCTGAGGAGCAGTAAAATAAAACTTCTTGCTGATAACCTCACATTTATGAAGTGTGACATAAAGCATCATAATTTGTGAGGGAAGAGAAAAATAGAAGTTTTGTTGCTGTATCTATCTATTCAGTTATATAGTTACTTAATATTTATACCCTGCCTTGTTCTGAAAAGGATTTAAAGCAGCCTTCAAAGGTACGTTGACTAAATCAAAGTGCTCTAATGTAGGACCTTAGAGAAAAATGAGGAGTAGGGTAAACTAGAGTGATGATCCAAAATGGATTTTTTAAATGGGGCTTGTATACAAGACATATGCAAGAAGCTTATATGGCTTCTTGCTTCTGGCCACTCCCATGTCAGTTCTGCCAGATTGTACCACAGGATTCAGCTGTGCAGTTTCTAACTGCCAAAACAGAGAAGGAATTGTGGTCAGTGATTCTGACCACAGGATCAAATGGTCAGTTGATTTTCACACCTGCCCATTAGAATTTTCTCGCATGGTTCTTGGATGGAAGAAAATGGATTCCCAAAGTCTTCCCACAATGCTTTCAGTCGCAACCACTTGTCTTTTATAATTTGATACATTTCTAAGTAGATATATGCATAAAGACGTTTGAACTGAAAAAATAAAAAACACACAAACAGCCCGAGTTGAATCTGTTGAAGTGTTAGAATAATTTAACAGTTGCTTAAAAGAAGCATAAGTATTTTTGATACAATATCAAAAGTATTTTTCTCTGTGACTATCTACAAAGAGAACAGATTAGAGACCAATGTCCTCAACTATCTCCTTAAAACAAATATCCTGACAAATTTCATAGTGTTCTTCTCTGTCCCTAGATCTGACTGATTTCACAGATCTCTTCTAGTGTCCTTGGACACATAGTATACACCATGTATCAATTAAAACAGTCCTCAGGTGGAAGAATGCAGGCACCAGGTACAACCTCTTGGAGGATCTAAATTAATTTGGGGTAGATTGTATGTAACCAGAGGAATAGGTAGATGTATTTCACAAAGTTTGCCTCAGATGCACAGGACATCAGGTTAAGATTTTTGTTTCCTGGCTAGCATCCTCGATTCTGCTTCTGACTTTTCTTTGCCTCGGGCACTCCTAAGGTGGAGTTACGGAGTGCAGTGGAGGAAGTGGTCAAGGAGACTCCAGAATATCGCTGCATGCAGTCACAGTTTTCCGTGCTGTACAATGAGAGTCTACAGTTGAAAGCACACTTGGATGAGGCTCGGACCCTGCTTCATGGCACCAGGGGAACCCACCAACGTCAGGTTGAGCTCATTGAGGTAACAGCCTAGCTTTTCCTTCTGTGTATAAACTTTCTCCCTCATAAATTTTATAATTTTACTCTTTTTTGCTCAGTTAATTTTTTACTCATTCAGCAAACATTTATAGAGTGGCTGTAAGTCTTTACTCTGGTAGATGGTGGCTATCCTGCCGTCAAGGATCGTACAGTCACGTGGGGGGAGTAGTATCCAGTAGAATGCAGTGTGGTGCGACAGAGCATGTCCAAAACAGGAGCGATAAAGGAGTGACAGCAGTGATAAAGGAGACTGAGCGCTGATTAGGCTGTGGACCTGCCGTGATTCCACTTGCCAAAGTGGAGTGTGAATCTTAAGGATAAATATAAGCTTACTGCTAGATGAAAAAGGAGAAAGATTTTAAAAAAATAGTTTAGCGTGGCTGAAGTCTTATGTGCATGGGGGAGAATGGTGTATAGAATCTGCATGGCTATGTAAATAATTTTTAAGGCAGAAACTTTCATTTATGTGTTCACTTCTGCACTTTCCTTAGCCTTTAAGTTTGTGTTTCTGGTAGTTGGTCGTTTATGTCTGCCAAATGAATTTAATATATCTTACTTGACTATTGATATACTGTTTAATTCTTTAGTTCTCCAACTAAATTGTAATACTCTCAGAGTTAGGAGCCATTTCCTGTATTTCTTGAGTCTCCTGCCAGTTCTCAAATCAGTATTGTGCAGCTCTCTGGCACTCACTAAGTGTTGATTGAATGTATTGATTAAATTGGAATGAATCCCTCTTTTCTTGATATTTTCTTTTTTTCTTCTTAGACCTTTACACGGAGAAGGCAATGGCACCCCACTCCAGTACTCTTGCCTGGAAAATCCCATGGGCGGAGGAGCCTGCTAGGCTGCAGTCCATGGGGTCACTAAGAGTCGGACACGACTGAGCGACTTCACTTTTACTTCTCACTTTCATGCATTGGAGAAGGAACTGGCAACCCACTCCAGTGTTCTTGCCTGGAGAATCCCAGGGACGGGGGAGCCTGGTGGGCTACCGTCTATGGGGTCGCACAGAGTCGGACACGACTGAAGTGACTTAGCAGCAGCAGCAGCAGCAGACCTTTACAGGTCAAATTTAGGAAACGTAGTCCTAGAACATGGTGACATTGCCTCATTTTATAAGAATGTTTGGTTCCTTTTTCTGTGTGTAGCGAGATGAAGTTAGTCTTCATAAGAAGCTGAGGACGGAAGTGATCCAGCTGGAAGATACATTGGCCCAGGTTCGCAAGGAGTATGAGATGCTGAGGATAGAATTCGAGCAGACCCTTGCTGCCAATGAACAAGCAGGTACCGTTACTCTGGCTCCACCCTGTGGCTTTGCTGCACATGCCTTCCTTGAAAGACTCCAGCATGGTCACCAGGATTTTAGCACTAACTTGAAACTCAGGAGTCCTAAAGAACTGGAATTCTGTCATTCATTTTGGTGTTCAGACTGGGTACTTGTGTTTTAACTCAAGTCGGTCAGTTTCATTTCCATCTTCTGAGAAGGAATCTTCCTTTTGACAGTTCTTCCTGTTTCTTGAAGTCCCTCATGTGTTCTGCACTTTCTTTCCTCGTGCCTTTGCCCTTGTCACAGTTCTTCCTAACTTTGCTGTTGCTGTATTTAAGGCCCCATAAACCGGGAGATGCGCCACCTCATCAGTAGCCTTCAGAATCACAACCACCAGCTGAAAGGGGAGGTCCTAAGGTATAAGCGGAAACTGAGAGAAGCCCAGTCTGACCTGAACAAGGTAATAATCAGGAGGAGCAGGATAAATATTATTTATAGCTACGTCTGCAAAGCTGTCTTGGGGTGAGAACGGTGTGGTCACCATAAGTGTGTGTGCTGATTTCCTTCCTCTGCCCTCCCAGACTCGGCTGCGCAGTGGCAGTGCTCTCCTGCAGTCTCAGTCCAGTACTGAGGACCCTAAGGACGAGCCTGCAGAACTAAAACAGGATCCTGAGGACTTAGCCGCCCAGTCTGCTGCATCGAAGGCATCTCAGGAGGAGGTCAACGAAATTAAGTCCAAACGCGATGAGGAAGAGCGAGAACGAGAAAGGAGGGAGAAAGAGAGGGAGCGAGAAAGAGAGCGGGAGAAGGAGAAGGAGCGAGAACGAGAGAAGCAGAAACTAAAAGAGTCAGAAAAAGAGAGAGAGTCTGCTAAGGATAAAGAGAAAGGGAAACATGATGATGGAAGGAAAAAGGAAGCAGAAATTATCAAACAATTGAAGATTGAACTCAAGTAAGAACACTGTTTTTAGAGTAACTGTTTCTGACTCTAAAGTGAAGGTTAGGATGTTGTACTTGAATGATGGCATGGCTTATTCAATAATTGTAATATTTTCATTGTAACCAAGTGTACAGTTAATGTGATCTCAGTTCTTTATCAAGTGTACAACTTCAACGCCTGCATGGCTATTGTATAGTCTGGTTCAGTGATTAGATCTCAGTAAACCCTATTGTTGCAGCCTTAATCCTCATGAATCCAAATTAAGGAAAAGGATGTCACAATTGAGATAACACTCGTGAGAATTGTTGGACATTAACTACTGCTGTTTACTAGATTTGGGCAAATTGTTGGCATTCATTATAATTTAAATTATAATAGGTGGAATATGTATGGCTATAACTTGAACAGTATTGATCTCTTTGCCTGATGGTGGAGTAATTTCTGTATATATCAGATCATTTAAAGAGATTTCTAGGAAGTTTACTGCTGCAGACAGACCTTTGAGTCAAGAAACACTGCCATAACCTCACATATCACCCCCCCACTTCCTCCTGCACAACCAGGAACTTTGCTGGTAGAACTGGTTCCTTCTTACTCTGCATTGGTCATAGTTGAGTCTTTATTGATGTTTGGATTGGAGGTACTGCTGTCCTCAAAACGTTCAAAAAGGATTGCTAAGAGGTTTGAAAGTTTAATAAGATAAAGTTTTAGTCTTTAACTGAGGACTAATCACTCAACTGTCAAATCTAGGATTAGTGGTATATTTTAAACTAAATTTTCTCCTTTTTTTCTTTTTCCTCTTGCTGTCATTGAGACAGAGTTGTTGTTTTTGTTGTTTTTCTCAAGTGTGGTGTCAGAATCATCTGAGTGATTTACTTAAAGTACATTCTTGGACCCCATCCCAGACTGCAGAATCTCAGTTTCTAAGAGTGGGTCCCCAGAACTTTGCCTGTTTAAGAAGTGCCACAAGTGCTCATCTTATAACTTTATGGTGGTGAATTCAGTCTGAAGAGAGAAATGATTCCTTTGTACAGCTTGCTTTTCTATCCTTTCTGAGTGTGTCCAGAAGTCTCTTAATAGTCTTTGCAAAAGTTTTATCTTTTAGATGTGTTGTATAAAGTGTAAAATAGAACTGTTAAGATAATTTGCTCCCCTTGATCTGATGCCCTTTGGTTTCTCATACCATTTCTCTCCACCCCTCATCCTAGGAAAGCACAAGAGAGCCAGAAGGAGATGAAACTGTTGCTGGATATGTACCGCTCTGCCCCAAAGGAGCAGAGAGACAAGGTTCAGCTGATGGCAGCAGAGAAGAAGTCTAAGGCAGAGGTAACCTGGTGTGCTGTTAACTGTCATTCTGATCGAAATCTTCATTTGTGGGATTTTCTTTACACTTCTGAAGGTTGTAGTTTCTTTATCTTTAAAGTTAGTGTTTAAAACTTTGCAGCATTTTCTTCTCTTTTGAAGACCATCTAAAATAGAGATTTCCAGATTTTTCATCAGACAATTATGGGGAATAGGAGTAGCCTTTTCAAACTTTTTGCTCCCCTATTTGCCATATAAATCATGGTAATACTGACTTTCTTCTTCTGATTACTTTTGGAAAGAATGCCTTATGCTTTTAAAATTTGGGAGCCTAGAAAAAAAGGGTGAAATTACTGTTTTAAAGGAAAGTACATCTGCAGTTCTCCAGAATGCTGCTTATAGAAGCGTGTGGTATTGGATGGAGTGGTAATAAAGCAGGGCTGTGATGTAGCACACTGATGTATCATTTGCCTCCTTTCACAGTTCTGTAAAGGTTCTTTTGGTGTTTATGGGCCCTCTATCTGTGCACCGATTTAATTGATTTTTGAAATTGTGAGACAGCTCTTTTGTTTTTCTTTGTGTGAATCCTTTCCTCCTATAGTTGGAAGATTTAAGACAAAGACTCAAGGATCTGGAGGATAAGGAGAAAAAAGAGAATAAGAAAATGGCTGATGAAGATGCCTTAAGGAAGATCCGGGCAGTAGAGGAGCAGATAGAATACCTTCAGAAGAAGCTGGCCATGGCCAAGCAGGTGGGCGTACTTTCTTTATTTAATGAGCTTTTTAAAGTAAGTTTTGCTTTTTAATAAGTAATTGACAGTGAAATTTATCCTGTCATTCCAGTTTTTTGGGTTTTTTTGGTTAATTTTTTTTTCTCTTATGTATTTGCTTGTTTGTTTTTACATTGAAGTCTCATCATCAGTTACTTTGGTGTACTTGAGAAGAAGGAAATTTACTCATTATCAGATAGATAGCCAGTTGTTCAGAAACTGTTTATTGAGCAATCTGTCCTTTTTTTGCTGATCTGGAATCAGAGGATGTAATGAATATATAAAATTTTATACACATTATGGTTACGTGAAACTAAGAAGTACATGTTCCCCAAATAGTTTACAGATAAATAACTCATATGTTAACTGTGGTAGTTTCTGAATCACAGCACTGTAGAGACTTGTCCCCTTCTCAAATGAATGTATATTTCTTTATTTTTAAGTCCCAATGAATTTACTAACATACCAAAAATGGTTAGAAAAATCATATATCTGCATAAATAGACTGAAGTACACATAGGTGTTTAATATGTGTGAAAAAAAAAAGTTTTAACTCAACAGAATAAAGGAAGATAATTAAATGTGGTAGGACAAAAACAATAATATTGGAAAGATGGTGGACATATATTTGAACACTACGTATTCTACGATAACTCCCAAATGGAACATATATGTATGTTATATAAATGTATATATATAAACATATATATATATATGTTATATGTAGTGCTAAAGAAATTCATAAAAGAGCCAGAAGAAAACAGATAAGTTTTTTTTTTTTTAATTTGGAGTGGAGAAGACCTTTTTAACTATTAATAAAAGCTTAAACAAATGAAAAGGTGATAATTTTGACTTATGAAAAAAAATCACAGAAAACTTCTGCATGGCGGCAAAGCCAAAGGATAAATGACAAACAGGAAAAATATTTCTAACTCTTCACAAAAAGGCTTATCTTTTTAATATACAAAAAATTTCCCTAAAAATGATAGGGAAGAAAACTCAAAAACCCAATAGAATAGGCACAGATATGAATGGGGCGTCCCTGGTGGCTCAGCAGTAAAGAACCTGCCTGGTAATGCAGGAGGGGTGGTGTTGATCCCTGGGCTGGGAAGATTCCCTGCAGAAGGAAATGGCCACCTACTCCAGTATTCTTGCCTGGGAAATCCTGTGACAGAGGAGCCTGATGCTTATAGTCAGACACAACTTAGCAACTAAACAACAACAACAAAGATATGAATAATTCACAGAAAAATAAATGGTTCATAAATGTATGAAAGGATGCTCATAATTTATAATAAGATAAATGTAGACTAAAACTGTTTTTGTACACTGTTCTGCACCTATCAGATTGTTATGAAACTTAGATGTTTTCAGTATGTTGGAAAGTCTGTAGATTACAGTTAGTATTATAATTGTGGAAAAGTATGAGAAAATATTAGATTGTATGGTGGAAATTTTCTTACCCAACTCCTACTTGATCAGTTCGCTAGATAACAGTTTGTATAATATTTGTCTGCCTCAGCTCACTTCAAATACAGATGAACTAGTGAGTATCAGGCTAATAATCAGTGCCAGTGGTTTCAGATAACAAGGTTTCTTCTGTATTCCTCAGTTCAGTTCAGTTGCTCAGTTGTGTCTGTCTTTGTGACTCCATGAACTGCAGCACGCCAGGCCTCCCTGTCCATCACCAACTCCTGGAGTTTACCCAAACTCATGTCCATTGAGTCGGTCATGCCATCCAACCATCTTATCCTCTGTCATCCCCTTCTCCTCCTGTCCTCAATCTTTCCCAGCATCAGGGTCATTTCAGATGAGTCAGCTTTTTACATCAGTTGGCCAAAGTATTGGAGTTTCAGCTTCAGCATTAGTCCTTCCAGTGCACACCCAGGACTGATCTCCTTTAGGATGGACTGGTTGGATCTCCTTGCAGTCCAAGGGACTCTCAAGAGTCTTTTCCAACACCACAGTTCAAAAGCATCAGTTCTTTTGTGCTCAGCTTTCTTTGTAGTCCAACTCTCACCATCCATACATGACTACTGGAAAAGCCATAGCCTTGACTAGATGGACCTTTGTTGACAAAGTAATGTCTCTACTTTTTAGTATGCTGTCTAGGTTGGTTTGTATTCCTAGGGTTAACCTAGTGACTAAGAACTAAGCTTCTTAAAAACTGTCTCTCCCTGTCACTTGATTATTCCAGATTAATAGTCAGCACATTTAATTTCCTGTGTGCACGTCTTTGGAGTTAGAAGATTTTATTAAAATGAAGGTTCCTCTTTCTTATTTTAGGAAGAAGAAGCTCTCCTCTCTGAGATGGACGTCACAGGCCAGGCCTTTGAAGATATGCAGGAGCAAAATATCCGTTTGATGCAGCAGCTGAGGGAGAAGGATGATGCAAACTTCAAGCTCATGTCAGAGCGTATCAAGTCCAATCAGATCCATAAGCTGCTGAAAGAAGAGAAGGAGGAGCTGGCAGACCAAGTTTTGACTCTGAAGACTCAGGTAACTAGAACAAATAAAGCTTTCCAGAATCCTGTTGAAATAGGGCATTTTTTATGTGAAAATACATATAAAAGTATGATTATTATGGCACTTTTTATATAGTAGGAAAAAAACCCCTAAAAACTAATGTATATGATTAGGGTATTGGTAAATAAATTATACATTCATACAGAGGAGTACAATGAGCTGTTTAAACAAATGTGAATCTGCCAATATAGAAAATTGTCTAAAATATATCACTAAGGGATTCATTTGTTTATCCATTTTGTGTTAAAAATGTGTATGTCTTTTGTGCGTGTGCCGTGTATCTTTAAAAACTTCTGGACAGCTGCATGAAAAATGGTAAGAGTGGCTATGTGATTACCTCTGAATGTTAGGATGAGAAATTGCCATAGTCTTGGATGTAATTCAAAGGGTTCATGGATAGAATTAGTATTAGCTCAAGATTTCTAAAGAGTTTCTTTTATGGACCTGTGGATTAACAGAGCTTAGTCAGGTTTGTTTTTTTTTCTCTCTTTCCTGTTTGTGTTAAAATGTTCCTTTCTTTTTCTGAGGTTGATGCCCAATTGCAGGTAGTGAGGAAACTGGAAGAGAAGGAGCACCTGTTGCAGAGCAACATCGGCACAGGGGAGAAGGAGCTGGGTCTTAGGACCCAGGCCTTGGAGATGAATAAACGCAAGGTACGATGGATTACTCTGTGGTCTAATGTGATGGTAGTCTTCGGACAAACAAATGAGTGTGACACTGGTGAAATTGCAGGTTTGCTTTATTCCTTGGGCTTGGGTTCATATTTTTTCTCACTCTAATAAGAGGATGTTACTTATACATCCCTCATAGGCAATGGAGGCAGCCCAGCTTGCAGATGACCTCAAAGCACAGTTGGAGATGGCTCAGAAGAAGCTACATGATTTTCAGGATGAGATTGTAGAGAACAGTGTCACCAAAGAAAAAGATATGTTCAATTTCAAACGGGCCCAGGTCAGTTGTTTTTTCTTCCCTTTTTGCCTTTTACGGGTTTTCTGGACTCTGAAGTGACTTGTTTTAAGAGTCACTGATCTGTTGTATGTAATTTCCTACTTAACTCCTTGAGTGGCAAGACAGAGTCTGTTTTCTTCTCTGAAAATTATCTGTAAAGCCTATCATCGTGCCTACCATGTAATGGGTGTGGAATCAGTACTTATTTATTTAAATGAATGAGTTAGTGAAATCATAAAGAATTATCAGTAAAAAAAAAGTTAGAGTATTTTAAAGTTCTACAATTTTTCTGTTTTTTGCATATCTTCTGTTTCTTAGGATGCCTTAGCTGTAAATCTATAAATTTCAATCCAGTCTATCTTCTTCTTAAAATTAATTGCCTTCAAATAAAGTGGCCTATCAAGTTTTCATCATTTTCCTTTTTTAAAAAATTTAATCACTCTAAACTCTTTGACTGGATTTTCACAGAACTGAATTGAATACACTTAGATACAACTGAAGTTTGGTGATATGATTATGGTTGCTTGCTCTGAAACTAAAGAAAATAGCTTGTCATTTGTAATTTTCTACATTCTTAGAAGATAATTAGACATGAAAGGACAGAAAGTCCTTTGTTTCTACAGCAGAAGTTCAAGTTGGAGCCTTTAATTTTTCTCACAAATGGCAGGTCTGAGGGAGTAACAGTTATGCTCTCCCATCACAGGAGGACATCTCTAGACTTCGAAGGAAGCTGGAGACCACGAAGAAACCAGACAATGTACCAAATGTGATGAGATTCTGATGGAGGAGATTAAGGACTACAAGGTTAGAAAAACTGCTTCAGTGATTTGTGTGTGTGTGTGTGTGTGTGTGTGTGTATGCTTGTGAAGGCCTGCTAACAAATTAGAAGAATAAATACTGACCTTCTTTACGTGAAAGTAACCAGAGAACAGTTTATCCTGGTAGTGGGGTGGGGGGTGGTGCTATTATCTTAGTGCTCAGTGGATTTTCTTATTGTTTGCTTCTACATGAGCCATTTGGGTCATAAACCTTTATGGTTGCTCTGACTCTGATTCCTTTTTTTTCTAGGCACGCCTGACCTGTCCATGTTGCAACATGCGTAAAAAGGATGCTGTACTTACCAAGTGTTTTCACGTTTTCTGCTTTGAGTGTGTGAAGACGCGCTATGATACGCGCCAGCGCAAATGTCCCAAGTGTAACGCTGCCTTTGGTGCCAACGATTTCCATCGCATCTACATAGGTTGATCCAAGCCAGGAGAAGAGGGGCAGACTCCATAGGCGCTTAGTCATTAACCACCGAACTGCTGCCTCCCCTCTCCTTGACTGTCATCCACAGGGCAGTGTTTCTGTCAACTAACTCCCTTTCCTTCACAGACTGTGTCCAGGTTCTCCTCGCTAATACTTTGATGACTTCGGCTGGGAGAAAGGATTGGTAATGCCAGTCTTGGGTTGTAGAATGAATTAGAAACAAACAACTTTTGTCTTCCTCACCCGCTTTATTTCCTATTTTTAGTTTTCAACCTCTTCTTCAGGCTCCCTGTGTAACGTTGGGTTGTCCATTCCTCCTGAAGAAGTCAAATTGGTATTTTTGACACTGAGAAAGAAACAAGGAAGAGTGGAGACATGTGGCTGCTTGCAGTGGGCGGTGATCTTTTAGAAATAAGCTATCTGCAGGTCTGAGCAGTACTTGATCTGGACAGTAATTATAAAATGGTATCATCATGCTCCTTATTCCTGTGTGAAGCCTTAATGAAATTTATGTCCAGGATGAGTCAGCCCATCATTGCTGTTCACTAGCTGAGTAATTTGTTCAGGTCAGCTGGCTTCCTTGTTACAGTTATTTAAGTTTTGGATGTTCTACTCATCAATGTCTTTAAATTTCTTGAGGCCAGAATGATTTCAAATACTATTAGCCCCCTTTCATCTTATAATGAAATCAAGATGGGAGAGGCTGGGGCACAGGACTGAGATGGTGATGAGATCCAGTGGGTATTCTGGGAACTTGATGCAGAGAGGCCTTGGTGAGCTATGAATTACTCTCATCTGCCTCTCCACAGGGATGGTTGTGACTCCTGTTTTCAGAAGATTCTATGTAATATTTCCGTAGGACTTTATACTCCTGCACAAGCTTCAATTAAAGCAGGATTCAGTTTGCTTTTTTGTTCATGTTTTCCTTTGAAATTTTTATATTTGTCATTATTAGTTGATTTTATACCTGCTGTTTTAGAATTAAATTCTTTAGAACAGAAATAATCAACTGAGATTAAAAGACTAGCTGTGTTTAAACTATTTAGTTCTCTGATTAATTGAAGTACTTTTCTCCTGGTTGTTTTATTGGGATTGTTCTGGGGAAGGGTTATGCCTAAAAGATGGTTTATTTGACTATTTAGTTCTCTTCCATAGTTTGTTATGGGAGTAGGAGATTATGATTTGTTTTCCGGAAGGTATCAGGCTGCCTGGCACTTTAGTTAGAGAGTTCTTGAATGATAAGTTTTATGGTAATCAGCAAATCAGAGGTTTTTTTATGTCTCTGGTAAGGGGTTGTGTAAAACGGATCCCTTCTCGATCACCACATGTCCTAGAAGATGGGTAAGGGCAAATTCCATGTCCTTTTGTGGTAAATACCTGTAATCAGCAGGACTTGCGATTAGTTCCAGACTCATGAGGAATGGGTTAAGAAATGAGCCTGAGGAATTTTACAGCGTCGTCAAAGAGGTCATGGGACCCTCAATCTCCCCACCCCCAGTCCCCGACACACGAAGGAGGTCCAGCCCTGCTTGTGGATACACGATGCAGTTGCATTCATAATAGGGCACTTTCCCCTTGCTGTTCTCTTATAGAGCAAGTGGGAGCATAAGTTTGTTGGAAGGAGAGCATGATGACTTACTTGGGCAGCTAGCAGTTTGGGTTTGGATATTAACTGTTTATAACTCTTAGCTTGGAAAGCCAGCTGCCCAGCATCAGGGGACCACAGAGCCTGTGGAATGTTGTGGAAGAAACTGCTAGCTTCATGGGAAGCTGGATTTAGGGGAAGTTCCTCTAACTGGAAAGAGCAGGAAGCCCCTAGTCCCAACTAGCTTGATGTCCAGGCAACACAGGAGGAGCTTTTAATGTCATTTTCAGATAATGATCCAAAACATGATTTGGGGCCTTCTGGCTTCTCACTGGGAAAGAGGTCATTGAGTGGGCTTCAGGAATACCCACAAATTGTATACCAAATTCTGTTTGTGTTGTGTCTGCATTTTTTCACAGCTTTTTTCAGATCCTTAAAGGATCATAATTTCTTAAAGGAGTTTTGAAACTTAACAAATCCTAAAAAGGCTAAGAATCACTGCTCTTCATCTATAAGAGTTTTTTATGTCATGACTATAAATGTTAATATCAAAGATTATAGCATAAGTTTTAGAGACCCTCTTTAAAAAAAAAACAACACATTTCAGGTCTTCTAGAGATGATCTTTTATTCTTTTTTACTTTAGTTTTTCAACCTTGGAAATTGTCTTGGCAGTTTGGACCAAAGTCAAGGTTGATGTGCTCTAGGGCATATGACTGCAAGTCTTGGGAGGGTTCTACCTTCTTCCTACTTCTGAGGATCTTTTTCGAAGGTGTTTGGCTGTTCTGCTAGCATTGCATTCTTGCATGAATTCCCACTGGGATTCTTTGTTTGTATTGTCTGGCCAGGTCCACAGGCGTCTTTGCATGCCACTCGAGTGGTGAGTCTGATTTGATACCACGGGGATTCATGGAAAGATTCCAGACAGTCCACAAGTGACCACTGTCTTCTTTTAGACCTACTGGGATGGGGATGATGGAAGGGAGCTATTTGATGTCTTGTCTATTTCTATAGTCATTGGTGGTGTGGAATGTCTGAATACTCACCCTTAAGATTTTCCCTGAGGACTGTTAATTGATAACCCAAGTATGGATGGCTCTGTCGAAAAGTTCAGACTAGTTCTTATCACAAAGGCAGTCTCACTCACATAAGACAGCTACACTAAGAGTATGTAGAAAACTGGTAGGTTGTGTATATGTTGGACTGGGTTTATATGGTAGGAAACCTCTGGCATGGAAATCACTTAAATTTTCCTAGATCTCTAGTCGTTTCACCACAAGAAAGCATTACGCTTTACTTTCTGGGGATTTCTGTCTAAGTTTGGTCTACTTCTAACATTAGGTATTAATATATTTCAGTTAATAGAGTTAGGACATGGAAAGGACAATGTTTTAATAATCATTCCCAATATCCAGCAGAGGACCTGACACATAACACTCAGTAAATATTTGCATGATTAAGTTAATTCAGCTCCATGTTTCTGACAACAAATCTCCAGAAGTCTGTTTTATTGGCCTAACGAGTGAATTCAAACATTCCCTTTTTCCATCTGCTTAATAGAAACAACCTTTCCTCATATATTGAAACAATACTTCACATCTGAATTACCCTAAAACACATGACTGCATTTTAAATTTCATTTGTGGTAATAACAAAAGGAATTATAGTGAATTCTGAAACTGATACCTCTGTTGGAGGCAACCCGTGATAGCAAGGGCTTCTCTTACTGTAGATTAGCCCTTTCTGAGGGAACTTTTAGACAAAATTGGAACCATAGCATATTATATTCATGTAACAGTGATTTACTCTGAGGGTTCCAGAATGCTGAAATCTATGGCATATAATGATCTGAAAGCTAGGGTATGGGAGCTGAAAGGGGACCTCAAACCATGTTCTTAGTTTAGAGATGAGGAAACTACTCAGTTGAGTAGCAGAATCAAAATGTGACAATCAGACTTCCATCCACTGTTTTTCTTTCACTATAAGGGGAAACCTATACTACTAGAGTGTTTGTGATCAGGAGATAATAAATAAAAGTACTTGCTGTGTCTTTTTGAAGTCTTTCAGAAGACTTACATAAAGCCAGTGTATTTATCCTTGATAGTTTTGATTTGAATAGGATCTCTTTGCCACACCCTATTCCCTGGTTCAGTGAGTTCCCATAGCATTTCATTCTGGAGTAGAATTGAACCAGAAGGATCTTAGATTTCTTCTTGATCACCTAACCCATATATGCATTTGTGGAGTGCTTATTGTGATTCCAGGAACTATACATAATATGACTTGGGTGAGGATGAACCTGCTGCTTAGCAAGTTACTTTAGGTCTCCCTACTTCAGATTTCTTCATCTATAAAACAAATTCAACTTAGCACAGTGATCTTGCCTCTGCTTTTCTGTTTCTGGGCCTGTAGCTTGCCACCTACATTGTGCTTTATGTTTCTGTCATATTTAACTATTTGATGTTCTTAAATACCTTGACTGTCATAGTTTTCCAGCTCCACAACCGCACATGCTGTTTTTGTTTTTTAACCTGGGATGACTATTACTCTCCACTCAATTTTTCCACTGCACACATGACATGTAGACCCATATGGAAAGGTGTTTTCTTTGTTCCCATAGTACCTAATGTGCATTTCACTTATTTGGCCATGATGGTCAAATTGTGGGATCTTAGTTCCCTGACCAGGGATTGAACCTGGGCCATCAGCAGAGGAAGCACAGAGCCCTAATCACTGGACCACCAAGGAAGTCTCCCAATACGTATTTATTTATCAGTACACATCATGTTTTCCCAGTTTGTGTCTCCCCACCAGACTGAGCTCCTTGGCATCTGGATCTGGTTTCATCTTTCTGTCTCCAACAGCCAGCCCAGTGCCTGGCTCAGAACAAGCATCCAAAAAATGAATGAATGAATGATATAAAACAGACTTGGGTAAGTTGGTTGAACTAGGTCTGTATAGATAAGAAAGCCTTCTTCTGCAATCAATGCAAAGAAATAGAGGAAAAGAACAGAATGGGAAAGACTAGAGATCTCTTCAAGAAAATTAGAGATACCAAGGGAACATTTCATGCAAAGATGGGCTCGATAAAGGACAGAAATGGTCTGGACCTAACAGAAGCAGAAGATATTAAGAAGAGGTGGCAAGAATACACAGAAGAACTGTACAAAAAAGATCTTCATGACCCAGATAATCATGATGATGTGTTGACTAATCTAGAGCCAGACATCTTGGAATGTGAAGTCAAGTGGGCCTTAGAAAGCATCACTACGAACAAAGCTAGTGGAGGTGATGGAATTCCAGTTGAGCTGTTTCAAATCCTGAAAGATGATGCTGTGAAAGTGCTGCACTCAATATGCCAGCAAATCTGGAAAACTCAGCAGTGGCCACAGGACTGGAAAAGGTCAGTTTTCATTCCAATTCCAAAGAAAGGCAATGCCAAAGAATGCTCAAACTACCGCACAATTGCACTCATCTCACATGCTAGTAAAGTAATGCTCAAAATTCTCCAAGCCAGACTTCAGCAATATGTGAACCGTGAACTCCCTGATGTTCAAGCTGGTTTTAGAAAAGGCAGAGGAACCAGAGATCAAATTGCCAACATCCGCTGGATCATGGAAAAAGCAAGAGAGTTCCAGAAAAACATCTATTTCTGCTTTATTGACTATGCCAAAGCCTTTGACTGTGTGGATCACAATAAACTGTGGAAAATTCTGAAAGAGATGGGAATACCAGACCACCTGACCTGCCTCTTGAGAAATCTGTATGCAGGTCAGGAAGCAACAGTTAGAACTGGACATGGAACAACAGACTGGTTCCAAATAGGAAAAGGAGTACGTCAAGGCTGTATATTGTCACCCTGCTTATTTAACTTATATGCAGAGTACATCATGAGAAACGCTGGACTGGAAGAAACACAAGCTGGAATCAAGATTGCTGGGAGAAATATCAATAACCTCAGATATGCAGATGACACCACCCTTATGGCAGAAAGTGAAGAGGAGCTAAAAAGCCTCTTGTTGAAAGTGAAAGAGGAGAGTGAAAAAGTTGGCTTAAAGCTCAACATTCAGAAAACGAAGATCATGGCATCTGGCCCCATCACTTCATGGGAAATAGATGGGGAAACAGTAGAAACAGTGTCAGACTTTGTTTTTTTGGGCTCCAAAATCACTGCAGATGGTGACTGCAGCCATGAAATTAAAAGGCGCTTACTCCTTGGAAGAAAAGTTATGACCAACCTAGATAGTATATTCAAAAGCAGAGACATTACTTTGCCGACTAAGGTCCGTCTAGTCAAGGCTATGGTTTTTCCTGTGGTCATGTATGGATGTGAGAGTTGGACTGTGAAGAAGGCTGAGCGCCGAAGAATTGATGCTTTTGAACTGTGGTGTTGGAGAAGACTCTTGAGAGTCCCTTGGACTGCAAGGAGATCCAACCAGTCCATTCTGAAGGAGATCAACCCTGGGATTTCTTTGGAAGGAATGATGCTAAAACTGAAGCTCCAGTACTTTGGCCACCTTATGCAAAGAGTTGACTCATTGGAAAAGACCCTGATGCTGGGAGGGATTGGGGGCAGGAGGAGAAAGGGACGACCGAGGATGAGATGGCTGGATGGCATCATGGACTCAATGGACGTGAGTCTGAGTGAACTCCGGGAGTTGGTGATGGACAGGGAGGCCTGGCGTACTGCGATTCATGGGGTCGCAAAGAGTCGGACACGACTGCACAACTGAACTGATAGATAGGTCTATGTAGATAGGTCCTAAATATAGTAGGTCTATATTTTTTATAAGATTTTACTTATGTAGCTCAGTTGGTAAAAAAAAAAAAAAAAAATCCACCTGCAATGCAGGAGACCCAGGTTCGATCCCTGGCTTGGGAGGATCCCCTGGCGAAGGACATGGCAACCTACTCCAGTATTGTCTGAGAAATCTCATGGATAGGAACCTGTCAGGCTACAGTCCATGCTATTGCAAAGAGTTGGACATGACTTAGTGATTAAAACACAGAACATAGTGTGGGAAGAATGCATCTACCTAATTAGCAGACACATGATGGCAAGTTTGCCAACAGCAAATTGCAAAATACCTGAAACTGCAGGATTGCTGAGTGATCTGGAACTGAATTTGCACCAGTTCTTGGTTGGACTAGAAAAACAAAAAGAAATCCCTGAAACAGTATTTCTGTGAGACTCAAGGGCTATTGTGTTGAGTTCACTGGACCATAGCAGGTGCAGTTACCACAGTAGCTTTCTGGGGAGCTGGGAGCCAGGCTGACGCATGGGCCGGTGGCTGTATGGCTGAAAGAGTGGGGGAAGGGTGTTAAAAGACGAGGAAGTTGCATGTGATAGTCAATATTCTGACACTGTAGTATGATTGCCCTAGAATTGCTCTGCCTGCATATGAATCTCGCCCTACTTTTATTAGCTGTGGCAACTCATATAATTCCCTCTTCGTCTTTCCATTTATAGACTAGAAGTCTAGTTTACCTACTCCAGAGTAACAATCTTTGAGGTTTTAATGAAGATTAAATGAGATCACAGTTTCTAAAATAGGTGTTCAATAAATGTCAACTATTATATCAATTTACAGGTTGTGAAAAGGGCAAATGAAAAGGTCTCCGAGGTTAGAGACCATGTCCATCTTACAATTGTGTCTCCAGCACTTGGCACATAAATATAAGTTTTTTAGCAAACGTTTGTTGAATTAGTAAATGAGAGTGGTCCGGCAGTTTTTCAGAGCTCTCTTAGTATGGTGGCTTTCTCTAGGATGTGACTCTCTGGCAAAGCTGTTTCAGTTTAGCTTCATGGTACCAGGGCTCTGAGTTTGCACAGCATGTTTTGTGCCATTTGGAACTACCCCAGAGACAGGCAGGAGTCAGCACCACTGGGTCTCCTGTTAGGAAAGGGGCTGGTACCACATCAACATCTGAGTCCCCAGAGACAATGCCAGCAGTACATCTGGAAGTGAAGTTTCTGTCTGAACATTTATTCCACAGTCATAGAAACTGAAGATGGAAAAGTCCTGAGGACATCTAGTCCATCCACGTGATTGTACAAGAAAAGTGGCTGGAGCAAAACAGCCAATTCACTTCATGCTCACAAGACAGCATTTCAGTCCTTCCTGGAGTGGAGCGATTGCACACACATTAAAGTGAAGACACAATGCAAACACTCTTTACAAACCTTAAGAAAATACTTATAGGTACGTTATTTTCAGAAAACAGGAACTAAAAGAATAGGAGCATCCTGGATTAGATGGACATGAGTGGATGAAGAATAACTAAATGCTGCAGAGTGAAGTGGTTTTGGTGACTAGAAAGCAGTCCCTTCTGAGGACTGGATGAATTTTCTGGTTTGCCTATCAAAAATATGAATGGGGAGGAAGAGAGGCTCTGTCATTTTTTCGCCCTTCAGTCTTTATCCATACCAAGGAAGGGCTCACTAGCCCCAAGGCTCTAACAGACCCAGTATCAGCACTGAGAAGTCTGTTGCCCAGATGGCATAGCTCTGCCCTGCTTGGCAGCTGCTCGCTTACCACTTATCTGGTGGGCATGGAAGCAGCAACTCCCAAATAAGGTTTGTGCAACAAGAACCGTGGATAATGGAGAGTCGCCCCCAGACTTCACCCGATTGTGTCCCTGGCTGCCTCACTTGTCTGGCCCAGACATTTCTTCCAACATGTCTTCAATTGTTGAAGGCATCCTTCTGCTCCTACACCTTGGGCATCCAAAACCCTTGTTTTCATTATTTACATGAACCAGTAGCCCCGTCTGTCCCAACTCACCCAGTCCTATTCATTATATGCTTCCCGGGCCAGGAATTCTCCCTTGTAAACAGGGTCAGATGTGTGACAGTGGGCCTGTCATGTTCCTGGTTTCCCAACATCAGACCTTAGAAAAATAGATCTGACCTCATGAAACATTACCCACAGTATGAGGCAAGTAAGAATCCCCTGCCTCTTTCTTCTTCACCAGAAAACTACCCTCCACCTGAAAACTTCTGATCTTTGTGTTTCTTGAGCCTGGGGGGAGCTGAGAGAATAGAGGTGGAGCAGAACAAGGAAGGAAGGATCTCAGAGGACCCACCATTTCATGAAATCTTTTTACAAAATACAACACACTTTCACAAATTGCAAAACACTGTTCAATTACTACTGATAAAAATAATCATTGCTACTTAACATGGAGACTGCTTCATTTTACCACACGCAACTATTCTTTGTTTTTCTTTGTCCAGAACATGGAGGCAATTCAAGCGATGCTGACAACAGTAAGCCTGCTTTCAGCCCCTGCAGCTTCTGGCCACATCCTGGCTGCAGTTTGGCCACATAGTTCATCAGGAGCTATTTGAGAAGCCATGCCCTGGTCATCTACTTGTGAATGGGCAGGGTGGTCTGGCATGTTATCACCACTGCTCAGAATGCCTCAGGAGAGAAGCTTAAGGTAAACCTGATATACAAAAATCCAAACTTACAAAACAGATACATTAAGGGATAATTAATTGCATTACAAAAGGATTCTTTACAAAAGAATTCACCTCTGGGTTCCTTTAGTAGCCAGCTTCTCAAGTAGTCAGAATCTGAGCTGAGTTATAAAAGTGTCCACGTACAACATTAGGAGCATGGCTGTTACGTGAGTTGAGGTACACCTGTACGTCAGCCTTCTGGGCTTTGTAGAGGTTAGCAGTGCAGAGCATGGTGGTAGAGTCTTGAGAGCATCCTTAGCTGTTGCAGGTGGGATTGGATGGCTAAGGGGCATAGTCTTTCAAAGACAGCTGCAAACCTGCTTCTGGGTCTGGGGTGAGAACATGGGAGGATGGGCATTTCAAAACAGTTGTCCTTTCTGTTTCTAGGGCTCACTGTCCCTTCATTGTTGAATGGTTTCATCTGTGTGGTTGATGAAGTCTAACATTAGAAGAACCCTCCCTCATCAGACTCTAAGCTTATATCCACCCCAGGGGGTTTCTCAGACAACTGACTAATTGCTTAAGTGTTATCTTACTTGCAGCTTGAAGTGTTATCTTTCTCTGGGGGTATTGGGCAGCTCTTGGTGGGAATTCAGTGATTGCATCCAAAAGTATGGGAAGAAATTTTGCCTTTAAGGAGCTTTTGCAGTGATCTGCAACTTACAGAACATAGTGCTTGGCACAGTGCTAAGTCATTGTAGGCTTCAAATTGATTGGGATGGAGCAAAGATGAGAAGCAACTGAGAAAATAAAGCAAATAATTGATAGACAAGGAAGTCTAGTCTGACAAGGTGCCCTGGGGTGAGAATGGCTGTATGGACAGTGAATCAGCAGGTGTGTGCTGAAGACAATTGAGAAAAGCTCATAAAAGTTTCTTTTCAATTCTCCTCATGCTTGGAACAGCCAAACTTCTAGAATGGAGTTTCTTGAAGAGTCATTTTTAGACCACATGTCAGTCATGTGGGGGTGCCAGTAACAGGAGGTTTCTGAGCCCACATCCACCCCCTTTCCCACCCCACCCTTTGGGGATGAGCCCTGGCAGTCAGCACCCTGATGAGGTTCTAGGGGATTGAGAATTGTTCTATAGTGTCCATACTCCTTTCCTGTTCGCATGTCCAAGCCATTGTACACTGGGAAAGGGATGCCTAGGCACAGGGGAAACAGCTTACTCATATCAACCGTTAGATGGGGTTTGGGGGAGAGTCAGAGGGACCAATGCCTGTTCACAGTTTATTACAGATGAGGGAGTACGAGGCTGCAAGACTGACTTGGCAGGGATCCATACAGATATGAAAAGCACAGGGCACATTCCTGAATGCTGAAGCTTGTGATGTACACAGGCTTGAAGTTCATCTCTGGGAGTCCTACAGCTAAGACATAGGTGACTGCTGATCTGAGAACAGCCTAGTACATGGCTTGCAGAACATCTCCATTAACCCACAGTACCAGCTCACATGTCCTGTGCAGGCAGTTAGCAGGAATATCCCAGTCTCATTCTAAGGTCACTTCCTTGCCTTGCTTTTCTCTCTCTTTTTGCTTTATAAAAGGCACACAATATAGTGTAGATGCTTAGTTAGAAGTAAAGCCCTATTCATTCCTTAGCAAACTTTCCTTTTTGTTGTTCAAAAAGCATGGTGTACATTTTAATGCCTCTTTTCTCCGTCCTCTTCCTGCTCACTGCATCTCTGTCCCCTTTCATAGTGGCACGTAAACATGTTCCTACCCAATGTTAGGATGGTGTCAGAGATCCAGGACCCTTTTAAAACCATGGCTCTTGCCTGATCCAATCAGTCATCAGCCTGCTGTGATATGAGTGAGTTCAGCCGACTTTTCTAAGTACCTACCTCTCCATCCCAAGTGTCTCTAGCTCTTCCCTGGCTCCCCATTCAAACTGTGGGGATACATCTAGACTGGGGAACTGTAGCAAAAGTCACAGCCTTGAATAACCCTGCTCTATACTAAGATTTGGAGAAGGGAAAGGCTACCCACTCCAGTATTCTGGCCTAGAGAATTCCACGGACTGTATAGTTCATGGAGTGGCAAAGAGTCGGACATGACTGAACGGCTTTCACTTTCGTATACTAAGATTAAAACCAACAACCCAAGAAGACACAGATATGGTTAACACTTTATCTCTTATAGTTGATAGTGCACAGAAAGGGCTAAAAACCAGAATTAGTAATGTGGCACCTGGTGAAAAGGTAAACAGGAGCTGGGGTTGTCTGGTTTTTCATAGATCCCTCACATGGCATTACTCCTGACTAAGATTCCTGCTCTGTAAAACACACCTACCCAGGAGACCCAGGAATGAGCTTGAGAAGACTGGCCACTGCTTTGCAGGTTGAGGGAGAGCATACTTGACCTCTAAGAAGACCCAAACCTCAGCTTACCCCCACCTTGGTCACTAGTTACAAAAGAGCATTACAAAGTGTCTCAAGGGCTCAGAGGAAGGCCGGGAAGTGAGAGAGGGGAGCAGCGTGGCCACTCAGGGCTCACAAGTTCGATTTGTCCTTTGATACTCTTCCAGCTCCGTTTTCCTGCTCACAGCCAGCTGCAGCTCCTGGCGGATCACCTGAATCTGCCTCTCCAGCTCTGAGAGCTCTTGCATCACTGAGTTCCGAGCCTCGCTGTGGGACTCTGCTTTCCCGTTGGTGGTCAGCGAGGCAGGGAGCTCTCTTCTCCTCGGCGGGAGAGGAATGTCCTGGTAGGTCCGGACGCCCAGCTGATTTGGTCCACCCTCATCGTTAAAGATGTACTTTCGTCGATTGTCATGACTCAGATTGGAAGTATTCCACACGGTGAGGTGACGGGGCCCCACACTGGACCTAGGAAACCAAGAGACACTTTAGATGGAACCTCTTTAGATTCACTTAACTCTGCCCATCTTTCAGCCACTTCCTTGTGAATAACACAGAGCTGGATAAGCAGATAGAGCTGGAGTCACAAAGCCGTGGACAGACTGCCTGCTGGAGCATCAGGGGGACAAAAGGAGTCCTTTTCAACTGAAGTTCAGCTTCTCAACAAGTCTCATGCTGCCCTGATGCTGGGATTGGGTGTATCACCTGGGGGGGCTGATGAACCAGGGAATGGCATGCTCTTTTATGAAGAACCTTAGATGCTTTTCTATTCTCTTCCTGCCAGTGAAGCTCAGAAGCCACACTGCACTGAAATAAAAATGATGCTCTGGTAGACGTGAAATTCTGTTTATTCAGCTGTTGGACTCTAAGCATGTTCCTGCTAGTAGACACTCTAATATGATTCATCCTTAGTCCCATAGGACAACCCTGATGTTTACTAGTTGAGTTTGAGGAGAATAAAAGCATATGAGCTGCAGGTTTCAGCAAAAAGTATCCCATTATAGAGATGACACTGTGAGTTGAGAATGACAGCTGAGATTTGAAGCTTAATAAAAAATATATATATCCAAGAAATCCTCAAATTCTTGCTGGGATAATGAGAGTCAAAGAGAAATACATTTGCAATCCTCTTTCAGGCTCCTCTTAAACCAACTACCACCACCCCTGAGATGTCTGAAGACAGCAAAAGAGCGATTGATGGTTAGGTTCAGGAGGAAGGGGTTTGGTTTCTGAAATACACTGACAGCCAGATGCAGTGAGAAGAGTTTCTTGTTACAAGAACAGATTAGAGCCTTAAGCACATGACTGCTGATTTCTTCCAGCCTTGTTGAAGGAGGCAAAGGAGGAGGATTATGGTTGCTTTTGCAATCTACCACAGGGCAAAATAAAACAGAAACACTGTATTAAGTCCTTGTGTCCTTGTTCTCATCCATGTAACTGAATCAAGACTTTATTCCTGGACTCTTACTAATGAGAAGGAGAAGGGGAGGACCTGCAGTGGAAGGGGAAAAGGGAGGGATAAATGTTGATTCAGTTACATGGACAAGAACAAAAACACAAGGACTTACCAGGGTGATCCTGTTTCATTTTGCCTTGTGGAAGACTGTGAAAGTAGTCATAATCCTTTGTTCTTCCTTTCATCCATATCCCTCTGTAATGTGACTTCACAGCTCATCCTTATTAAGGAGGGTTCAAGGGGAAAGTCTGTTTTCTCTTCCTCTTGAATTTGGCCTGGTCTCATAACTTGTCCTGGCCAATAGAAAGTGGCAGAAGTGGCAGGTGGCGGTTCTAAGCCTTGTAAACTTCCACTGCCTCTCTAGAACCCTGCTGCTCCAGTGGAACCAGTCCAGACTGGTCTGCTGGGTGATAACAGACCATCAGAGAGAGTCCCCAGACTCCCTGGTTGACCATCTGAGGCCATCCTAGACCAGCCAGCTCTGTTTCTCCCTCCTTCCCTCCAAGCTGGCTGTAGGCAAAGGAGCAAGTGTGGCCATGATCAGCCAAGTTTGGCACAGACTGCACAGCTGACCCATAGATTCATAAGCAACTCATTGTTGTTTAAACCATTATAAGTTGAGATAATTTCTCTCACAGCAAAAATTGGTGATACATGCCCCCAGCCATTAAAACACACAAACACCTTCTAAGCCAATCTGTAGTTCTTTAATATTTCTCATGTTTTAGGTCTCATATATATGGATGGGGGCACCGTAACACAGTTTTCCTGTGTCCTGGGCTAGGTACAGTTTTTATAATGAGCCCACTTACAGCTCCATTGACTTTATACCAGGTCAGAGGTATGGTTATAATTTTCATCCTAGCCTTACATTTCCCTTTCTTTCTTTAATTTTTTCCTATTGAATTTGAATAATTTCAAAACAATCTTGTTTGTGGTATGTATTATTGTATATATGGTTTACAATTTGTATACCTTGAGGTGAGAGGAAAAGAGAAAAGAGGAGGTATATTGGAAATCCAGTAGAGTGAAGGACAGACCAAAATTTACAGAAAATCATGTGCTGAATAAACTAAGGACTGTGTGTGTCTCTCTCTCTCTATATATATAGTCTCTCTCTCTCTCTCTCTCTCTCTATATATATATATATATATAGTCTTTTGCAATATCTACTTTTTTCTTCTGCTTTAAGTAAAAAAGGAGCAATATCTATTCATGCCATGGCCCCCAAATTTCTCCAGGCCTTTCCTCAAACCCATGTGTTAGTCATTCATTCATTTATCTATTATTGTGTTTACTCAATCAATGTGGAACATAGAGGAGGAATATAAAGTTGTACCAGATAAAGATATTTGCACAGATACTCTTGCAGGATAAAAAGAGAAGAGAAAGTTTTTGAGCCAAGAGACCTAACTCTAGGATCATGGGATGATTCATAGTGGGGAAAAACCTAGGAGTTATGAATCAACACAGTTTCCTAGAATGTCAGGCAACCTCAGAAATCAAGCAAATAGAAATAGCCAGTCTGGTTTTCTCCAGAGCTTTGTGTATATATCTGGGAACATAATATAGAATAATAAGCAAAAACTGGACTCCATGATAGGTGAAAGGTGGAAGCATCATTAGTGCCCTGATTACTGACACGTGGCTCTGAGCCATTTATGAATGCAAGGTGGTAGATGTGGTGTCTAACTAGAAGAAATGAATGTGTTATATTGTTAGCCTCTACAGTGTTTCAGTTGTAGTTTGTAAGCTTTCCTGAGCGTTAGAGTGTAAAGTGACTAGTGAGTTGAGTGAATTTAACACTAAAAAGTTTTCACTGGGCAATTTTATACCTTTGAGGTTCAGTACTTCACTAGACCATTCAGAAGAGACGCGACTTCAGTGGGCCCCCAAACACACTGTGTTTGAAAGGTTACAAGTGGGTGTTGGGTTGTAGGGAGGTGGCATAGGAAATAAGGGCCCAATAAACCATGAGGGCATGTTGTCTTAGCTCCTTCTCAAAATAAGGGTTTTCAGAAGGGAATCTGCCAAAAAAAAAAAAAAAAATGTATACATTGAGTGAAAGACACATTTGGTTCTGAATTTAGGCAAGAGAGTTGTGACTAGGAGTCTTATCGAGTTGGAAATGGGATCACTGGTAGCTTCCTGTTTCTATTACGGCCGGAGAAAAAATGCTTTGTTATTGTGAGATAGTGTCTTTGCTGATAAGTCTTCTTGTGTTTCTCTCTGGTTAAACATTTATGTTAAAAATAATTATAGAAAAAAATATACGCAGCACATAGAAAAAAATTATACATAACACTTCATAGAACAGCTATGACCTGATTAGCCTACAGTTTGTTGCTGACAGGGCCACAGTGTGATACAGGAAGACCACAGACCACGCTGGGGGGAGTGTGTGCTACTGCCTAGAAAGAGAGGCCGTAAGAGATAGCTGAAATGGTTCTGACAAGCTTGATGCAAATTGCAGAGAAGGGGACTCCAGCAGTCCCTGAGGAGATACAGATAATGAAAAAGAATCATGTTTTCCACTCCCTTTTCCTTGTCCATTGCAAATGAGAAGTGTGAGTGTCAGATTTCAAAATTACCCAGAAAGCTAAGGTAATCCTCAGCTTGGAGCTGAAGATCTGCTGTAGATGACAAAGCGTTGCTTGGAGGTAATGCTGTGAACAGAGCCTGTGGACATAAGAAAAGACCAAGAGGCTGCCTTAGGCAGCAAGAAACAGAGGACAGCCAGGTACTAGACCCAAATACTTCTGACGTCTCTAGCCACCGTGAATAAGGCAACAGTTTTCCACAGGCTGGATGTGGGGAAAGTGTAGAGTTTCAATTTCCACATGTCAGTTATGCATTTGATGCCTGTTACTTCCTATTAATGAGATGCTCTTTTCTGGGGAGTTTGCAGTAACAGTACCAGGAAATGGATTAAACATGTCTGTTGTATATTTCGAATATTCCTAGGAGTCGGGAGTGGAAACATGCCAAAAGGGCAATATTGCATGAAATTAATTGCCTGTGGTACTTATGAATTTAGTCTTACGTGTATTTGGTACACAGTAAAATAGCTAAAGTAGCTTTGTTTGGGGGGCTTTAGATGTATTATTTAATTCTTAGAGTCTCTAGAAAGTAGGTACTCTATCTCATTTTCACAAATGAGGAAATTGGGGTAGAGAAGTTAAATAAATGACTTGCTCAGGACCACACATATTGTTAACTGTAGGAGTCAGGATTTGGAGCCAGATACTTGACCCTAGGGGGCTTCCCAGGTGGCACTAGTGGTCAAGAACCCACCTGCCAATGCAGGAGACATAAGAGACTCAGGTTTGATCCCTGAGTCAGGAAGGTTCCCTGGAGGAGGACATGGCAACCCAATCCAGTATTTTTGCCTGGAGAATCCCATGGACAGAGAAACCTGGTGGCCTAGATTCTAGGGTCACACAGAGTCAGACATGACTGGAAGACTTAGCATGCATGCACACTTAGGCCTAGAGATTACATTGGCAC
Organism: Aepyceros melampus; assembly: GCA_006408695.1. Lineage (NCBI taxonomy): Eukaryota > Metazoa > Chordata > Mammalia > Artiodactyla > Bovidae > Aepyceros > Aepyceros melampus. The sequence continues at coordinate 283,604 of SJXQ01002502.1, forward strand.
TATTTTTAAAACATTTATTGCCTCTACTGCCTTTCAGTGTCCATCTATGTACATATATATATATATATATATATATATATTTGTCTGTTCTATTTCTAGAGGAAAGCAATAGAATGAGAAAGACTAAGGATCTCTTTGAGAAAATTAGAGATACCAAGGGAGCATTTCATGCAAAGATGGGCACAATAAAGGACAGAAATGGTATGGACCTAACAGAAGCAGAAGATATTGAGAAGAGGTGGCAAGAATACCCAGAAGAATTATACAAAAAAGATATTCATGACCCAGATAACCATAATGGTACAATCACTCACCTAGAGCCAGACATTCTGGAATGTGAAGTCAAGCGGGTCTTAGGAAGCATCAGTATGAACAAAGCTAGTGGGGGTCATGGAATTCCAGTTGAGCTATTTCAAATCCTAAAAGATGATGTTGTGAAAGTGCTGCACTCAATATGCCAGCAAATTTCAAAAACTCAGCAGTGGCCACAGGACTGGAAAAGATCAGTTTTCATTCCAATCCCAAAGAAAGGCAATGCCAAAGAATGCTCAAACTACCGCACAATTGCATTCATCTCACATGCTAGCAAAGAAATGCTCAAAATTCTCCAAGCCAGGCTTTAACAGTACATGAACCGTGAACTTCCAGATGTTCAAGCTGGATTTGGAAAAGGCAGAGGAACCAGAGATTAAATTGTGAAAATCCATTGGACCATCAAAAAGCAAGAGAGTTCCAGAAAAACATCTATTTCTGCTTTATTTACTATGCCAAAGCCTTTGACTGTGTAGATTACAACAAACTGTGGAAAATTCTGAAAGGTGGGAATACCAGATCACCTGACCTGCCTCTTGAGAAATGTGTATGCAGGTCAAGAAACGACAGAACTAGACATGGAACAACAAACTGGTTCCAAATCGGGAAAGGAATAGGTCAAGGCTGTATATGCCACCCTGCTTATTTAACTTATATGCACAGTACATCATGAGAAATACTGGACTGGATGAAGCACAAGATGGAATCAAGATTGCTGGGAGAAATATCAGTCACCTCAGATATGCAGATGACACCACCCTTATGGCAGAAAGAGAAGAAAAATTAAAGAGCCTCTTGATGAAAGTGAAAGAGGAGAGTGAAAAAGTTGGCTTAAAGCTCAACATTCAGAAAACTAAGATCATGGCATCTGGTCCCATCACCTCATGGCAAATAATGGAAACAGTGACAGACTTTATTTTTAGGGGCTCCAAAATCACTGCAGATGGCAATTGCAGCCATGAAATTAAAAGATGCTTGCTTCTTGGAAGAAAAGTTATGACCAACCTAGACAGCATGTTAAAAAGTAGAGACGTTACTTTGCCAACAAAGGTTCGTCTAGTCAAGGCTATGGTTTTTCCAGTAGTCATGTATGGATATGAGAGCTGGACTATAAAGAAAGCTGAGCACTTAGGAGTTGATGCTCTTGAACTGTAATGTTGGAAAAGAAGCTTAAGAGTCTCTTGGACTGCAAGGAGAGCCAACCAGTCAATCATAAAGGAAATCAGTCCTGAATATTCATTGGAAGGACTGATGCTGAAGCTGAAACTCCAATACTTTTGCCTCCTGAAGAACTGACTCATTGGAAAAGAGCCCGATGCTGGGAAAGATTGAAGTTGGGAGGAGAAGGGGATGACAGAGGATGAAATGGTTGGATGGCATCACCAACTCAATGGACATGAGTCTGAGTAAACTCCGGGAGTTGGTGATGGACAGGGAGGCCTGGCGTGCTGCATTCCATGAGGTTGCAAAGAGTTGGACAGGACTGAGCAACTGAATTGAACTGAACTGATTCCTATTTGAAACAACATATTTTTTACTTGAAACAACATTTTTTAGATACGACATATATGTTGTTTCTTAGCCCTGATTTGAATTATTGTACATAATTTCCCTCTTGAGCATGGAGTCTTAGTTGCATCTTTAAGCTTTTAAAAACATAAATGATACCTGGAACTGGCCTCTTCTTACCTCTTTTCCACACGTTTAGTCTTGAAACGCTGTTGCTTTTCCTCTACAAATGATGTGTTTAGTGCTCTGTGTAATCTCTGATGGAAAGAACAGATTCACACATAGAGATCATTAGAAACACAGAACTGGGGCACAAAGCACCCCCTGAGATTTAACCTCTTTGCTACTAACCTTGGCCTCTTTAAACAAATTACCATTGATGGCAGAAAAAAAGATCAATATTCAGTCCCAAATCGCAAGAGAAAACGAATTCTAAGATAGTATTTTACCTGGAAGAAAATAATTTGATGGGAAACTTAGAAATACTCTGAGTTGTAAAAAGGTCTGTGATACAAAGAAAAGTATCTTTTCTGGGACTTTTCTGGTGTGTCAGTGCCTATGACTCCTCACTTCCAATGCAGGGGATCTGGGTTCGATCCCTGGTCAGGGAACTAGATCCTGCATGCTGCAACTAAGAGATCACATACTGCCACTTAAGATTCAGTGCAGCTAAATAAATAAATAAAATAAAAGTTATCATAACTGGGCTTCCCTGGTGGCTCAGATGGCAAAGAATCTGCCTGCAATGAAGGAGACCTGCGTTTGATCCCTGGGTCAGGAAGATTCCCTGAAGAAGGGAATGGCTACCCACTCCAGTATTCTTGCCTGGAGAGTCTCAAGGACAGAGGAGCCTGGTGGGATCACAAAGAGTTGGACATGACTAAGTGACTAACACACTATCATAACTAACATGTGGCAAAGGACTTAGTACAATTGCTAAAGGTGAGTCAAAACAAAGAAGGTAAGAACTCCTTAGAATTAAACTAATCATGCTGATTTATAATGGAGAGGATCAATTGTCTGCAGAGTCTTCCTTGAAAGTGAAAGTGAAGTCGCTCAGTCATGTCCGACTCTTTGCGACCCCATGGACTATAGCTTACTAGGCTCCTCCGTCCATGGGATTTTCCAGGCAAGAATACTGGAGTGGGTTGCTATTGCCTTCTCCAAGGATCTTCCTGACCCAGGGGTCAAACCCAGGTCTCGTGCACTTTAGGCAGAGGCTTTACCCTCTGAGCCACTGGAGAATTAAACTAATCATGCTGATTTATAATGGAGAGGATCAATTGTCTGCAGAGTCTTCCTTAGGAGACCAAATACGTCCTAGGATGAAAGTAGAAGAACAGGGTTCACATGTAACCAAACCAATAATAGTGAGCTATATAGAAAATAAAAAGTGCTGTGTTAAAGAAGAAAGCAGCATAACAGATACAGGGGGCAGAGGTGGCAGAACTAGCAGCCTCACTGCTGAGAAGCAGGATGGTGTGCTGGGAGGCAGTGGGGAGCCCGTCCGGGAGGTCAGGTTGGCTGCTCTGGCCTCGCCCCTCCCTGCACTCAGGGGGAATCTGCTGTCTTTGCTAGAGCCCCTTCATCAGTACTTCCCCGGTAGCTCAGCTGGTAAAGAATCCACCTGCAAAACAGGAGACCTTGGTTTGATTCCTAGGTCAGGAAGATCCACTGGAGAAGGGATAGGCTACCCATTCCAGTATTCTTAGGCTTCCCTGGTGGCCCAGCTGGAAAAAAATTAGCCTGCAATGCAGGATACCTGGGTTCCATCATTGGGTTGGGAAGATCCCCTACAGAAGGCAAAGGCTACCCATTCTAGTATTCTGGCCTGGAGAATTCCATGGACTGTACAGTCTATGGGGTCACAAAGAGCTGGACACGACTGAGTGACTTTCACTTTCACTTCATCAGTAAGAAGCCTTCTGAGTATATTTCAGCTCTCAATGCCTGTTTCCATCAGGTGAGATGTACAAAGGAGTGAGCTTGAATGACTGTCTGCCTGACAGTTTTAGTTCTTCCTGTTGGTGAGTGCATAGTTTTCTGGATAACATGAAGGAACTTTGATCTAGAGCTTGGCCATGACATCAGTGGACTTCTAAGCTCTGGACCACTGAAATGCAGCAAGAGCAGGGACCTGAGTGTTCATCTGAAGGGAAATAGGGGACTTCAAGATCATTTAATGGGTTCAGTTTTGGCAAGAAAGACTCTAAAGGAAACAAATCTTTCACATCATCTCTTCAGACTGTCACTAAGTAAAATCATGTTAAAAACATGTCATCGCAATCTCAAAACCACATGCATCTAAACACTTCCTATGTTTTCCTGTGATAAACTAAGAGAAATAATGGGTATGGTTCCTAAGGCATTTACAGTCTATTTAGCCTATTCTATTAGATCCCACTGGACACAATTTGAAAATGGATTTAACAGTTTTATTTTAAAAAGTCAATATTTCCAAAACGCTGGAAATTATATTTCTTGCAACTAACTAGTTACAACAAAACATTTAAACAACAACAACAAGGCTGTTGTTTCCACTCTGAGCAACAGTGGAGGGTTATATGGAAGGAAAGGGCATTATGGGACAGCTTAATTTAAGGGGCAAGTGCATTAATGGGACAGAGGGAGTTCCATCTTGTATACTAAGAGTGTCTATACCACCTGGTTATCTTGATAACCTGTCATTTGTCACTCTGACTTGAGGTCCTGGATTCTCGCATTATTGGGAATTCTGATGCTTAAGCATACTAGAGGGAGATGCCTGGTGGCACTCACCTGACTGGTGTGGAGCCAGTATTGCAGCCGAGATTTGTTCTTGATGCGTGGCAGCAGCAGCCTGTACACCATGTGCTCACCAATGGTGGTCAGGATGGACAGACCAAATCCAATGCACAGCAGCATGAAGAGTCCAGAGAAGTGTTTGATGCCCATCTGCAACGTCTGTGGCAGAACAGGAAAGGAAAGGTCATGAATGGGGGGCTGCACCTGGTCCCATGCTTGTCCACTCTTAGATGCACATCGTTTTTTGCTGGACCTAAGGAAGGTTGGAGACCATTCTTCTGTGTGCTCTGCAGATGTCACTATACTACCCTGTGAAGGGGATCCAGCCAGGACTGAGGGCTGCTGCAGGGCACAGTTCTGGGAGGTGCTACTCACATACAGTGCTGTTGTTTGAATGGTTCCTGGAGTCGTGAAGAGGCCCTGTGCTAGACCGCATTATGGTGTCAAAAGGGACACTGAGAGATAGAGGTAGAGACTGAAAATTGAAACAATTTAGTATATTAAAACATCGAAAAATTATCAAGGAAAGACTCTCTCCCAGGGACAGAGAGTGAGTTAGATTTAGGGGAAAAGATGATGAGCGCAATAAAAATTTTCATTTAAATCTGACAGAAACATGGATAAGATATCATCTAGCTCAATGTCTCATTTTAAAGATGAGGAACTTGGGACCAGAAAAGTGAAGGAAGTTGAGCCAGGTCACAAAATTAGACAGCCACAGAGGAGAAAAAGAAGGGACCTACTTGTTGATTGCTTACTTTTTTTTTTTTTTTTTTTGTGCTTAGATAGCTATTTTAGCTACAATTTATAGTTGCAGAAACTGAAGTTCTTACAGTTTTTAAGTGACAAAGCTGGCCTATAAGTCAATGTTTGTTTAGCTCCAAAGTTTAGGTTCTTTTTACTCTACAACAAGAGAGCAACAGCAACTATAAAAACAATCACTTTAACACCTGTGACAGGCTAATGGATTTACAGGTGGTCTCTACAAACTACGTATTCAGTCACTGACATCAATGACCAATCAATCCAGGAGAAAGACATTTGATTCGTTGAGTGCCTACTATGTGCCAGGTAGTCTCCCAAGTACCAGGGGGTAGAGATAGGAGTGTTATGTCCCTGCCTTCAATCAGCTCAAGTCTAGGGAGAAAGCAAACATTTATACTGCATGATACATTGATTCACACTTCCCAGGTTTTGCAGAGAAGCTGGCTCATGAGATAAGACTTAAAGTGAGACAGGTAGAATGTGGAGGCTGGGTGGGAAAGTAGCTCTCCAAGCTGAGGGCAGCAGAAACAAAGAATATGACAGAGACACGAACCTCCAGCACACTGATCTGTGAGCTTGTGAGACAGATGGCTGTGCTCAGGGGTGGGGTGCAGAGGCCCTGAATCCTGAGGGAGGAACAGGCAAGCCCTAGGCAAGGCTAGACTAAGCACCGCAGCCAAGATATACAAGCCAATGCTAAGGACCCCGAGCGTCATCCCTTTGCTGGAGTGTCATCACATGCTGGAGGTGTTTGCCTTGTGGCTCAGATGGTAAAGTGTCTGTCTGCAATGCAGGAGACCCGGGTTCGATCCCTGGGTTGGAAAGATCCCCTGGAGAAGGAAATGGCAGCCCACTCCAGTATTCTTGCCTGGAAAATCCCATGGACAGCAGAGCCTGGTAGGCTACTGTCCATGGCGTCGCAAAAAATCAGAGAAAACTGAGCGACTTCACTTCACTTTGGTCATTATCATCATTGATAATTATTTAGCATTTAACACGTGGAAGGTGCAGTTCTGAGCACTTTATCAATACAGCAACTTGCTTAATTTTCCCAACGACCTATGAGGGAGGTACTCTCTCCATTTTTCAGGTGAGGAAACTTAGGAACAAGAGTTAAACAACTCATCCAAAGTCACATAGCTGGTAAAGGTCAGGGGAGTTCACACCCAGGCAGGCAGGCTAACTCCAGAGCCTACACTCTTAACCACATCATTTAACTGACATGAGTGATCTGCCTATCCTCTTGAAGGAGTTTTCCTTTTTTTCATTTTCCTCTCCTCTACCCCTAGTTCTGGAGAAGCAGGCAGTCAGGATGGCTCAGGCATGGCTAGACCTCCCGGAGCTCCAGGAAGTTTATGTGGGGGACCAGGCTCAGAGGCAGAGCTTGGAGATTTCAAGCTTTGGGGGAGGCTGGGCCATGGAATCTCTTTGCCTCGATGATAGTACTTTTGGCAATGGCTCTGGACCAAAGATGTGTGTTAGGATTCCTGGAGAAGGAAAGACTAGGGGTGAGCAGGGGCACAGAGCATGCCCCAGGTCCCTGAGACTGGGGCACCTGAGAATGAAAGAAGCCCAGCTTGAAGGAACAAGGAATGCTAGTGTAGGAAAGGTGAGCAGTTTATCAGGCCCCGAGGGGTACTCAGTTACTAGAGCTTTTCCTGGGACATCTCTGTACATGTGATGACCAACCTAACCTCCAGAAAGTTATACAAATGTGCCTGAAAATAGCCCTCAGCCTGGACCTGTAGTAATGTGTACAGGATACAGCTATTACAGAAGGATTCAATGAGTTACTACTGCTGTGGATGAAGAACACACTGGGCAAATTCATTTGGGACTTTAACAGCATTGAACAGTCAGCAAAAGACTAAACAGACTGGTGCTGCTTCTTGTAAAGTGCTGCCAAGATGAAGAAGAAAAATGTAACTTACAGTGAATCATCCTGCTTTTAAACCCTGGTGTTCCCCTCTGTTATCTTGTGCATAACAATAATTAGTCTCATTTTCCTCTTATTATCCCAATAACAAAGAGGCTGTATTCAGTTTATTTTACACACTTCTTTCTTTAAATTTCCATTGTTTACACCCACATACTAATAGAATTATAGAAGTAGTTGCTGTTTTTTTTTCTTTTTAAATTAGACATCTGTGTGCCAGACAGCATACATGCATATTATGATCTGATAATAATATTGTAAGTTAAATAGAACTGGACATGGTACAACAGACTGGTTCCAAATAGGAAAAGGAGTACATCAAGGCTGTATATTGTCACCCGGCTTATTTAACTTATATGCAGAGTACATCATGAGAAACACTGGGCTGGAAGAAGCACAAGCTGGAATCAAAATTGCTGGGAGAAATATCAATAACCTCAGATATGCAAGTGACACCACCCTTATGGCAGAAAGTGAAGAGGAGCTAAAAAGCCTGTTGATGAAAGTGAAAGGGGAGAGCGAAAAAGTTGGCTTAAAGTTGAACATTCATAAAACAAAGATCATGGCATCTGGTCCCATCACTTCCTGGGAAATAGATGGGGAATCAGTGGAAACAGTGATTTTTCTGAGCACTTTATCAATATAGCAACTTGCTTAATTTTCCCAACGACCTATGAGGGAGGTACTCTCTCCATTTTACAGGTGAGGAAACTTAGGAACAAGAGTTAAACAACTCATCCAAAGTCACATAGCTGGTTAAGTTCAGGGGAGTTCACACTCAGGCAGGCAGGTAACTCCAAAATTTTTCTGGGCTCCAAAATCACTGCAGATGGTGACTGCAGCCATGAAATTAAAAGACGCTTACTCCTTGGAAGAAAAGTTATGATCAATCTAGATAGCATATTGAAAAGCAGAGACATTATTTTGCCAACAAAGGTCTGTCTAGTCAAGGCTATGGTTTTTCCAGTAGTCATGCATGGGTATAAGAGTTGGACTGTGAAGAAAGCTGAGCGCTGAAGAATTGATGTTTTTGAACTGTGGTGTTGGAGAAGACTCTCGAGCGTCCCTTAGAATGCAAGGAGATCCAACCAGTCCATTCTAAAGGAGATCAGTCCTGGGTATTCATTGGAAGGACTGATGCTAAAGCTGAAACTCCAGTACTTTGGCCACCTCATGCGAAGAGTTGACTCATTGGAAAATACTTTGATGCTGGGAGGGATTGGGAGCAGGAGGAGAAGGGGACGACAGAGGATGAGACGGCTGGATGGCATCACTGACTCAATGGACATGAATTTAGGTAAACTTCGGGAGTTGGTGATGGACAGGGAGGCCTGGCATGCTGCGATTCTTGGGGTCACAAAGAGTCGGACACGACTGAGTGACTGAACTGAACTGAACTGAAGTATTATCCCCATTTCACATTCAAGGAAACTGAGGTTCACTAACTACTGTACCCAATCTCATACAAGCTAAAAAATAGGAGGCCAGGCTATAGATCCAGGATTGTCTGATGCTAAAGCCTGAACTAACTTGAAGCAAATACCCTTCAGAGGCATCTCTTGCTGTCTGAACTTGTACTGTTACAACTTGCAAAAAATTTTATTCAAAACTCACCCTCTGGATTGCAAATCCCCTATAATCTGCCTTTGGGCACCAGTGAAAAATGCTTAAACTATGTCTGAGTCTGACTGATAAGATGTACTGCTGCAGTTGTAATTCAGCTGTTCTTCTCCTAGGACCACACTGCTTCAATGTGCTATGTGTTAAATATATGCATTTGTCCCACATTAACAAGTGAAATCTTTTTGTCTGAAGAGTGGAACTTGCTCAACTTGACATTTGTCATTGGTCAGAGGAAGAAGAAGAGGAGCAATGAATATTCAATGTCAAATCTTTAAAATAAACTTAAGTGATGCAGACAAAATAATGATTACTGTTGCAAGTGACATGGATAGAAGCATCATATTCAGAAATGCAATTACAGCCTGGGCTCACGTTGTCAAGAGCTGTATAAGTGAAAGCAAAGAAATGTGAGTGGAATTTTTTTTCTTTATCCCATTGCTTCATCTGCAGCTTCATTTGATAGCTCACAGCCACACACTTCTGGAGTCTCAAGAGCCAAGGAGAGAAGACTGTCTCAGGATTTAGCCATGGGCAAATATCAGGCATTTACAGCTTCACTCAGTCCTTCACAAGCTCATTCTAGCCCATCCAGTCTCTCTCAGTTACCTCCTTAATCAATAAGTAACTACTCAAAAAATCACCTTGCTTGCTTATTTTGCTAAATGTTATTTATAGTGTTATATTTCTTTAACATTTTATTTTATTGTTCATTTACATTAACATATTCATTGCATTGTGGAGGGCAAGCATACTCTGTATTATGCACGCATGAATACCCACTGATTAAGCATTAAAGAACTGGTGTTTTAAATGGTTCATATTATGTAGAAATCATTGGTGGATTGTCATATATAACAATTCATGCATTGTACATTAGATATTAAACTCTAACAAATGTCTAAGTATGATTTAATGAAATTTAGGGAAACTGGTTGGGCTTTTTGGATAAGGTGGAAATGTTTTATTTATTTGTTTTGTCTCATATAAGATAATGGAAAAGACTCTCACCATCTGGAAATCTACTAGCCAACATATTTCTAGGTACAGACTAGATTCAGATAAAGGGTGATGCCTGTACTATCAAAGATTCTGAGTGGTCTCTGTTTAGATCATTAGTGCTTCCGGTGACATAAAGAGGCCAAGACCACCAATTCTGTTGCTGCTAAACCCTCCTCTGCTTCTTGCTCGGTTGTGGGCCCTTGAAACATCTGAAGATGGTTAGATGACTGACTAGGTTCTGAAAACTCCAGCAAGAAATGCAGATAAACTATTTGAGTCATCATTTGCCTCAGATGTTGCTGGTTAAATCCTATAATCTAAACCTCCCTAGCCCCCAGTCCATGTCTTCCAACATACAGCAGCTACCCAATTTCTCTGGTCCTTTAAAGAGTCTGTAATCATTGTTTTCAATTCCTCTCCTTCCATTCTCTTTTGGACCCACTCCAAACAGGCTTTCAATCCCTGGCCTAGGATCCTGTCAAAACCAACAATGGCCATCAAATCCGAGTCAGTTTTCAACTTATTCATGTATCAGCTTGGAAACTTATTTCATCCTCTTTGATGTATTTTCTTCACTGTTTCAGGGAATCCTCTCTCCTTGTTCTATATCAGTCTTGTCGGCTGGTTCCTCCTCATCTTTCTGACCTTAAACATTAGCATAACTTCATTTCTTTAGTTACATTCACTTTCTTATCCAGACCATGTCTTTAAATACCATCTATTTACCAATGACTTCCAAATTTATATCATTCCCAACTCCTGACTCAGCCTGTCTACTTGAATATCTAATAGAATCTCAAAATGACACATCAAAATAAACTTCTAATTTTCCTTCTGAAATCTTCTCTTCACACAGTCTGTCCCTTCTTAATAAATCTCCATCCTTGCAATTTCTCAGGCCAAATAGCATAGATTCCTCCCTTTCTCTAGCATCCTGTACTTAGCATGCCTGCAAATATGGTGGATACTGTTTGCAAAGTATGTCCAGAATCTGATGACTTCTTACTACCTCCACCAACCAGCCTGGTCCAAGTCACCATTATCTCTCACCTAGACTACAGAAATAGCTTCCGAATTGTTCCCTGATCCCTTCAGTCTGTCTTCTGCAAGGCAGCCAGGATAAGTCATAATATGTTACTCCTGTGCTCAGTGCCCAGTGATGATGTTTGGCCTCAACCAGAGTGCCTGTTAGAGCCCTCACAAAGGCCCACAGGACCGAACATGACTTGGTCGCAACCTCTGGCTTCATATTATTCTTCTCACACTTGCTCGCTCTGCTCAGCAGCTTGGGCTTCTTCACTTCTCTTAAATCCATCCAGCTGTTTCTGCTTGAGGCTCTTCATTTTCTGTTCTCTCTGCCTTGTAAATTCTTCCACCAGGAATCAGCAACGCTCCTTCGCTTACTCTCTGCGGGTCTCTGCTCAAACATTACTTATCAGTGAAATCTACTTTAACTACTGTGGTTAAAAGGCAGATCTTTCTATGGCTGAAAAATATGCCATTGTGTGTACATACCACATTTAGCTTATCCATTCATCTGCTTATAATCAGTAGATTAGAGTTCATCAGGAGCTGGGGCTAGAGGAAAATGGGGAGTTATGCTCAGTAGTTACAGAGTTTCTCTTTGGGATGATGAAAGAAATTTTGGAAACATGTAGTGGTGATGATTGCACAACAGTGTAAATTTAATTAATGCCATTGAACTGTCCACTTAAAAATGGTTAAAATGGCAAATTGTTTTTACCATGATTTAAACAATTAAAAAGTAAAAAACAAAAACAAATCCTACCCTCTCCCTCTTATCCTGTGAAAGTCGTTCATTTGTGTCTGACGCTTTGCGACCCCATGGGCTGTATAGTCCATGGAATTCTCCAGGGCAAAATACTGGAGTGGGTAGCCTATCCCTCTCCAGCAGATCTTCCCAATCCAGGAATCGAACTGGGGTCTCCTGCATTACAAGTGGATTCTTTACTGGCTGAGCTATCAGAGAAGCTGGACTCTTCTCATGGACTCAATCTCTTCCCCTTATCTTGTCTTATTTTGCCCCTGACATAACACATATTTACTGTCTATTTCCCTCCTCAAGGAGAATGTAAGCTCCAAGAAACCAGGAATTTTGCTCATTTGTCCAGTGCATATCCTGATTGCCTAGAATGCTGCCTAACACTTATTAGGTTCTCAAAAAGTGTTTTTTGGAATGAGTGGTTTAAAGCATATGAAACCTAGAATCTTTATATAATATAAATTGATGTATATATTCCACCCTCCAAAACTCTTATAGATCTCAAGAGATTTTTGGAATAATTCTGTGATGGAGAAAGAGATTGATATTCTTAATTGATAGATGAGAAAGAGGCTCAGAGAACTTGGAAAACTTGCCATCCTGACTTTCTAATGGCAGTGTTCATCAATCTGGGGGCCTATTGTGGGAACTGGGAGGAAAAGCATATTAACAATTAATAAAGTAAAAAATTGGAGATATTTTACACAGTAATATAACAACTGGCTTCTGCAGGAAATGTGTTGGCTTTATTTGCTTAGGATCCTTTCCTTGGGGAATGGCCCTTCCCTACTTCACATGGTTTTGGTGTGTCTACCAATCACAGACTCCCTACTCCTTGTTAACAGGAGGCCAAGCACAGGACCCAAGGTAAGCCAGTTTACATCTGAAGCAGAGGCATTTGGCTTAGAAAGTAGTTGAAGCCATCATTTCCAGTGTCTTCAGTATCATAAAGTTCCTCTAGTTCTGAGGTGTCAATATAACCTCTTTTGAGAGAGACTTTATTTCTCTTGCAGAACACTGAAATGAATGGGTGAGCCCATTCTAGGAAAATTTCTCTGACAGGGTACAGCTCTGCCTTTCTTTGCATGTCTCTAGAGGCTTGGTATACAGTAAGTGCTAATAAATGTTTAATAAAGGAAGTACATACCTGAAAAATAACTTAGTTACAGTTATTCTCAAGGATTCCAGTACCTATTAAGTACTTTCCCCCAGAGCACTAGGACTAAAAGAACCAGGAGAAATCATTTTCTTTTTCAGTGATCTGGTGTGTTAAAACTTTGTATACACAAATTTGCTCTCTGAGTCTGTAAAGTCAAATCCTGATTTGAAAAAAATTTTTTTTCTTTAATTAGAGAGCTGAAATAGGGAAGGAACAACAGTTTTAGTGAGAGGTAAAGCTCCAGTACTTTGGCTACCTGATGCGAAGAGCTGACTCATTGGAAAAGATCCTGATGCTGGGAAAGATTGGGGGCAAAAGAAGGAGGATGAAATGGTTGATGACATCCCTGACTCAATGGACATGAGTTTGAGCAAACTTCAGAAGATGGTGAGGGATAGGGAAGCCCGACGTGCTGCAGTCCATGGGGTCGCGAAGAGCTGGACATGACTTAGTGACTATTGAATAACAACAACAAAGAAAAAAAAAACAGGCAGGTTGTGGAGCCTATAAAATATGGCTAATTCCTAAATTCTTGGAAGCAGGATGGGGAGGAAGCAAATGCTGTTTCTAATTTTGAAGACCTGATTTCCTTTTCAGTTTTTTTTTTTGCCACCCCAATATTTTGCCCAGAAGAGCAGTAGCTCAATAAAATTTGGCAGACTAATTGTGTCTATACATATAGCCCTTTATCCAGGCAGGAGGAGGGAGACAGAAGACGGAGGCCTGTATCTGCATGAGGCGAGGGCTCCAGAGGCACCAAGCAGAGCTACCAGAGGAAAGAGTTTCCCTGGGTGAAGACAATGGGGCAAGACCAGGCGATGTAATAATTGGGGATTTCTAAAAAACTTGTAACAACAATCACGAAAAGGCAGAAAGAAGGTATTCACTCATACAATCTGCAAATTTCTCATCAATGAAGATAGACTGAAAGATCATTTAACACGAAACAAAACAGGAGATGATTTGCAAAATCCAGGGAGATGCTGCCTGAGTGAAGTTATTAATAACAGTGCTCACACATATGGATGAGAAAATAATCTAGATGGACAGTAAAATCAGGGTCTGCAGGAATTTCTCACTGCATCCCTCGTCCTGGGGGATGTGGCACCTCTATCTCCTCTAACCTGGAATCCGCTTAATGATTCCTCAACATGGCACTGCCCAGGTTGCTGAGGACACGTCCCCTTTCTATCCTTGGTACTCCCAGAGCTCTGGCCCCTTCTAGGTTTGGGCAACCATCTTTTACCCTTTGGACCTGGTGCTCAGTGTGCTAAATTAGCTCCACTGTGCAGTCGTTTGGAAAGTCTTAATGTATTGATAAAACAACTCAGAAAAATATTTCCAAAAATTAAATTTGAGCAATCAACATTATCATTTTCCTATATAAACAATTATCTTCAGTTCTTCATTGTCTCTTCTAGATTATGACCATATGCATATATATTTTTCCAGAGCTATAAACTCTGTTATATGTTAATAATTATGCTTTTTAAAAAGCTTAATCTGAAAAGGTATTGATTTATAGTTATTTATTAACTTTAATGGTTTTATATTAGCAACTATTATTTTACCATAATTCACTTTATTCCCAAACTGTCAAATATTTAATATTGCTTAGTATGTATACATATATATAACAAATATTGCTACAATAAAACATCTTTTGCACAGAGCACTTTAAAAATCATTTTTGATTCTTTCTTTGAGATATATATTGCAATGGATGGGATTACCAGGTTAGATGATGGAACTCTTCTGATGCCTTGTGTTGTATGAAATAGTTCTCAAGAGTGTGAAAACCATTCCCAGTGATTCCCAAGATGCCCCGGTGCAGAGGATGTTAACATTCTTGCCAACTCTGTTTTACAACTAATCTTTTTTTTTTTTTTCTATTTTGGTTATTCCAGTTTGTATGTGTTCAATTTTTGAGGTTATTTTTCGAAGTTTGTTTTTCCTATCTCCTTGTGTATACATTATATATTTATATCATTTGCCCAATTATGCATTTCAGAAAAAGTGAGCATTTTTCCTGACGGAAACTAATAAGCCCTTTCCTAATACATTACATATGTTTCTTCATTTAAAATTTTCCTGTTAGCTTTGTTTTGTTAGATTTTATTATACAGATGTTTGAACTCTATAGGACTCCATTTGTTTTGATTACTGGAAACTCTATTGTTCAGTTAGAAACAGTTGTTAGAAAATAGTCATTGGGAAATTTTATGCCCAATTGCTTTATTTTTTAAAAAATATTTATTTTCGGCTGTGCTAGGTCTTCGTTGCTGGGTGAGGGCTTTCTCTCGTTGCAGTGAGTGGGGGCTGTTCTTCGTTGTGGAGTTCCAGCTTCTCCTTGAAGTGGTTTCTGGTTAGGGAGCACAGGCTCCAGGAGTGTAGGCTTCAGCAGTTGCCGCTCTCGGGCTCTGGAGCACAGGCTCAGGAGTTGAGGGGCACTGGCTCAGTCACCCCACAGCATGTGGAAACTCCCTGGACCGGAAATCAAACCCGTGGTTCCTGCATTGGCAGGTGGATTCTTAACCATTGGACCACCAGGCCAGTCCCCAATTGCTTTGTTTTTGAAAAATAATGAACATTTCATCCATCTCTCTCTCTCTCTCTTTTTTTTTTAACTAAGAGTGGACTTTCTCTTCACTGAGACAATTTCAGCTCCATGCTGCAGAAGTACCTTAGCCAGTAAAAGGCCACACCCATCCTGTGGTGGGCTGTATTCCTTTATGCTAGTTTTGATTTCTACTTAAAATCCTATTAAAAAAATATTGATCACACACACACACACACACACACACACAAAACCTTGTGAGGACAAACACCATGCAAAATAACAAAATTTACTTGTGGGTCAGCTTTAGTCTAAGAACTACCAGGCTGTATCTTTACTCTACACAGCTTTTACTACTCTGGTGTCCTTTCAGTGTTGTGGTTTTTCACTATGACTCAGACGGTGCTTTAAAGCGGACAGTTTGTTGCTGTTCACACAATCACCAGCCAGTGGGACAGCTATAGCAGCCAATACAAAAGGAGAGGCATCCAGTTTTGATCCTAAGTCTAGCGACCTCTTTTTTAAAATATTTTTGGCTGTGCTGTGTGGCATGCAGGATCTTAGTTCACTGACCAGGGATAGAAATGTTCCCTGCACTGAAAGTGTGGAGTCTTAACCACTGGACTGCCAGGAAAGTCCCAACCTGACTCCTTTTTCACCATGCCACCTTGTATTACAAACACCCAAGCCTCTCCCTTTTCAAAGCATGGGAAATAGATAAAACACAATAGCCAGATTCACGGCACACTTTAAGTCCTAACAGAGAAAATCAATAGCATAAATGAAGAATGGAATTTGTAATAAAAAAAAATTCCTGAAGATTTTTCCTTGAAGATTCCTTTACAGCAATATAGAGAATAAATCAATTATGTTAAGGACATATTTTTCCCCCTACATTTCAAAAAAAATTGTCTAGTTGACTTGGGGATTGCAACATATGGTAGAGAGCAGACACAGTCCATTAATATAGGATTCACAACAACATATTGTTACTGATGTCTGCAGCGTCAAAGCATATTGGTTGCTGTTACTAGTTTAATCTAAATGCTGTCACTTATTTCTCAAGATGAGATGAAGGTGGAAGATGATCTAAGATTGCCTTGCCTAATATTTTTAATTTTTGCAATGCATAGGACCAAGGAGGTGGAGCTCTTTTCTCCTTGATAAACAATTATCTTTTTGTAAAAATTGAAGCTTGGTTTGATTACCTTAGCAAGGCTTTTAGGAATAATTTGAGGCAGGTAAATACAGAAGCCGTAAAAATAGGAGACAGCGCAGGGAGCTCACCATTTGTGGTCAGAGAGCATGGTTCAAGTCCTTGCTTTGCCACTCACCAGCTGGATACCTTGTGGTAGCTTCTAGATCACTCTATAGCATCATCTGTAAAACTGAGATGAAGGCACCCACCTCACAGTGTTGTTACAATGATTAAATGGTATAACAAACATAATAGGGCCTAGAACAGCTGTTCAATAAGCATCAACTACTATTATCACTCCAAGGAACTGTACAGAATGAGATTTGTAGGCAACTTGGCAATTAACAGAGAAGAGTCAAAGCATTCTAATATGGAAGTAAATGTGATCTTTTTTCCCAAATATTCATACAATCAGATCTCTCCAGTTGCTGAGGCTAGAAACAGGTGCACAGTTTAAGGTCACTGCCACAAAGCCTTGGGTAACTATTGGATTGTTCAAAAAGTTCTTTCTGGTTTTTCCTAAGACATTAGTGGGAAAAACCCAAACAAACATTTTGGCCAACCCAATACATTAGGTAGACTGACTGAGCAATTAGCTTGTGAATTCCAGCCACTCCAGAAGCTGAAATGTTTTTTCCTCTTGTTAAATTTGAACATGTAATCCAACATGTTTCAAACCCTAGGTCCTAATTTTAAACTGTATTTTAGTGTGCATGTTGCAGAACATACAAATAATGTCTCTCTTTCAGAAGTCCTCTTGGCTGGCATTACACAAGCTCACTTTTCTTATGAAAGGTCTCTTCTACAAAGTCAAATAGGTTGGGCTAGAATGAGTCCCTCTCTCTCTTTTAAATTCTCAGTCAAGAAGTCTGTTTCTGGGGACTTCCCTGGTGCTTCAGTGGTTAAGAATCTGCCTTGCAATGTAAGGGACACAGATTTGATCCCTGGTCAGGGAACTAAGATCCCACATACCACGGAAGAAACTAAGCAGTCGTGCCCCAACTAAGACCTGATGCAGTCAACTAAATAAATAAAAATTAAAGAAGAAGAAGAAGATGCAGCCTGTAGGGTGCAGAGGACCTTGACATTGTTCCATTTCTGGATTAGGAACACACAAATGTCCTGCTAATCTGAGAGTAGGTGTGGCTAAGTACCAAGTAAGGGTTCAAAAGGAACCCAGAGGCCTCCTTTTCCCTTATATTCTGATTGAGTAAAAGAGGACGAAAGGACATGGAGCGTGAACGTGTTGTGCACTAGAACTTAACATGTTTTTTCTTTTGGAATTCTCAGAGTAACCTGGGGATGGAGCCTCATTTTAACCGGGAGAAATGACAGAGGGGTTAAGTGCGTGCTTGGGCTCACACAGCTAGTAACAAGTGACTGTGATAAAAACCCAGTTGTAACTGAATTCAAACTCAGGTGTGTCTGAGTCTTTGCACTATGCCACCCTGAAATGGGGGTAAGACTCGTATAACTACAGGATTGGGAGCATTTACTGTTTATTAATACATTTAATTTTAGGACTACACAGGAATTTAAGGGGCAGGCACATCTATTCTTTGTGGCTCATAAGTAATTTATAAAATAAAAAGTATGGCATAGTGCCTATAATGAAATTTGGGGGTTTATTTGTCCTACTTTTGGGGGAAGCAAGACTAGCTACCAGCCTTTTCAAAATATAAGGATAATAAATCTAGAAATGGATCTTCCTTGTCCTGAAAAAAAAAAATCACTTAGGGTCTGTACCTTGGCCAAGTACATGTAGAGAGAGTATGTGTTATTGTCCTGTGAACTGGCAGTAGTAAGTGGGACATAGAGCTGGTAAAATCTAGGGTACAAGAAACAGTGTACTTACTGGCACACTGGCTCTCCCAAACAAGCAGAACAAAAACAACTACAACTTTTTGCTTTTTTCCATGAGTTCTTACTACTCCCACAATGGCTGATCTGAAGCTATTGACATGACATGACTGAGCGTGGAACTGGGGAGGGAAGTGCACACTTTTGTTCTCACCCAGCAAGAACAGCTCCAGCACACCCCTTGGCTGCAGGTTTATTAGGGTGTGAGGGACTCTGGGCTGATTGTTACATTAGAGACAAGTCTTCCTCCAATGAAAGAACTCTAAACTTCCCTGCCAGGTCCAGGTCAGACTTAAAAAATAAGTTTTGTTAGTGTAGACAGCATCCACTCCTGCTGCAGAGGTGTACCTGTTCATCTTGCATCTTTTGAATTCCAGGAGCAATACCACTTCCACAACCTGGGGAGAGTTCACTGCAGCTGGAATCACCACCAATTCTGCCTGTGGGAAGAAGGACTCTGAGTGTGGCCCATTCTCTCCCACTGGGTACTGGAGGTGAGAGAGCTCCCCAGGAAGGGCGTCCCCAGTGGCTCAGCAGTAAAGAATCGGCCTGCAAAGCAAGAGACCCAGGAGATGTGGGTTCAGTCCCTGACTCAGGAAGATTCCCTGGAATAGGACATGGCAACCCACTCCAGTATTCTTGCCTGGAGAATCCCATGGATGGGGGAGCCTGGTGGGCTACAGTCTATAGAGTGTCAAAGAGACGGACAGGACTGAAGCAACTGAGCATGCGTGCATGCGTGAGCTTCCCAGGCAGTTCTCTGTCCTGTTTGTGTGGAAGCCCCATTAACCGAACTTAATACTGGGGTGGGCAGTTGAGCCTGAAAAGCCACCTCCTCTGAGACTGATAGACTGGGGATTTTGTCTTAGCCTTTCTTACAAGGCCTCTGAATTTCTGCCTGAACAGAAACTAAGCAGTTTCTGGAGGTGGAGCAATGAGACAGGAGGAACCCAGCTGGATTCCTAGCCCATAGGACTTGCTCCAGGATTTCTGGATGTACCGTGGGGAGTGGTCTGAGGCTTTCAAAAGGAAAAGATGGGCTTTTGTTGCCCAGAGAGAGGTGATTAAAAGATGCTCAGCCAAGAGAAATAGATTCATCCCTCTTGCTACAATAAGTAATTATCTGTTAAAAGATGCTTGAACACCACAAGTAAATGAAAAGAGTTCACCAAGCACTTTTTGGAATTTTTCCCACATGTATAAAACCATGAGAAGTAAAGGAAAAGATGTATATTTTCTTATTTTTGAACTTTAAAAGTTTTCTTCACTCTTTGTAGTTTGGTTTTTGAATCAAAACAAATTAAAAAAAATACATTCATAAAAGCTGTTTCCTTTTCTTTTCCCTCCATGCTCCTTCATCATGTTCTCCCCAACTCAGGGCATTAGCCTAAATCATTGAGAGCAGAAGAGTTAGTAACACGGAGGTAGGTGGTTAAGAGGCTGGAAGATCTTGCTTCAGTAAGAGAGAACTTTCCAGTAGATCAGAGATGACAGTTACTAGGCCTCTTGGGCAGATCTTTAAAGAGACAGAGAAGAAAGAAAAAGTTGTTGAGTGGCGACCTTATAAAACTCACACAATGGTCACCAAGTGCTTGTGGACCTCCAGGCTTCTGACCACAGCACTGAATTCCTGGAAGGAGATTTTCCCGTCCCCGTCTTTGTCCAAGAGGATGATGGTTTTGTCCACCAGCTGCTGTAACTGCCAGTCTTTCAGATTGTCCCCCACCATCATCTTCAGCACCTGGAAGAGCTCCCCGTTGGAAATGTACCCATCTTTGTCCATGTCGTAGATGCTGAAAGCAAACCTCAGCTTCTGCTCCTCATCTCCCCGGACGCTGAGCTGGGAGGTCCCCAGGATGAATTCCCGGAAGTCCACCTGGCCGTCGCCGTCGGTGTCGAAGACGTCGATCACCCGCTGCACCAGCGGGTTCTCCTGCAGCTCTGGCAAGGACGTGAACTCTTTGACGCTCAGAGCGCTGGAACTGTCCAAGTCCAGCTTCTTAAACCGCTTGCGCAGCCTTTTAATTTCATCTTCGTCAAAGTGCGAACATATCTCCGCCGGGTAACTGGCCTCATTTCCCATTCTGGAGCCAGTCTGTTGCTCATAGGGTCGATGGAGGGAGCAGGGGCGGTGAGCGCACACGCGGCTAGAGAGACCGTTGTGCCCGCAGGTGGAGGGCCAGGTGGGGCTGGCTCGCGGGGAATCTCTTCCTCCCGCGCCCGACCCATCCCCTCTCACCTCCTCCCCCTCCCCTGCTTGGGCAACCAGGCGAGAAAATAGGAGGTGCTGGGAGCCAGGTGGAGGAGTGGATGAGACGAGAGAAGAGGGAAGAGGAGGAGAAGAAGGGATGGGAGAGGGAAGCTTGCAGGGGGTAAGATAGGAAAAGTAGGAAAGAGGGGAGCTGGGGGAGAAGTCCCCTTTCTGAATCCTTCTTTCAGCACCTTTATCTCTCTTGCTATTTTTAAAATCTTCTCACGTCCTTACTTTTCCTTCTTCTCTTGGAAATTGAACTCCAAGGGGGTGGGGCTGCCTCTGTATTAATCACTTCAGTATCCCCAGCACAGTGCCTGAAATGTAGTAAGTGTTTAACATATGTTGAATGACTGCGTAAACTGCAAGCAGGGGCTCCTGATGCTTATTTGCAGACCTCCTCTAAGGACTAAATGAGATAATACATCAAAGCGTTGGTGTCATATATACATCAACAGTTGATCCTTGAACAACATGGGTTTCAACCGTGTGGGTCCACTTATATGCAGATATTTTTCAGTAGTAAATACTACAGTACTGCAGGGTTGGTGTTGGTTGAATACTCTGACGCAGAACCATGGATACTGAGAAAGGATACCCAGGGCTGACTATAAAATTGGGGATTTTCCACTGAACAGATGGTTGACACCCCTAAACCCCCTGACACTGTTCAAGGCTCAAGTGTTTTTAAAAAAAATTCTCTGGGAGGGAAAGCCAGGATTGACATCTTTCTGATGCAGTGGCCACTGACTTTTTTAGAACAAGGGTTCAAGGTCTTTGTAAGAGACTGTCCAGATAGCACACAAAATTTCTCATATGAATTATCTACAGGCAGTAACATATTCCTGAGGAATATACACAATGCTGAATTCAGGGCACTTTTCGGGAAGATATAGGTCCCAAGACCTTGGCTCGCAAGACCTCTGTCAGCTTATTTCAAAGACATCATCTCAAACCCACTCCTTGTTTTTGTTGGCTAGTGCCTGATGACTGTCCTGCAGATCACTTTGGGGAATGGCTGCAATGTACCCTGAGAAGCTTTTGCTGTGTTTTGAGAGTATAAGAGGCCCTTAGACTGTCTCACTCTCTCCCACCTTGCTTCAGCTGGATTTTTCCTATTTTGTTGATGATGAATCTCACCACTATTCCCCAGATTCCTTCTTCCTTTAGGAACACATCAGTTCCTCCAAGTGCATACAAAGTATTAATACATTTGGTTCAAGAACATTCATTTTAAAGGGACTTGAGGGACTCCTAGGACCCTAAATCAAACTGGAAGAGGCAAACATTCCCTCATTTTAAAAACGGTTGGCACATTTTTAGGCTTTAGTTCAGCCAAAATATCAGCCTGAAGGTAGTCATGCTGAAACTGGCACAACAAAGCCATGGAATACCTTACCGTTAGGTCTACACGGTTTAAAAGAAAAGGAGGGACTTCTCTAGTGGTCCAGTGGCTAAGATTCCATGCTCCCAAAGCAGGGGGCCAAGGCTGGATCCCAACCTGGTGTGCTGCAGTCAATGAGTGCAAACAGTCAGACACGACTTAGTGACTGAACTACAATAACAACTCTGCCCAGGAGCGTTCATCTAGCGCTCAGTCTGGGTCCTCCCTCCAGTGCTCAGGCCTGGCTGAAGAGGCAGGTCTCAGCTGGCGGTGCCCACAGGGCCAGGTCCCCAGACTCTGCCTCCGTGAGAGGGAGCTAGATCCTACATGCTGCAACTAAAGATCCCGCATGATGCAAGGAAGACTGAAGATCCTGCCTGCCACCACTAAGAGCCAGTGCAGCCAAATAAATAAAATAATAGCAATAAGAAAGAAAAGTAAAGGTTTAGAGGCTAAAATATTTGATGACTGAATTATTATCTGGACTGAATTAACTAGATCTGAAAGAAGCGTGGTCAAGTGGAAGGAAATTAGAGTAGTGTGTTAGGGGTGGGACAGGCACACAGCTGGGTGTTAGCGTAAGATCACAACCTTCAGCCCGAGACCTTTAACAGAGACCATTAGCACCTCAGCGGTGGTGGTGGGAGATCCAGCCTGGCCAACAGTCAGCTGGACCGAGGTCGTTGTGTCTGTGAGCGTGGTGAGAGGCAGACTGTGGCCTTCTCCCTCGGGCACTCCAGGCCTTCTGGTGTCAGGCCGGCAGCTGAGCTGGGAGCCTGGGGACAGGCTGAGTGCTGTGTTCTGCAGAGCTCTCGCTATGGCTGCCCACTGGGTGGGTCCAGGCCTTGAAGTGGTGGTGAACCTCTGCCCCATCTCCTGTGACCTAATGGCAGCAGCAGTCATCCTGGCTCACAGTGCTTGAGACCCATCCTCGTTTGGGGAGTCTGAGGAGCCTGAGGCCTGGCTGGGTCTGGGGCGCCTGGCTCCCTCAGTGATGACAGCTGGGCAGGGTCTGGGGACCTGGCCCTGAGAGCACCGCCAGGTGAGACCTGCCTCTTCAGAGGGGCCTGGTCACTGGAAGGAGGACCCGGACTGCGGGGATCAAATGCTTCTGGGCAGGGCTGTTGTTCAGTCACCAAACTGTGCTCCACTCTTTGTGACCCCATGGACGGCAGCACGCCAGGCTGGGCAGGGTACTGGTCTGAAAATGGACTTAGCCAGGGCTGGACCCTGAAGGATGAAAGTCAAGCCTTGGGACCTTGAACAAGTAAAACAAGGGGTAACAATGTTACTTTGCCAGCAGCATTTAAGTGTTCAAAGCCACAAGCAGGCAAGGAGACAGAATTAAATGCCTCCCCTTCCCTTTCTTGTCAGAACAGAGTAACATGTGCTTTTGTGGCAGTTTACAGGAACATCGTGACCTGAAGAACAAAGGATCTGACCCCAAGAAGTTTGCAACAACTAATCACATCCCTCCTTCACTTTTCCTATGAGAGGGCTTTGCTGTAAGCTTTCAGGGAGTTTGGGGGTTTTAAGGCATGAGTCACCTGTCTCCTTGCATGGCTTTGCAGTTACCCTTTCTCTGCTCCAAACTCTGACCTTTTGGCATTGTTTGGCCTCACTCTGCATGGGGCCACAGACTTGTGTTTGGTAAAACAGGACAATTGAATCTTAACTGTCCACTTAATAGCTGTAAGTGGCTTGGATGAGTTGTTTAATGTCAGTTTTCCCAATCGTAAAATGAAGCTAATAATATATTTCATACAGTTGTATGAGGATTAAAGCTGTTACTAGCCAATAAGAGAATTATTATTATTACTGGTTTTGTTATTGCTTACCCTGCTGGTGGAGATGAAGGCTTGAAGAAACAATACTTGGAAGCCTGAGCACTTAAGTGTATGTATGTCCATTTGATGAACACTCTTTGTATACCATGTACACTATACCACTTGCTACTCTCAGTATTTTGCCAAGATTAACTTCAGATGCTCCAGGGCAGTGTTCTTTGGTGGCTGATGGCAAACTTTCCATTGCAGGCAAGCAGTGATGAATCTTACTCGTACTCCTACGGAGTCCTCACAACTTTCTCCTGAGTAATGTTCTGAAAGTCATTCTTTAGGAAGGAGTCAGTGTGGAAACTCTTAAGTATCTTCCTCTATGTGGTGTGTTTTTAGGAGGTAGTGAGGTGCAGTGGTGAGAACATAGGAATTAAACAGATCAGGTTGCAGTCCCTGCTCTGCCCCATTAGCTGTGAGCTATTAGAGGAGCTGCTACTGTCCTAGCCTCACTGTCCTCATCTGTAAAGTGGTGCTAATCACCATCTGCTTTATCTATTATCTGTGGCTCAGCTGGTAAAGAATCCGCTCACAATGCTGGAGACCTGGGTTTGATCCCTGGGTTGGGAAGATCCCCTGGAGAAGAGAAAGGCTACCCACTTCAGTATTCGGGCCTAGAGAATTCCATGGACTGTATACTTCATGGGGTCACAAAGATTTGGACATAACTGAACGACTTTCACATTCATATTCACTTATCTAAGAGTGAGAACAGGGACTGCATATAGAAATGTTATGTAGAAGGAGAAATATTGTCCCAAGAGTTAACTAATTTAATGGTCAGACAGACAATACCAGGAAGATGGTACCACTTCCTTGAATAATTCAGTGAGCAGTTGGAAGTGCTTTACTGCCTTGTAGAAGAGATAATGTGATGTTGGATCTGAAAATTTAGTCAGTGTAAAGTTGAGTTTCCCCTTGTTCCACGTTTCATAAACTTTGTAGTTCAGCATTATTACGGGACTTAGTGTTATTGTTTCAGTATTCTCCAGCCATTATTCTTAGTCATTTCCATGAAAAATGCTATTTGTCACTCTCTTTATCACTATGAAGGGATGTGGATTGCTGGACATTCACTACAGTAAGCATGTTAAAAGGATTGACTGGTTGTTCTGGAAGAAATTAGGATCCTGACACCATTTCCATTTTCAATAAGCCATTTTCTTGTTCTCAAGAGTTTCCAAAAAGAGAAAAAAGGACTGTGAAGGGTTATGTGCAAATATAGCTGACGTTGGAAAATAGAAACAGAAGTAATGAGAACTGAGAATCAGGTAAGACTTCATCTTCCAAGTTAGTCAGGAGAACAGGCTTCTAAGTAATTCACATATTTATTCTGCAAGCTTTACAGGTGAAAGCCCTCACGTTTCTGTGATTTCACTGGTCAACATTTTTAACATCGATTTGTATTGAGGTGGCCACTATGTACAATGTGGAACAATATAGCTCTAAGTTTAAAACCTTTCATGAAGAACTTCCATGGTGGTCAAGTGGTTAAGACTTTGTCTTCCAATGCAGGGGGTGTGAGTTCAGTCCCTGGTTGGGGAACTAAGATTCCTCATGACCAGAAAACAAAACAAAAACAGATTATAGACAACAGAAATAATGTTGTAACAAATTCAATAAAGACTTTAAAAAGAGTCCCCATTAAGAAAAAAAAAACTTAAAAAAAATGTTAAAACCTTTCATAAGCATCAGAGTTCTCATCTGAGACTTAGAAATAATATAGTGGTGGTGTTATTATAGGTCTAAGTGGGGGTAACATCTACTTTTTTTTAAAGCACCCCAAATAGCACATCAGAACACATTAAGGATTCAAAAGGACACTGAGCCCTCATTTTGTACCTGTCTCCTTATTCTTCCCTTTCCTACTCCTTTATTTGCTTTCTCAAAGCAGAATTTTGACTCTGGATTTATCAGTTTTATCATTCTTTGATGTGACAAACCTTGTGTGAAGTTTAAATCCATTTAACAAATGTTGCAGCAACATGGATGGACCTGGAGGGGGAGTTATGCTAACTGAAATCAGAGAAAGACAAATACTGTATGTTTTCACTTATATGTGGAATCTGAAAAATAAGACAAATGAATATTATAATACAGAAACCAACTCACAGAGAACAAACTAGTGGTTCTGACTGAGTAAAGTGGTGGGGGGAGGAGCAAGAGAGGGGGCAGGCGATTAAGAGGCATGAAGGACTGGTATAAAATGAATAAGACATAAGGATGTAATTATAATATCTTTATATGGAGTATAAGCTATAAAAATAGTGAATCCCTATGTTGTAAACCTGAAAGTAATATCATAAGTCAACTCTGTGTTTGCTTAGTCATTCAGTTGTGTCTGACTCTGCAACCCCATGGACTCTAGCCCACCAGGCTACTCCACCCATGGGGATTCTCCAGGAAAGAATACTGGAGTGGGTTGCCATGCCCTCCTCCAAGGGATCTTCCCAACCTGGGATCAAATCCAGGTCTCCCACATTGAAGGTGGATTCTTTACCATCTGAGCCACCAGGGAAGCCCAAGAATACTGGAGTGGGTAGCCTATCCCTTCTCCAGATCTTCCCGACCCAGGAATCGAACTGGGTCTCCTGCACTGCAGGTGGATTCTTTACCAGCTGAGCTACCAACTCTACTTCAAAAATAAAAAAATTCCATTTAATACATATATGTTGAGCACCTACTATGTGCCAGGAGATGGCATTTTCTGTGAACAAGAAATAATCCCCTGAGAAATATACTCTTTAGTAAGTGTTTCGGCTTTAAGGATGTAGCACTATTTGCTCAGCCTTTTATGTTCATCATGTATAGTCAAAAGGATCAAGAGTACTATGTTGATTTTCTTCTGTAATTCTGGGATGGTATTAAAATGAGCTTTGGAATATATGGCTTTTTAATCATAATTTTGCTATTTAACAACTGTGTGATCTTGGGTTGAGTTACTTGTCTGAAGCACTGTTTGCTCATCTGTAAAACAGGGATACAATTGCTAACTTATAGCATCATTTTCAGGATTAAATGAGATAGAATGCATAAAGTATTAGACTCTGTGCCTAGCATATAGTAGATACAAATATGGTAGATATTATAATTATTGCCTACTGGATACTAGCTTAGAAAATTCTAACTCTAATAGACTATTTGCATATATAGACATGCAGATACACTCAACTACTCCTTTGTTTTCTACACAGATATTTATTGAGCTTCTGAAATATGAAAGGCATACGGTAGTGACCTAAGGCAAATACTTTTCCACCTGTCTCTGTCCTTATGGAGATTACTATTCATAGGGAAGATGCCTATTAACCAAATTATCATGCCCATAAATGTACAGGTGAACCCATGGTGAGCATCACAGATGAGAGGTCACACAATAGGAACTTGATTTAGTCAGAAAGATGAAAAAAAAAAAAAACCCTGTTGTAGAAGTGATGATTGAGCTGAAATCTCAGGGAGAAGTTAACTGGATATTTGAGCAGGGATATGTGTTCCAGGAAGAAAGACCTCTGGGTGCAGACTGGGGCAGAGGAGCACATCAGGTAAGACAAACTTAAAGGCCACTTTGGCCAGAACAGGGAGGTCAGGGGAAAGCATGATATTAGATGAAGTGAACAGATGGTCTGACCATGCCCTAGACGTTGAAGAAAGGTCAATATTTATTCAATCATTCCTTTACAGGGCATCATTTATCCAGTTATGTTTTGACATATGCAACACTGGGGGCATGTAGAGATGGTCCCTACTCAGAAAATTTTACTGATTGCTGAGTGAACTGAAGGATTAAAGACTGTGATTACTTACCCCACAAGATGGAAAAAGAAAGATATCATCCAAGAGGTAAGGGCAAAAAGCTGTAAGAATTCAGAGAACTGAGAAATTGTTGAACCTTCCTTGAATTCTTGCTGGAAACAAATGAAGATTCCCCTACCCGCCCCAAGAAGTACTGTTTGATTCTGATGAAAACAAGGCGGACAAAATCCATGATCACAGAAGTGGGAAAGGGAGCAGTGACAGATACCAGTGACTAGTTTAATGTGGCTGAAATATTTGAGCGAAATAATGGAAGCTGAGCTGGAAGGAACCAGATCAAGAAGAGTTTTGAATGTCTGGCTGAAGACCTTTGGTTTTTATATGACAGGGAAAGCCAGATGAATGACCTAATCAGAATCATAATCTAAAAAGATCAACCTGGCATTGTGAAGGGTGAGCTGAACAGGGGGAGAGCCTGACACTTGGATGAGCAGCCAGCAAACAATGAAAACTATGCCTGTTTGTCTGGAGTATGAGAGCTGAGCAAGGATGAAAGAGGCACAAGAGGAGAAAGGTAAAGTGTGTTCATTTGCTGGGCTTCCATGACAAGTGCCACAAACTGGGTGGTGTTTTCAACAGAAATGTATTGTCTCCCGGTTCTTAATACTAGACATTTGAAATCAGAATGTCAGCAGGACCACATTTCTTCAAACCCTTAAGATTCTTTCTTGTTTATTCCTAGCTTCTGATAGTTTGCTGGCCAACTCTGGTGTTCTCTGGCCTCAAGCCGCCATAAATCCACCTTCTGCCTTCGTGGTCACATGATATTCTCCCCGTGTCTCAGTCTCTGCAAGCTAGTTGTCTCCATACAGGAACAGCAGTCATGTTGGATTAGGGACCCTCTCTACTACAGTATGATTGTTTAATCTCCTCTTCAATGACTATATTTCCAAACCAGGCTCTCTTCTGAGGTATCAGGGGGAGGACTTCAACCTATCTTTGCTAGGGAATGAGGGGAGCACAATGCAACTCATAAAACTAGGCTTGAAGTCTTACTGGATAGAAAGAGGGGGCAGGCAAAGATGAAACTCCAAATGTGACTGCACTGGTTTCCCTGGCTGACCTGCCCTGTGCGTGGATGTGCAGGAAGCTACCTTTACTGGTGATGAGATGGGGATCCTGTAAGGGCTCCAGGGCTCCCTGCCCCACACCCCTGACAGTGCTGGCTTCTCATCCAACTCCCACAGCTATGGGAGGAAGTGTTTCAGAGGAAACGTTGGGGCAAGTTTTCACATTACTGCTGCTGCTGCTGCTGCTAAGTTGCTTCAGTCGTGTCCGACTTTGTGCGACCCCATAGACGGCAGCCCACCAGGCTCCCCCGTCCCTGGGATTCTCCAGGCAAGAACACTGGAGTGGGTTGCCATTTCCTTCTCCAATGCATGAAAGTGAAAAGTGAAAGAGAAGTCGTTCATTTGTGTCCGACTCTTTGCAACCCCATGGACTGCCGCCCACCAGGCTCCTCCGTCCCTGGGATTTTCCAGGCAAGAGCCCTGGAGTGGGGGCCATCGCCTTCTCCAGCCACTGCCTAGACTTGGTTAATGCTGTCTGAAAAATAAAAAGCATGGTTTTCTGATATTTTGTAAAACTTCACACGATAACCACTAGATGGCAATCTTCACACATTTTCACGTTTTTGTCCCCCGCCCCCGCAGAAGCAGGAAACTTCAGAACCTGGAGGTAACTATTTAGCACTTGGAATAATTAGGGAGGAGTCCTGTTTCCTGTGATTCCCCCACAGATTTAAGTGTATGGAAATCAAAAAAAGTGAAAGGAAGACTGTCTCTC
Organism: Aepyceros melampus; assembly: GCA_006408695.1. Classification (NCBI taxonomy): domain Eukaryota; kingdom Metazoa; phylum Chordata; class Mammalia; order Artiodactyla; family Bovidae; genus Aepyceros; species Aepyceros melampus. The sequence goes on from SJXQ01002502.1 coordinate 313,157, forward strand.
ACAATAGTCCTAATCAGCTTGAGCACTGTTCACACCTTTTAGTCACATAGTAAATAACATTTATAAATATTCATGAGCTCGTTGAATTCAACCAGAGGGAAAACAAGGACTATTAACAGTAGGCGGTCATATAACTGATGCCCAAGCATCTCTGGTATATCAAAGAGGAGACTCTTATGCCATGTTATCTGGTTACTTGCTCATTAGCAAGGGTCAAGTTGGGGGTGGGAACTTGCTGGAATGTTTTCACTGTATCAGAATTCAAGCTTCTGTCATTTATATTAACCAGAGAGCCATAGAGAAGCAGCTCAAGCTTTGTGAAAACAAGCTAGAGAAACAAGACTCCAGCCTGCGTACCCAGCAACCCGACTTGGAATGCTGTTTAAAGAAAATAGTTATTGTTGTTTCTTTAAAGATCTGCTTTAAGTTGAGGCTAATGTTTGTGTAAGCCATCTTCATGTTTTCTCATTGAAATCTAGAAGCTGAGTTAGACAAAAAGGAATAACATAAAATTGTAGGTGCTGGTTAATAAGGCACACTGCAAAACAGAAAATTCCAGAATCTTATATTTCTCAAGTTTTCCCCCCAAAGTCTTCAGTTCTATAATATGTAAGTATTATATAAAAGAACATTTATGTTGGAATTATAAGATGCTTCTGCTTTTTTTGGAGATGGATCCAAAAAATAAGCATGTACTTATTATTTATCAAGTATTTTTTTCTATACGCATAGTCTGTACTCAGGCAAGGAAGAGGAAACATTTGTTCAGCGAGGTGAACTTGTTCTGGTAAGAGAAGGTGAGTCCTTTCTGAGGCTGGCCTCCCTTTCTTCATGCACAATTCCACCACATTATAAAAGGACACACGTACAGCTTTGTGTTTCTTTAGGTTTTCAGAAAGCGCTACCTGGATAGGTTCCATCTGACCTTATGCTTGGCTTAAATATTAAGCTTAATTACTTAGGCTATTTCAAGGGAAGCACTCAGCTGTCAAGGTGTTTCTTGACTTACACAGGTTTTCAATTTAAAGCAATCTACAGTCATTAACACTCCCTGCCTCACCATAACTTTCATCAGGTGGAAAAGCAGACAGTGACATTTTAAATTGAAAAAGGAAGGGGCAGGGATGAGAGAGGTGCAGGAGGCTGTTGCGATGTGACCTAGTTGTTAACAGCAAAAAAGACTGAGTTAAAACTCACCGCTCCCCCACTCCTGTACTATTCCCTTTGGGTCTTTAAAGATAAACTGCAAAGAAAATTGACAGGCACTGAAGCTCCTTGATGTGACTTGTGTGATCTCTTTGGCTTTCAACGTGTAGATGACTAACTCATTCCTCATCCCCACAAAAAATTAAGAGGGAAGAATAGGTCTGCTATGAGAAAGCTCCACTTTCTCAATGAACAGATATTACTAGGTTTCACACTAGAGGCTCGTTTTGATGGTCAGGGATGGAGAGCCCATCATTCATTGTCCTCCTCAGGGTCCCAGGAGCCGGAGCTTCAGCTAGTTAGGTCAGGATTCCTCTAAATGTGCCTGCCTGAGAACCACAGCATTCTCAAAGCAGGACATGCTGCATGGCTGAGTCTTAAGGGCAATAAACAGGCTTCAGAGAAATTAAGTGATGTGCTCAAAGTCACTCAGCTGGTTCATGAGAGAGTCAGGACAACTACCATCCTGACTACCATATGATATGATAACTACCATCCATTCAGTGCGTACCACATGTCAGACAGTTTTATGAACATTATCTCTGTTCCTACACCAAGCCGAATCATCAAATCTTCTCTCCAGTTAGCAGAGGAGGAAACTCAGAGAGGTTAAGCAATTTGTGTTCATGATGTCTTGATGTACATTTTACGTGGGGATATTCTGACACAGAGGTTGTTTTTATATTTGCACCTTTACAGTGCTCTTAAACCATTTACACTTCAGCTTAAAATATCACCTAATAATGAGCTTCACAAACATCCTCACTCCACCCCTGCTCATCCTTACTGGATGAGGTTCAGGATTGGGGGTTGCCGAAGATGAAGATCAAGAATGAATTAAAGGTTGGGTTGGGGTTAGGGGCCAGGAATGGAGTGAGGGTCAAATTGAAGGTGAGATCACGGATGGAATGGGGCAAAGTTTCCTAATGTGTACTTTCTTTAATATTAATTTTTTAAAAAACCACTGAAAAGTGTAATTTACTTTTAGACTGTCTCAAAGTTTATTTTTCCTTTTTCCTACTTTCCATAATTGAGGTTTCTGGATTTCTGAAGTAGAGCTCCCTTCACTGCAATGTTCCACCTCGTGCTTAGTATGTTATTTGTTTCCTTAAACATCCAACAACAACACAAGGAGACCCATGGATTCAGAAGCAGAAAACCTTGTAAATACCCAGCAAGCGATGGCTTCAACTGAGGCTCACAGAGATTCAGTAACTTCCCCAAGGATGTGAAATTGTCTCCTCAGAGTAATGATAGAACAAAGGTGGTCTGCCTCCAAGACCAAGGTCATTCCAGTCCTGGTTGTCCTACCTCCTCCTCTGTAATCCGTGCAAGGAACAATCTCCCTCCCTGCAGGCTAGACCTTGGTCTGCACATTCTAGGTGGTCAGACTGCAAGTGCTTTCTTTTAGCTGGTCCCTTCCCTACCTTCACTTGCCATGAGGGGCTGTTCTAGACAGTTTTTACCTCCCAGACCTACTCTCCACCTCTCCCCATCCCAGTTTGTGTCATGAGGAGGTTTATGGACCACAGTGACTGGTTTCCTTGGCTTAAGGCAGCGGTAGAAGAGGCTGTAGTCCATGGGGTCGCTAAGAGTCGGACACGACTGAGCAACTTCCCTTTCACTTTTCACTTTCATGCATTGGAGAAGGAAATGGCAACCCACTCCAGTGTTCTTGCCTGGAGAATCCCAGGGACAGGGGAGCCTGGTGGGCTTCCGTCTATGGGGTCGCACAGAGTCGGACACGACTGAAGTAACTTAGCAGCAGCAGCAGCAGCAGAAGAGGCTGGGGTTGGGAGAGTGGAGAGGAGACTAAGGTCAGGTATTTACTTCCTGGCCTTCTCTCAGCCTGGTCACTGTGGCATGTCTATACCCCTAACCAAAGGCTCCAGCTACTATTTTAATACCCTCTCCTGAAGTGAAATGCAAAGGAAAAAAAGGAAAAATATACACATCTGAATACAGAATTCCAAAGAATAAAAAGGAGTGATAAGTAAGCCTTCCTAAGTGAACAATGCAAAAATTTAGTTGAAATCAACAGAATGGTAAAGACTAGAGATCTCTTCAAGAAAATCAGAGATACCAGGGGAACATTTCATGCAAAGAAGGGCACAATAAAGGACAGAAATGGTATGGACCTAACAGAAGCAGAAGATATATTAAGAAGAGGTGGCAAAAATACACAGAAGAACTATACAAGAAAGATCTTAGTGACCTGGATAGTCTGGCCTTCTCTCAGCCTGGTCACTGTGGCATGTCTATACCCCTAACCAAAGGCTCCAGCTACTATTTTAATACCCTCTCCTGAAGTGAAATGCAAAGGAAAAAAAGGAAAAATATACACATCTGAATACAGAATTCCAAAGAATAAAAAGGAGTGATAAGTAAGCCTTCCTAAGTGAACAATGCAAAAATTTAGTTGAAATCAACAGAATGGTAAAGACTAGAGATCTCTTCAAGAAAATCAGAGATACCAGGGGAACATTTCATGCAAAGAAGGGCACAATAAAGGACAGAAATGGTATGGACCTAACAGAAGCAGAAGATATATTAAGAAGAGGTGGCAAAAATACACAGAAGAACTATACAAGAAAGATCTTAGTGACCTGGATAGCCATGATGGTGTGATCACTCACCTAGAGCCAGACATCCTGGAAGTCTGGAGTGTGAAGTCAAGTAGACCTTAGGAAGCATCACTACAAACAAAGCTAGTGGAGGTGGTGGAATTCTAGCTGAACTATTTCAAATCCTAAAAGACGATGCTGTGAAAGTGCTGCACTCAATATGCCAGCAAGTTTGGAAAACTCAGCAGTGGCCACAGGACTGGAAAAGATCAGTTTTCATTCCAATCCCAAAGAAAGGCAGTGCCAAACAATGTTCAAACTACTTCACAATTGCACTCATTTTACTAACAAGGTCATGCTCAAAATCTTTCAAACTAGGCTTCAACACTACATGATTCAAGAACACTACATGATTCAAGATGTACAAGCTGGTTTTAGAAAAGGCAGAGGAACCAGAGATCAAATTGCCAACATCTGTTGGATCATCAAAAAAGCAAGAGGATTCCAGAAAAACATCTACTTCTGCTTCACTGACTATGCTAAAGACTTTGACGGTGTAGATCACAACAAATGGTGGAAAATTCTTAAAGAAATGGGATACCAACCGTCTTACCTGCCTTCTGAGAAACCTGTATGTGGGTCAAAAAGCAACAGTTAGAACCAGACGTGGAGCAACAGACTGGTTCCAAATTGGGAAAGGAGTACGTCAAGGCTATATATTTTCATCCTGCTTACTTAACTTATATGCTGAGTATATCATGTGAAATGCTGGGCTGGATGAATCACAAGCTGGAATCAAGATTTTCAGGAGAAATATCAATAACCTCGGCTATGCAGGATGACACCAACCTTATGGCAGAAATCAAAGAGGAAGTTAAGATCCTCTTGATGAAGGTGAAAGAGGAGAGTTAAAAAGCTGGCTTAAAACTCAACACTCAAAAAATGAAGATCATTGCATCCAGTCCTATCACTTTGTGGCAAATAGATAGGGAAACAATGGACACAGAGATAGAATTTTTTTCCTTGAGCTCCAAAATCAGTGTGGATGGTGACTATAGGCATGAAATTAAAAGATGCTTACTCTTTGAAAGAAAAGCTATGACAAACCTAGACAGCATATTAAAAAACGGAGACATTACTTTTCTGACAAAGGTCCATATAGTCAAAGCTATGGTTTGTCCAGTAGCCATGTACAGATGTACAGAAGATTGAGCACTGAAGAACTTGTGCTTTTGAACTGTGCTGTTGGAGAAGACTCTTGAGAGTCCCTTGGACTGCAAGGAGATCAAACCAGTCAATCCTAAAGGAAATCAGTCCTGAATATTCATTGGAAGGAGTGATGCTGAAGCTGAAGCACAAATACTTTGGCCACCTGATGCGAAGAACTGACTCATTGGAAAAGACCCTGTTGCTGGGAAATACTGAAGACAGGAGGAGAAGGAGATGACAGAGGATGAGATAGTTGGATGGCATCACTGACTCAATGGAAATGAGTTTGAGCAAACTCCTGGAGATGATGAAGGACAGGGAAACCTAATGTGCTACAGTCCATGGGGTTGCAAAGGGTCAGACATAATTGGGTGAGTGAACAACAAAGGCAGTAGTGGAAGATGCCAGGGCAGAAGAGACTAAGGTCAGGTATTTACTTCCTTGCCCTCTCTCAACCAGGGTCACCGTGGCATGTTTACATCCCTAACCAAAGGCTCCAGCTCCCATCTGAATGCCTTTTCCTGTGCCTCCCTGGGTTCTAGGAGTGGCTCTCTCCATGTTTCCTTTTGAGCTAAGGTGTGCTTCCTTAGCGTAGGTAATGTCTCCTTCACTTTACCTGCCCTGAGATATTGCAGTATTTCTGTTGTTTCCTTAGATCACACCTCTGTAAAGAGTTTCTTGAAAATTCTCCTCAGGCTGTTTGAGTGTGCTATCCATTCTCTGCCCAAACTGTTTCCTCTTTCTTCTTAACTATACCCAGTTGGTTCGGAGAAGGCAATGGCACCCCACTCCAGTACTCTTGCCTGGAAAATCCCATGGACGGAGGAGCCTGGTGGGCCGTAGTCCATGGGGTTGCTAAGAGTCGGACACGACTGAGCAACTTCCCTTTCACTTTTCACTCTCATGCATTGGAGAAGGAAATGGCAACCCACTCCAGTGTTCTTGCCTGGAGAATCCCAGGGATGGGGGAGCCTCATGGGCTGCCGTCTATGGGGTCGCACAGAGTCGGACACGACTGAAGCGACTTAGCAGCAGCAGCAGCAGCAGCAGCATACCCAGTTGGTTAAAAGGCATATTATTTAACCCAATATTTAAAGGAGGTATCATCATAAATCTTAATAATTTCTTGAAAAATTTTGGGAGTTTGCTAAGCTGTGACCTGCTACCTTCCTTTTCCTCATTTGTAAATAACAGATTTCATAAATCCTGGAACCCTTAAATTCAGTGACTCAAAAAAAATTATATTTTTTGGGGGCTGAGTCAGAGTAAAATGAAGGAAATTTTATACTTCCATACTTTTTTCCTGTGGAATTGATTGATAATGAGTCTACTGTGGGCAGAGGCACAGCTGTGCTCGGAGGATCATGAAGAAACATCTGAGGTCAATTTAAAATTCCTCTCTGAAAATTGCTGGAGTCTGGTCTGCAGAATTGGACCTCAATTTTCTAGGTGACTCTGGGGAGCAGATAAAGCCCTAGAATTAAAAAAAAAACCAGTTTATTCTCCAGAGAGATTGCAGCTAGACAGCTCTAGGGTTGCCAAGAGATAAAGGGTGAATAGATCAAGGTTCTCACAGGCGATCAAGTATTAATGTCCAACTGTGAGAAATAGGTGGAAGAAAGCATGCTAGGCGACCACATATTGCTAGTATTCATTTGCCAAATGAGGATTTTTTTTTTCAGAGTGAAATTGTTTAATGACTTTGTGGTAACAGACGTGGACTAGTACTGTACCTGGAAAATGGGAGGTCAGAGGAATGTCCTTCTTAGGAGCACCTGTTGGGAGAGATACCCTCCAGAACATTCCTGCTTCTGCTGTGCTGTGCTCTGCACCCCTCCCCCTGGGGGAGTGAAGGAAGAGGGATGTGTTCATTAAACAAGGAGTCCCCAACCTCTGGGATTTAGTGCCTGATGATCTGAGGTGGAGCTGATGTAATAATAATAAGAATAAAGTGCCCAATAAATGTAATGCTCTTGAATCACCTCCAAACCATCCCCCTACCCAGGGCCATGCAAAAACTGTCTCCCATGAAATAGGTCCCTGGCGCCAAAAAGGATGGGAACCACTGCATTAAACTACTACTTTATTAACTCCTTACCAAAATTACTGAAGAGATGAAGAAGCTGAGACTGAGGAGGGTTCGTGATTTTTCCAAGGCAGATAGATGGTACAGGCAGGCTTCAAATATGGTCTGTCTGATTTCAAATCCAGTCCTACTTTCTTCACACTAATAGCCCAGACTGTATGATGTTTGAGGCAAAAGGGATGGCAAGGAAAGTGCTAACAAGCATGCTTCCTTCTTCTGGCCTTTTCTAGAGAAAGCTAACCCCTTCCCCACCTCAAAACAGCAGGTTGAGTAAAAGAATATACAACAAGCAGAGGGCCTTCACAGAGGAGACCAAGCTCAGCCAATAAGCTGAACATGGATTTCACTGAAGTACATTGTACCTTTAGGTTCTGGAGGGTGACATCCTGAAATTCTGTCCTAGGTTCTCCAAGACAAACATGCCAGTCAGTGCCCAAGGATATGCTCTGCTGTTTAAATGCACACAGGTGAGCATCCCTGCACAGCAGCGTGTTACTGAACAGACCAGAACAGGCCCTACTTCAGACCACCATCTTGAGAAAGAAGTGCTCCCTATGTGTCCTTAACATTCCCCGAGGCTGGAGGTGGCCCCCCTAACTCTACACCCACATGGATGTTATCAGAATCTTCCTTTATTCCTGTCTCTGAAGTTCCAATTAAGGGTACATTTCTCTTTCATTCTCCTCATTCCTACCCCTCACCCCCTTCAAATTCAGCTGACCTGGAAAGCCAGCCCAGGGTTGTCTTAATAACCATAACTTGATCCTGACATCAGCCTCTTATCCAGTTGCTTCCAGCCCACTACATCCAGAGTTTCCCAAATGCCTCTCCCCTGAATTTGTTCCATTAAAAAACCATGGTTGAAAAATGATATGGTATATTTTACATGCATCATCTGAACAGTTCATGGCTTTTCTGATCCTTTGTTTTTCAAAACCTGTCTTCTTTTTTGTCCACACTTAATTTTGTTTTGTTTGAAATTTCTGATAAATCCATAAAGTCCTGGAACAGTTATGATGAAATCTCATCATCCTTAAGGATGTAAGTTACTTTGTGGTTATCACATTTGGGTATAGGCTCACTATTTTACATGCATTGTCTGCCTTAATTTTCACCACAGTCCTATGAAGTAGACATTTTCACCCCAATTTGCAAAAGCTGAGGCTAGGAATGGACAAGTAACATGTTTAATATCACTTAGATGGTAGTTTTCAAACCTAGAACTGTCTCCAAAGCCCATGCTTTCAACCATTATGCGTTATGGTAAACATATTAAGCATTCTCATCTTAGGACGACATAAAGAAAGACCATGATCACTATATCAAAGCTGGGAGGTTACTTGCAGATGATTATATCCAAATACCTCATTGTACTGATGACTAGAAGCAGGTAGGAGGGAGAAGGTGTAAAACAGGTGGTTGGTTGTCTACTTAGCATCCATTCTCCTGAATCATTCTCCCTAAGGGAACCCTGCTTTCATTTAGGTCTTCTCTATGGGACTATGTATTGCCAGGGAAGCTGCCCCCTTACTAGTCCTAGGGGATGAGTCATGGCTGGCTAATCTATCACGGTAATCTCATTCTCCTTACCATTGATTGCTTAAACATGGACAGATGACACAATTTTTGGCCAATGAATTGGAAGAAATCTACTGGAGAGTTTCTGGGAAAGTTTCCCCACTTCTAGAAAGAGCTGTAGGAAGATATCTAAAGATATCTATGAACCCCAGGAAATTCTCCTGATGGAAGGAGAGGAAGTATTAATACTTCTATTTACTATGCCAAGTTTGTTTCCTAGGTCTTTCCATAAATGTTCCCTTATTCTCAAAACAAAATGACAAGTTATGCTTTATTGACTTTCCTGGTGGCTCAGACGGTAAAGTGCCTGCCTACAATGTGGGGGACCCAGGTTCAATCCCTGAGTTGGGAAGATCTCTTGGAGAAGGAAATGACTACCCACTCTAGTATTCTTGCCTGGAAAATCCTATGGACAGAGGAACCTGGTAGGCTACAGTTCATGGGATTGCAAGAGTCAGACATGACTTAGGGACTTCACTTTCACTTTACTTTCATATCCATTCATGAATGAAGAAACTCAGGCCTAGGAATAGTTAAGTCACTCAGTGATTAAGATAGAGCCAGTTTGCAAGTCCTAAAGTGTATGGCTTCAAATCTATTACGTTTTGTGTTAGATATTTCACACTGGAATTAGATTTATGTTAATGCTTATGAGTCTATGTATGTTTCCCCCTATGTGTCCAAGTGGAGTTAGGTTCTGAGTCTGAAGAGCCTTATACCCTGAGAGGCTTGTCCTGGGAGCCAGATTGTCCATCCAGCTGACGTCTTGGTCTCATGGTCCTCTGAAATGGCACAACCTAGAGATGTGCTTGTGATCAGAGAGGTGCAAATCATTCCATATGCTGGCTTTGGGGACACGATGGGGAGGCTCCCTTCATCTTATCTAATGTCTTGCTGTCAGCTTTGATCACTTGGAGATTTTGGCTTGAATTAACCTTGGTCACAACAAGTGGTGAAAGTGAAAGTGAAGCCACTCCGTTGTGTCCGACTCTCTGCTACTCCATGGACTGTAACGTACCAGGTTCCTCCATCCATGGGATTTTCCAGGCAAGAGTACTGGAATGGGTTGCCATTGCCTTCTCCAGGGGATCTTCCTGACACAGGAATTGAACCCAGGTCTCTCACATTGTAGGCATATATTTTACCATCTGAGCCAAGTGGTAGGAAATGCCAAATGATTGTTGCTTTGCACAATTTAAGTGATTAGCTTGTTTATTTTCTTGGTTGAATTAATTCAGCTGACCAAGCCAAGATTTATTTCTTTTAGCTTTTTCTAAAGTGAAAATGACAGGGAGGCCTGGCATGCTGCAATTCATGGGGTCACAAAGAGTCAGACATGACTGAGCGACTGAACTGAACTGAAAGTGAAAATATCTCCAAATAAATATAAAAATTCTTGCCTTACAGGGTTGTAGTGAGAACCAATGAGTTAATGTCCCAAATATAGTTTTTGTCACATGGTAAGAAACAGAGCATGCTAGTTTTCTAATTCCTTAGTTTCCTGCTTCCTTCCTTTAAATCTTTACTCAGTGACTGTCTTCTCAATAAGCTATGCGTTCATAAAGAGAGATAGAAGAGGTCAACAGAGGTTGAGATAGATAGCATCACTGACTCAATGGACATGAATTTGAGCAAACTCTGGGAGATAATAAGGGACAGAGAAGCCTAGTGTGCTGCAGTCCATGGGGTCACAAAGAGTCAGACACAACTTAGTGGCTGAACAACAACACTGATTCGGATTGCATCAGGGATTGTGGGAAGGCTCTGAAGAAGGGGGATTTCAGCTGAGAGTTTATAATGAGAAGGCACTAGCGGGGTTAATGTTTGGGGGGGGGTGGAATAGTAATTAGGAAGAAGGATGCACAGCATGTGCCAAGACCTTAAGGCAGGAAAGCCACTGATGTATCTCCATCTGAAATAACCATCTTGGTGGGGCTGTAATGAGCCAGGAGGAAAGTGGCATGAATGAGGCTGACGAAATAGGCAGGGTCAAGTCTCTTAAGGCATTGCAGGGCATGTTCAGCATTTCAGATTGTTCCTTAATTAACATGGAAGCCACTGCAGGCTTAAGTAGGAACAGGACCTGCCTTGTGGAAACACATTGGAGAAAGGCAGGCATGAAAACAGAGAGACTAGTGAGGAGACTTTTGCAGTGGTCCAGGTGAGGTGTCAAACAGGAAGGTAGATACATGGTTCTAGAGCTCAGAAGAAGAGTCATTGTTGAAATACAAATTCGACAATTGTTGGTGAAGAGAGGCTCTTGGGAGTCATTATTATCAGTTTTAGATTTTTAAAAAATGTCAGGCTGACCTTGTACTGTTTTATTTGCCTTCTTTTTTAAATACTGGAGTTTGGCTCTTATTATGCTCTTTTAGTCTCCTATCTTAATTATCCAATCTCTGACTCACTTTGCAGTTTTCTTTCTAATTATATCATAAAGGCAGAGTGTTATGATAGAAAGATGTATTTTCTGGTTATTTGTGTGCGTTGGGCAAATCACTTAGGATCTCTGGATATTAGCTTCCTATACATAAAAGAAGTGAGTTGATTGTTTTCAGCTGAAAAATATCTAGAATTATCTAAGAATTACTGGTTATATCTGTTTCTCTAAGCAGGATCCATCACCGGACCCCTGGGAAATTAGATCTTGAGGATATTTTGCAATCCACATCATGACCAGCAATTAACAGTTAAACCAAACACTGTTAATATCAGTCTCAGATACTATTACTGTAATGCAGAATAGCATTTCTTCTGCACTTGTGGATATAAGATCTAGGGAAAAGATAGAAATTCAGACATTTACTCATCAAAGTAGCATCACAGTTAAATCCAAGACAAACTTGTTTTACTGAAAATCCCTATTAGATAGTCATTCTTCAAGGAAATTAGGAGTAATCTAAATATCATGGTCCCTGGAGAAGGAAATAATAGCCCACCTAGTATTCTTGCCTGGGAAATCCCATGGACACAGGCACCTGGTGGGCTATGGTCCATAGAGTTGCAAAGAGTTGTGCACGACTTGGCAACTAAAGAGCAGCTGCAAATGTCATGGTGAATCCTAGAAGACGCGATAGCCTAGATTATTGGCCACTGACACATATGACAGCATTTTCTAATATTCTTCAAGGTAAAGCTATAGAAAGCATTAACATTATCAGCAGTTTTCCCCTTACCTCAGTGACAGCAAAACTTCTCTTGCCGCAGGGAACCACCTTATACCACTTGTCATGCAGCACGTCCATAAACCCGTGTGATTTGTATTGACTGATTAGCTCGGATATATTGGAGGTAAAAGGAGAGTTGGGAGGGAGACCAATGCCGTAGCCTAGAAGAAAATACAATCTCAGATGAGTGTTTCACTTAAGAATTTCCTGAGTTGTTGCCACCACACCTGATATTGCTGTCAGACCTAGTGACAAGGACATAGTAAGCTTTCACCATCTTTCCCTCAAAAGACTCAGAAATGTCCTAGGTATGATTACCTTGGCTCTGCTACTTCTCTGAGTAAAAGAGATGAGTCCAGAAAAGGAGAGAAATGATTTGTGTACTGTGTAATAGGGGCAAATTGTATCCCAAGGCTTTCTGCCCTTCCCTATCTACTTCTCCCAGAAACCCTCCTCTGGATCTTAAAAACACAAAATTAGTTAAATTACAACCCCTGGTCTATGAAATACTCTCATCATTGGTCATGCATAACCCTCTTTTACTTTTATTTTTAATAATAGAATGAGGCCTTGTGAATGTACCGTATAGCATAAGTACTAAAACATCAACAAAAACTTGTCCAAAAAAAAAAAAACAGTCTGGTAAAAACAAGCATTGAAGCAAATGATCAGTGAGATCACTTATTCATTGCTTGTGGGAATGCAAATTGATGTACCCACTTTGGAAAACTGTTTGCTATACTTTATATAGCTGAAGATTTATATGCTCTAAGACAAACAACTTTAAATACATTCCTAAAGAACTCCTCCACAACTAGACCAGGAGATATGTTTAAGGATGTTCTTAGAGGCATTTTTTATAACAGCAAAAATTGGAGACAACCTAAATGTTAACAAGAGAATGGGTAAATAAATGTGAAATATTTATACAATGGAATGTTGTATAGTGTGAAACATACAAATGATATGGAATAATATGGATGACTCTTAGCAACTCTAAGTAAAAAGACCAGTCTCAGAAGATTGCAGCACGAATCCATTGTGTAAATGCAAAAACATTAAAAACAAACCAGTATATTTTAGGAATTCATATATAAGTGATAGAAGTATATTTAGAAAAAATCAAGAAAATGATAAACCAAATATCTGGGACAACAGTTATTCAAGGCAAGAGAGGCAGGGGAAAGGATGAAGGAGGAGTTTGAAGAAGATGTAATTTGTTGTCCGAGTTTTAATTAATTAGCTTTGACTCTGTATCTTCACTTGGTCTGGGGCTTTACTTGGTTTCCAAACTGTTACTTCACTGTTAATCTCATTGACAAGCCATATGAAAGAGCTAATTACCTACATTTTGTCTTTAACTATTGGATTTTATAGTAGAAAAAAGATGTATTGCTGTCAAGATGATTGAGGGAGACAAACTGAAAATATAGCTAGCTCTTTTTTTCACATGCAAAGACAAAAGGCTGTCAAGAATATAGAGATGTACAGCAGAAACTAACACATTGTAAAGCAGTAATACTCCAATAAAAATTAATAAAATAATTTAAAAATAAAGGCAAAGAAACCAAGAAACAAAAAACATATGCATATAACTTTATATAAATAGATAGTCAGCAAGGACCTATTGTTTAGCATAGGGAACTCTACTCAATACTCTGTAATAACCTAGATGGGAAAAGAATCTGAAAAATAATAGATATATTTATCCATATAACTAAATCACTTTGCTATATACTTGAAATCAATACAACATTGTAATCAACTATAATATAAAATAAAAATTTTTAAATGTTAAAAACATCCAAAGATACTTCATGGAAACAATGTTTGCTATCATGTTTCCATCTTACAATTTATTTCCAAAGACATTAGTTTTTGTTCTTTTTTAAAATTGTAGATACACAAGCCCTTTTTAAAAAAATTGATTTATTTTTCATTGAAGGATAATTGCTTTACAGAATTTTGTTGTTTTCTGTCAAAACTCAACATGAATCAACCATAGGTATACATCCCCTCCCTTTTGAAACTTCCTCCTATATCCCTCCCCATCCCACTCCTCTATGCTGATACAAAGCCCCTGTTTGAGTTTCCTGAGCCATACAACAAATTCCTGTTGGCTATCTGTTTTACATATGGTAATGTAAGCTCCCATGTTACTCTTTCCATACATTTCACTCTCTCGTCCCCTCTCCCCATGTCCATAAGTCTATTCTCTATGTCTGTTTCTTTATTGTTTCCCTGTAAATAAATTCTTCAGTACCATTTTTCTAGATTCTGTATATATGTGTTAGAATAAAATGTTTATCTTTCTCTTTCTGACATACTTCACTCTCTATAATAGGTTCTAGGTTCATCCACCTCACCAGAACTGATGCAAATGCATTCTTTTTTATGGCTGAATAATATTCCATGGTGTATCACAACTTCTTTAGCCATTCATCTGTCCTTGGACATCTAGGCTGCTTCCATGTTCTAGCTATTGTAAATAGTGCTGCAATGAACAATGAGATACTTATGTCTCTTTCAATTTTGGTGTCCTCAGAGTATATGCCTAGGAGTGGGATTGCTGGGTCATATGGTGGTTTTGAGGAATCTCAGACACGACTGAAGTGAGTTAGCAGCAGCAACAGCAGTAGTAGAAGCAGCAGCAGCAGCAGCAAATGTTTGAGAGACTTCTCCTGTGAAGCCATCTTGTCCTGGGCTTTTGTTTTTGGGGGGATTTTTGATCACAGCTTCCATTTCAGTGCTTGTAATTGGGTTGCTCATAATTTCTATTTCTTCTGGTTCAGTCTTGGAAGATGGAACTTTCCTAAGAATCTCTCCATTTCTTCCAGGTTATCTATTTTATTGCCATATAGTTGTTCATAATATCTCTTATAATCCTTTGTATTTGTGCATTGTCTGTTGGAACCTCTCCTTTTTCATTTCTATTTTGTTGATTTGATTCTTTTCTCTTATCTTCTTAATGAGTCTGGCTAAAGGTTTATCAATTTTGTTAATCTTCTCAAAGAAACAGCTTCTAGTTTTATTAATCTTTACTATTGTTTCTTTCATTTCTTTTTCATTTATTTCTGCTCGGATCTTTATGATTTCTTTCCTTCTACTAATTTTTTTTGTTTGTTTTTTATTTTGTTCTTCTTTTTCCAGTTGTTTTAGGTGTAAAATTAGGTTGTCTATTCAATGTTTTTCTTGTTTCTTGAGGTAGGATTGTATTGCTATAAACTTCTCTCTTAGAACTGCTTTTGCTGCTTCCATAGGTTTTGAGTTGTGGTATTTTCATTGTCATTTGTTTCTAGAAATGTTCTGATTTCCCTTTTGATTTCTTCAGTAATCTGTTGGTTATTTACAAACAGATTGCTTAATCTCCATGTGTTTGTGTTTCTTACAGTTTTTTCTTGTAATTGATATCTAGTCTTATAACATTGTGGTTGGAGAAGATGATGCTTGATACAATTTCAATTTTCTTAAATTTACTGAGGTTTCATTTGTGACCCAAGATATGATCTATCCTGGAGAATGTTCCATGTGCACTTGAGAAGAAAGTATATTCTTCTGCTTTTGGATGGAATATCTTGAAGTTATCAATGAGATCCATCTCATCTAATGTATCATTTAAGACTTGATTTCCTTATTAATTTTGTATTTTGATGATCTGTCCATTGGTGTGAGTGAGGTGTTTAAGTCTCCTACCATTATTGTGTTACTGTCAGTTTCTCCTTTTATGTCTGTTAGTGTTTGTCTTATGTACTGAAGTGCTTCTATGTTGGATGCATAGCTATTTCCAATTGTTATGTCTTCCTCTGAATTGATCCCTTGATCATTATGTAGTGTCATTCCTAATCTCTTGTAATTTCCCTAATTTTAAGGTCTATCTTGCCTGATATGAGGATTGCTACTTCAGCTTTCTTTTGCTTCCCATTTGCATGGAATATATTTTTCCATCCTTTCACTTTCAGTCCCTATGTGTCTTGAGGTCTGAAGTGGGTTTCTTGTAGACAGCATATATATGGGTCTTGTTTTGTATCCGTTCAGCCAGTCTGTGTCTTTTCATTGGAGCATTTAATCCATTTACATTTAAAGTAATTGTTGAGATATATATATATATATATATATATATATATATATATATATGTTCCTTTTGCCATTTTCTTAATTGTTTGGGGTTGATTTTGTAGATCTTTTTTCTTCTCTTGTATTTCTTGACTATGTAAGTCCCTTTAACATTTGCTGTAAAGCTGGTTTGATAGTACTGAATTCTCTTAACTTTTGCTTTTCTGAAAAGCTTTTTCTTTCTCCATCAATTTTGAATGAGGTCCTTGCTGGTTACAATAATCTTGGTTGTAGATTTTTCCCTTTCAGTACTTTAAATATATCCTGCCATTCCCTTCTGGCCTGCAGAGTTTCTGATGAAAGATCAGCTGTTAAGCATATGGGGTTTCCCTTGTATATTACTTGTTGCTTCTCTCTTGTTGCTTTTAGTATTCTTTCTTTGTGTTTAGTCTTTGTTACTTTGATTAGTGTGTCTTGGAGTGCTTCTTCTTGGGTTTATCCTGTATGGGACTCTTTATGCCTCTTGGACTTGATTATTTCCTTTTCCATATTGGGGAAATTTTCAACTATAATCTCTTTAAAAATTTTCTCATACCCTTTTTTTTTCTCTTCTTCTGGGACCTCTATAATTCGAATGATGATGCTTTTGATATTGTCCCAGAGGTCTCTGGGACTGTCCTTGGTTCTTTTCATTCTTTTACTTTATTCTGCTCTTCAGAAGTTATTTCCACCATTTTATCTTCCAGCTCACTGATTCATTCTGCTTCGGATATTCTGCTATTGATTCCTTCTAGAGTATTTTTAATTTCAGTAATTGTGTTGTTTGTCTCTGTATTTTTATTCTTTAATTCTTCTAAGTCTTTGCTAATTGATTCTTGTATTTTCTCCATTTTGTTTTCAAGGTTTTTGATAATCTTTACTATCATTTTTATGAATTCCTTTTTCAGGTAGTTTGCTATTTCCTCTTCATTTATTTGGACTTTGTGTTTATAGTTTGTTCTTCATTTGTGTAGTATTTCTCTGCCTTTTCATTATTTTTTTTTTCTTTTAACATTGTTTTTGAGGTCTCCTTTTCCCAGGCTTCAAGGAACGTTGAATTCTTTCCTTGAAGAAGGTTGAATTCTTTCTTCCTTTTGGTTTCTGCCCTCCTAAGGTTGGTCTAGTGTTTTGTGTAAGCTTCATCTAGGGTGAGATTTGTGCTGAGTTTTTGTTTGTTTTTCCTCTGATGGGCAAGCTGAGTGAGGTGGTAATCCTGTCTGATGTTGACTGGCTTTGTATTTTTGTTTTGTTTGCTGTTTAGATGAGGAGTCCTGCACAGGGTGTTACTGGTGGTTGGGTGATGTTGGATTTTGTATTCAAGTGGTTTCCTTTGTGTGAGCTCTCACTATTTGATACTCACTAGGGCACCCTACTCCAGTACTCTTGCCTGGAAAATCCCATGGACGGAGGAGCCTGGTGGGCTGCAGTCCATGGGGTTGTGAAGAGTTGGACATGACTGAGCGACTTCACTTTCACTTTTCACTTTCATGCATTGGAGGAAATGGCAACCCACTCCAGTGTTCTTATCTGGAGAATCCCAGAGATGGCAGAGCCTGGCGGGCTGCTGTCTATGGGATCGCACAGAGTCGGACACGACTGAAGTGACTTAGCAGCAGTAGCAGTAGCAGCAGGGTTAGTTCTCTGGTAGTCTAGGGTCTTGGTATCAGTGCTCCCACTCTAAAGGCTCAGGGCTTGATCTCTGTTGCTCCTGGTAACAGTGTTAGGCTTTTTAGGGACCACCTAGGAAGGTAGCAGTCAAACCGGGCTGGTCTTCCTGGGGTGAGGAGTCCACCTCCAGCTCAGGACAGGGCGGTGACTCGGGTCTCTGGGCACATTGTGTCACTTCACTCGGGAAACCTTTGGTGCAGCTTTGCTGGTCGTGGCTCAGGTTTTGTGATCTTAGCACATGAGAGTCCAGGAATAGGTGAATTGGGCTTATCTTTCTGGGCTCTGGTCATGTAATTCACTGCAGGAAAGTCAGGCCATGTGTTCACTAGTCCGTCTCCTCCTCTGATGACACAAGTCCTTTTTAAAAAAATATATGAGGTTTGAGATTTGTGTATAACTAATAAAAGAGAAGAAATAAATAATACAGAAAAAATTTTGCAATTTAAAGAGCTGTATGTTTTTTCCCCTTAGTAATTTTGTTTGTTCCTTAACAATGGAGAGTCAAGGAAATGATGACAATGTCAAGAGCATGATTAGAATTTTCCATTTAAAGAGCTATTTTGAATGCCTATTTTGTGCCTAGTAGTTCTGGTTTGAAAGGCAAGACTGACAATAAAAGACTTTACCCGGGCAGTCTGTTCTTCAGCTGATGTTATCATTAAATAACATTTTTTTTTTTTTAAGTAATGGGTAACTATAAGGAAGTAACAAAGTTTCTTTAGAAATGTTTATTATAATGAATGCTATTGACAATTCAGTTGCACAGACATTCATTCAGTACCTATTTACATGTCAGGCACAATACTAGTCATGTGTATAATAATATTCACTGACATTCACACATTTATTCATTCACTCATTCATCTATTCAATGAATATTTACTGAGTGAATAGGCACTGTGTTAAGTGGTTGGGATTTAGCAGTAAGTAAGGTAAATATAGTCCCTGCTGTCATGGCGTGTATCCTCTTAGGGAGGCAGATACTAAACAATGGACTGCATAATGATTATTTCATTACAACTGAGACATCTAAGGTTGTACCAGCTTGTGGGAGAAGGACAGAGACTTATACAAACAAGTAAGGACTTGGAACTATCTGGTGAGTGTGGTCAGAATAATTAGGCCAGGTTTGCTGAGTAATTTGTATTTTTTCCTCCTGAGGCAATAACTTTTAACAACAACAACAACACTTTCTAATACTATAGAGGGATAACTCTTTGCCAAGTACTGCTCAGTAATGGGCTTTTTACATGCCTTACTCCAGTTTATAGATCATGTAATAGTCTAAGATTGCATACTAGATTGTAGCATACAGGCCAGTTAAATCCTTCTGGATTCTAATATTGAGAACCTGAACACACTGAGCCCTACTGTGTGCCAGATACCACTCATGCAAGATATGTATTACTTAGTTCAGGTCAGTCGCTCAGTCGTGTCTGACTCTGCAACCCCATGGACTGCAGCAATACAGGCTTCCTTGTCCATCACCAACTTCTGGAGCTTGCTCAAACTCATGTCCATTGAGTCAGTGATGCCATCCATCCATCTCATCCTCTGTTGTCTCCTTCTCCTCCTGCCTTCAATCTTTCCCAGCATCAGGGTCTTTTCCAGTGTGTCAGTTCTTCACATCAGGTGGCCAAAGTACTGGAGTTTCAGCTTCAGTATCAGTCCTTCCAATGAATATTCAGGGTTGTTTTCCTTTAAGATTGACTGGTTGGATCCCCTTGTAGTCCAGGGGACTCTTAAGAGTCTTCTGCAACACCACAGTTCAAAAGCATCAATTCTTTGGAGCTCAGCTTTCTTTATAGTCCAACTCACTTATCCATACATGACTACTGGAAAAACCATAGCTTTGACTAGATGGACCTTTGTTGGCAAAGTAATGTCTCTGCTTTTTAATATGCTGTTTAGGTGGTCATAGCTTTTCTTCCAAGGAGTAGAGACTTAAAGACTGAGCAAATAAATGGCCTAATGCCACAAAGATCACAGTTGGCAAAGCTAGCATTTGAAATTAGGTCTGCCTGAGTATAAAATGCAGTACTTCTTCCAATGTATCCATTATAGCATGAGACCAAGGCAAAGGAATATTTGAGATATTCCTCCCCTTCAAACAGCCTCTATCACTACAATCCTATTGATATGATATCCCCAAGCCAGGCAATACAGTAAAAACCTACAATCATCTAACTGGTGGTTTGTTTGTTCTTTTTCCTCTAGTTGTTTTAGATATAAGGTTAGATTGTTTACTTGAGATTTTTCTGGAGGTAAGAGTGTATCACTATAAACTTTCATCTTAGAACTACTTTTGCTGTATCCCATAGGTTTTGGACCATTGTGCTTTTGCTTTGCTTTCATTTTTTGATTTCCTCTTTGATTACTTCAGTGTGAACTGGTGGCTTAAATTCAGCAGATACAAGTATATATATTATTCATGGGCAGATTTTGTCATAAACTTTTCATAAATTGTGTAAATACAGCATAAGCACAGCCCCAACTGGTATATGATTGTATATAACTGAGGAAATTAACTAGCAAGGATCCTTCCTGACTATATTGCTTCTCCTAAAAATCCTCTTAAGGTCAGTAATTCCAGTCCAAGTTGATGTAATCATTGCAGAATTGTTTTTGTTTTTCACTTGATCATTATTTATTGGACACCTATTCATCACTTTCACAACTAGAGGCTGAATGCTATTCTGTCTCAGACACTCAGCCAAGTGCTATAGAGTTTGCACTGTAGCAGTGCTGGTCACTCAGGTGTGTCCAACTCTTTGCAACCCCATGGATGCAAAGAAAGTTTAAAAATTTTTTAATTTTAAGAAATCTTTAAGAAGAATCTTTATGAAAGTTTAAAAACCTAAAATTAATAGTTATGATATACATTTACATATTTTAAGAATAGAATTTTGGTGTTACAACAGAAGTATAAAAATTACCTTAAGGGAAAAAAGTTAAGTTGAAATTGCAGAGACATTTAGAAAAAATTGCTACATAGGAAATAATTAATATTAAATCACTCTACTTCATCATGTTAAGGTTAATATGTAATTGACTGCTAAAAATAGATTACCATTCTTTAAAATTTTCAATTTTAATACATATATGAAATATTAATATTTTAATAATTATTGACACTAATAACAATTATTATTAGCTAATCAAAACAAGTATGCATATGGAATATAGGGAAAAACAGGAAAAATAGTTATGTGGCAATTAGAAGAGGTATGTGTTAAAAGACATAAAAATCAATTTTATTCAGAAACATAAAATAGTAAAACCTTGAAGATTTTATTTCTGTCCTTTTTGTCAGCTGTTTTTCAAATTTGATTGTGCTCATTGGTCAAAGAATTCTTATCTTTAAATTGCTGACTCAACTAGCAGCCTGAGTTGCTTTCATTATCATTAGAAATTTGGCTTTGCAATAAAGATGAGGCTGACTATTTTGTGGTTGATGGATGAAGCAAAATGGAATCCTTCAACCCTAGAGACGAAGGCTTCAGGCACCCTGGAAATTGCATACAGCTTAATAGCCCAAGAGAACAATTTTCAGAATAGAATTCTGATATTTTCCCCATGGATAAATCAGCTTTACTAAGCGAAGAGTGGTAGAAATGTATTTTGGCTAGCAAGTGTATAGTTAGAAATTCATAGACTACAAAAATTTTCCTGAAATGTGTTTGGAAAATAGATATTTTGAAAATAAGGTCTTAGTGTTAAAAACACCTCTGGAAGAAAGATCAATTCAGTGGCAACCCACTCCAATACTCTTGCCTGGAGAATCCCATGGAGGGAGGAGCTTGGTAGGCTACAGTCCATGGGGTCGCAAAGAGTCGGACACGACTGAGCGACTTCACTCTTCACTCAGGAATACAATAATTAGCTACTCCAGGGCAATGGTTGAGCATATTTAGGAATAGTTCTAAACTTGGAGACTTTAAAAATGGGTTTCCCTTATCCTCAGCACATCAAAGTGGAGACAGAGTGTGTGGAATAAGCTGAGATATATGAAGGTGATCTATCTTGGGATAATTTTATAGTAAATTGGTCTCAGTCTTTTAATTCAATATATTGAATAATAGCCTGGCGGCCCAGATGGAAAAGAATCTACCTGCAATACAGGAGAACTGGGTTTGATCCCTGGGTCAGGAAAATCCTTTGGAGAAGGAAATTGCAACCCACTCCAGTGTTTTTGCCTGGAGAATCCCAGGGACGGGGGAGCCTGGTGGGCTGCCATCTATGGGGTCACACAGAGTTGGACATGACTGAAGCAACTTAGCAGCAGCAGCAGCAGCAGCTAGTATTCTTGCCTTGAAAATTCTACGGACGAGAAGCCTGCTGGGCTACAGTCCAAAGGGTCTCAAGGAGTCGGACACTGGTGAGCCATTAACACTCTCACTTCACTTTTACTATGTACTTGAACATGCTTTACATGTATTATTTTACTTAATCATCACAGTGACTCTGTCCTAGATGTACGATTCACAAACCCACTATGCAGATAAGGAAGCTGAAGAACAGATTGTGACTGCCCAAATAACATAGTTATTTGGGAACAGCAACTCTATTCTAACCTAAGCACTCAAGACTCCAGAGCTAGTGCTTCAAGCGCTGTACTAAATAATTAGTGGAAAGCAAGTAAAAGAACAAACTCAAAAACAGGCAAAGGTCTTTGGCAGAAAGGTCACAAATCATTACTGTGCAGTTCCATTACTCTTTCCTCTCATTTGACCTTTACAGTCGGTTTACTCCAATGCATAAATTTGGGACATGTATTCAATTATCTCAATACTTTCTTTTTTCAGAGCACAGAATATATCTTTGTGTTCCTGGTATATAGTTTTTAATAAGACCAGAGACTTTCCACATGTTCTTGAATTTTTAATAATTTGGGTTTGCTGCACTGAAGACTCACGGAATGGTTTCAAAGTCAGTGTGGACTGTTGTCTCTCATTTGCCACGCATTGACCTTTAGGTGTTAAATAAATGCAGAATGGTGAAGTTGGGAAGGGTATTTAGTAGTCACACTGAGTTGATATAATGTCATTACTACAGAGACTGATGGCATCACTGACTCAATGGGCATGAGTTTGAGTAAACTCTGGGAGTTGGTGATGGACAGGGAGGCCTGGTGTGCTGCAGTCTGTGGAGTCACAAAGAGTTGGACATGACTGAGCGACTAAACTGAGCAGAGAGTGAATGTACCTTCATCATGAAGGAATCAATGGATTCCATTTTCCCTCCTAAGTTCCCAAAATCATTTAAATGCTTTGGAAAGTATATGCAGACTTTTCAGGGTACTTTTGATTACCTACATAAGGAAGTGATTAGGTACTTAGTCAAATACAACCTAATGAGTTATATAATAGGATAATAAATCATTTATTACATAACTGTTATATGTCTTGCATTGTACTAGATCTGTGAGAGAATACAGACATATGGAATATTCCTGTAAGCTAAGTAGGTAAAAATTGTTCATAAATGGCTTTTGTGATATTTTATGCCTATAAAGTCTAATTAATTAATAATAAAGTACACATTTTTATAAATTCAAAAAACCTAAGTGTTGTTAATGAAAAGCATATATTTTTTTGTATTTTCTCCTGCATTATGAAAATATAATATTTTTTTAAAAATTTCATGAAGAGAGAAATATTCCATTAAAACCTATTAGATTAATTTTTTCTTTAAAGCCACAGTCAAGAGTTTTATTAGTATCTCTATCACATTGTTTTCTGTAACTTGTAAGTATCCTTTGTGCTTTACCAAGTTCTGTTTTTAGGTTGTAAATTTATTTACAGAGGCTGTATTGAATTAAAATTTCTGATTTGCACATCACCCAGAATAAACCAGCAGTGGCTTTTTAAAGAATAAACCAACAATGATGAGAATATTCTCTGTATTCAAGTCTATAGTCTTTCTGCTGTCTTGCAGAGAGAGTGCTTCTCTGCACCATTTTGTATTTATACCCTTGGAAAACAATGTGGTGTCTGGAGATGATGGAGACTGTAAGACACCAAGTCTCATGAGCACAGATGGAAATGTAAACAGGAAACCAGTGGGAAATTAATTGTGTGGCATCTGGCACTGGGGTCCAGCAGAGGCAAACAAGCCATTTCACCACTGCCTTTTGACAAGATAGACTTGCCCCCTGAAAACAAAGGTGGAAAACAAGGGTCCCTCATTTTTTTTTTACCCACTACAAATGATTCATTGTTAACAGCTGCTAATGGCAAAAGGGACTTCAATTACCCAGTGTATCTAGGATAGAAAAAGGAAAGAACATCCTTTCCATTTACCCAGATGCCACACATATGGGAAATTTTCCACTGTTACATCAAAATGTGGTTATATAATCAATGTTTTTTTGGTTTTCTAGTTTTGCTTAGGTTTCTCTTTTTGTGCCCTGCTACACAATTGTGTCTTTGTCACTGTTGTCTCACAGAAGACCCCTATCACTAAATGTCTCTCTTCCTGTGTTCTATTCCAGGCTAAGGTGGAGGCCATTTGCCTGGAGGGGGGGGGGTTGATTTTTCTTAGGAGAAGGCTCAAAGAAACAGCATCAGCTGTTACATTCTCATTCATCACAAAAATGAAGATGAAAAAAAAAAAAAACTGCTGATGTGTTTAGGAGAGACAGAGACCAACTGTAGTTGGGAAACTGGAATCTGAATAGTCTTGATATACTAGTTAACATACAGGAAAGTAGAGTTTCCTGGAAATAGGACTTGAGCATCCCATGGGATTATTTCTAGTCAAAATGCTTTCTGACAAGTGAGTATGGCTGTTCTGAGAGCCAGTGTGTACTGTCAGAGGAGGGAAGCTAGGAAACAGAGATGTGAAATTTGCTAGTTCAAACTACCTGCTCCATATATCAACTATTGTCCAGAATGAAAGGAGCTACTGACAATGCAATCTTTCTTTGGTCCTGAAGTTTGACTGATTGGCTGACCAAGTTGAAAGAAAAAATTTACTGCAAGTGGGGAGAAAGACAAACCTGAGGTCCCAAACAAAGTTTTGTTTAGGACATTTAGAGGTTACTAAATTACAGAGGTTGATTTTTTTCTACTTATTTTTCAACTAGTGGAAACATTTATTTAAGGACTATGAGATTTATATTCTAATTTCAGTATTATCATCTAACTGTGTGATTACAAGAAAGTAATATATTGTCTCAGAACTTTCTTGTGGATAAAACTGAGCAGCTTGGATTAAATCAACACTGGGGTCCTTCTAGTTGTAACACAATCATTCTAGTTTCAGTATCAGATTCATTATATGATTTGGCCATTAGAAAATACAGATTAAATTAAAACTGGACTCCCTGTGTACTACACTGTGTCAACACTCCCAGATACCTTAAGCAACACCATTTGGATAACAATGATATTTTGGTTGTTGTTTTTCTAATAATTGGATAAAATATGTTGGTGGAGTAGGTAGAAAATAAATACCTAACTTCACAACTTAATAGCTGAGTGCTTAAGAGCTGAAAATGAAAACAAGGGAAGATGAATAGCGCTTTGCCTCTGACACTGGCATTTGTGACTTGCTAGGTTGGCAAACTGAGCACATCCCGAGTGAAAGTGCATCAAGAATGATTGATTAATACCTTCTATGGCAAATGGCTTCCCCACAGTTAGAAGTTTGCAGTCAGCATCTACTGACACTTCATAATCCAGAAGGGCTTTGTCCATGATGAAGGCATCTAGTTTCTCTGGATCATTCCTATGTTTAAGACCAAAAGAAGAAAAGCGGAAAATGATTTATTAATAGACAGGAAACACTAAGTCTGACAGCTAGCTTTTGTTTGCTGCTGCTGCTAAGTCGCTTCAGTCATGTCCGACTCTGTGTGACCCTATAGATGGCATCCCACCAGGTTCCCCTCGTCCCTGGGATTCTCCAGGCAGGAACACTGGAGTGGGCTGCCATTTCCTTCTCCAATGGGTGAAAGTGAAAAGTGAAAGAGAAGTCGCTCAGTCCTGTCCGACTCTTCGCAACCCCATGGACCGCAGCCCACCAGGCTCCTCCGTCCATGGGATTTTCCAGAGAAGAGTACTGGAATAGGGTGCCATTTGTTTAGGGAGCAGAAATCTGGACAGCAGGGGCAGTCCAAGCTGGGCAGCTGCTGGCCCTGCCTTGGTGACATCTCACTGACCTGCAGAGAACAGATCGGGGAAACAAACATTCTTAACAGAGAGCGTGACATCTTTCCAGGGGTTAAATTGAACAACAAGACCAGAGCGACTCTGAATTGAGTGCAAAGGTAAATAGTCAAGGTTCATTTCCCATACATTAACTGAATGACCATTTTTTTTTGGTCGTGCTACATGTAGGATCTCAGTTCCCCAACCAGGGATCAAACTCTCCCTGTAGCGGAAGTGCAGAGTCTTAACCACTGGACCACTGAATGAAGTCCTCCAAAAGACTTCTTGGTGTAGGCATTATGTTTATTGTTCTCCATACCCTTTATAATCACACTGAAAGGGAGGTGGGCTTCCCTGGCACCTTAGGTGGTAAAGAATCTGCCTGTAATGCAGGAGACCCAGGTTTGATCCCTGAGTTGGGAAGGTCCCCTGGAGAAGGAAATGACAACCCACTCCGGTATTCTTGCCTGGGAAATCCCATGTCCATGGGGTTGCAAAGAGTCGGACATGACTGAACGACTATCACTTTCATTTTCACTTGAAGGGGGTGGTAGTATCCTATTTTAACAAATGAAGGAGTTGAAGGTTCAGAGAGTTGAAATAAGTTGATCCAGTTCACAAGCCAGTAAGTATTGGAGCTAGGCGATCTCATTAATCAGTATGTGAAAATTCTTCATTCTTTCTGTCATGATCACTATCATATTCTCCAGAGATCAGGCGTTATTTCACACTTGGGAGTACATAATAAAGAAGTGCAAATGAGAGATCCAGCACTCTCAGGGAGAAAAGAGTTGAGGTCTCTTTAAAGTCCATAGCTGGTGTTTAATAAATGGAATAGGAAGCATATGTAAATCAGGTCTTTATGGTCTGATTTATTAATATAACTCCAATGATTCATGTTTCACTCCCATCCCAGGAGACAGTTCAGGCAAAAATCATTTAAAGGCAAGTATTTCTGGACTGGATCAGTGAATTGGCTGGGCTCAAGATAGCAACAGACACTTTGTGCATCCTTCTTGTATTGTCCCCATTTTTTAACAGAGGCACAGAAGTGGTCCCCAGGAAGGTGGTCAGCACCAGTTGAGTTCCACTTACAAGGGGGCAAGGGATAATGAGTTTCTCAGGGAACTGTTTAAGGTGTATGCAAATGACTTTGTTTTCAGCTATCTCAAAAATTTTTGGAAAGGTAATAGAACATTTAATAAAGCCTTTTTGACCCCCCCAGGTGGTCCAATGAGCTTGGTAAAGAGAACAACTCTTCTCTGTTCCATCTGGGTCCAGTCCTTCCTCTCTTAGAACCAAAAATGAGGCTATTGGAATTCAGTACAGAGGAGTAGATTCTAAACTCAGAGGAGAATATGAGCCATCAAAAATCTAAAAGAGAAGGACATCACTAAAGATTCATCATTGAGCAGCAAGTACTTTTATGATGGGTTTGTCTGAGCCACACACTGACATATATTAAGTAGGTCAGCTTCTCTTCTTGGTGCCAATGACTATCACTTCATCTTTATACTCTTCCAGAAAGTGAAATAGTCACTTCAAAATAAATAGTCTAAAAAAAAAAATCTGAAAAAAAATGTGTAAAGTGTAGAGTCTTCTCTTGTGTTGCTGGAAGAGGGTGTTTGCTATGACCAGTGTGTTTTTATGGCAAAGCTCTATTAGCCTTTGCCCTGCTTCATTCTGTACTCCAAGGCCAAGTTTTTCTGTTACTCCAGGTATCTCTTGACTTTCTACTTTTGCATTCCAGTTCCGTATAACAAAAAGGACATTTTTGGGGGGTGTTAGTTCCTGAAGGTCTTGTAGGTCTTCATAGAACTGTTCAACTTCAGCTTCTTCAACATTACTGGTCAGGGATTAGTTTTGGGTTACTGTGATATTGAATGTTTTGCCTTGGAAATGAACAGAGATCATTGTCATTTTTGAGATTGCATCCAAGTACCGCCTTTTGGACTCTTTTGTTGACTGTGATGGCTACTGCATTTCTTCTAAGGGATTCTTGCCAACAGTAGTAGGTATAATGGTCATCTGAGTTAAACTCACCCATTCCAGTCCATTTTAGTTCACTCATTCCTAAAATGTCGATTGTCACTCTTGCCATCTCCTGTTTGACCACTTGCAATTAACCTTGATTCATGGACCTAACATTCCTGTTTCCTATGCAGTATTGCTCTTTACAGCATTGGATTTAACTTCCATCACCAGTCACACCCACAACTGGGTGTTGTTTTTGCTTTGGCTCCATCTCTTCATCATTTCTGGAGTTATTTCTCCACTGATCTCCAGTAGCATATTGGGCACCTATTGACCTGGGGAGTTCATCTTTCAGTGTCCTATCTTTTTGCCTTTTCATACTCTTCATGGGGTTCTCAAGGCAAGAATCTGAAGTGGTTTCCCATTCCCTTCTCCAGTGGAACACGTTTTGTCAGAACTCTCCCCCATGACCCATCCATCTTAGATGGCTCTATATGGGATGACTCATAGTTTCGCTGAGTTAGACAAAGCTGTGGTCCATGTGATCAGATTGGTTAGTTTTCTGTGATTGTGGTTTTCAGTCTATCTGCCCTCTGATGAAGAAGGATAAGAGGCTTATGGAAGCTTCCTGATGGGAGAGACTGACTGAAGGGGAAACTGGGTCTTGTTCTGATGGGCAGGGCCATGCTCATAAATCTTCTTTATTCTGTTTAACTTCAACCAAAATGAAAAACATCTCTCAGCTTCAGAACTGCAGGAAGCTTCAGAAAGGGCTTGGTATATGAACTGTATCCTGGAAGCTGAGGATCAGAAACCTTAATGGAATCCTGGCAGTAAAATAAAAATCAAGCTGAAAGATATTTCTCTAATGAAAGCTTTATTCTCACAGTACCAAAATGTACCTTGAGAGCTACACAGGACCAAGTTACCATTTACTAATGCTCTGTAATAATTTGTGGCATCAGTAAGAGTATAAAAAGTTAGGGCTCAGTTTTCTAACAAATAATTCCTGTGGTCCATCTGAGTGGTATCTCTAAATAACTCCTCATGATTTTGAATCAATCGTAAAGTGAAGTTATCTATGGCAGGTCTCTATTACATAGGAAGGCAAGAAGCAATTAGCTCACAGACTCCCATGGGGCCCTGAGTCACTGGTGAGGAAGTGGCAGGGTTTGATCCAGGTATAAGGAGCTTCTAGCCTGGCTGAATCATCCTTACAGTTGGCAGGGCCTACAGTTGTTTCTCCCATTATAAAATCATGCTGTCTTTTTGAACATTCATTTCATAACACATATACCACAAAGCTAGTTATATATAAACATATAAAAATAAAGTAATTATTAATTTAATAGGGATTCATTTATTGGAATATTGTCACTTCAAAAAGCAGGGTCCTAAGTGAGTTAGGATAAAGCTCAGGGAATCTGATGGAGAGGGGTGGGACAGCTTTAACACAGGAACCTCTCTTTACAGATGACTCCAGGGGTAGTGCCTGTAGGTCATGGCACTGGTATGTCAGAGGGTAACTTGGGAACCTTGGTTTTTTGGAGTAGTGAATAGGAGCATAGGCTGTATCTGGGCCAAAAGTGAAGAGAGAAGCTCAGAGGGAAGAAGGCAGAGGGCATTAATGATAACCTTTGTTCCGAAGTTACCCCAATCTGTAACTCACCTGGGGAGCTTGTTAAAGTGCAGATTCTGTGATGGGAACTGAGAACACATGCTCCCAGGTGCTACCTGCTACCTGCTACATGGATGTTGCTGGAATGTGGACTGTACCTTGAACATCAAGGACCTGCTTTCCAGTTATAGTTCTCAGGCTAGCCTGCAGCAGTGGCTACAGTCCAAGGTCATGGTTCTGATCCTGACTGCCACTTGCTAGCTTTATTTCCATGGATGTTGATTCTTTCGGGTTTCAACTTTTTCATCTGTGCCTGTTTCCCTAACAATTTCTTCTCACCAGCTAGAGTACGGCCAACTGAGCTCTGGGGCCTTGGAGGTGAATCCTCCAGAATAAATGGATACCCAGAGTGGAGTGGAACTGCTCCACTGCAGCAGGGGCTTTTCTCAGCCTTTCACACTGACAGAAGGGCCCAATTTGTTACCCATTACTATTTAGTGGGGAGCCATCACTTTCTTCCTGACATCTTATTCTTTTTCTCAGCCATGCATTTCCCTGATGGAGAGGATAAAGAGGAGTTGTTGGGGGGCAAAGGAGCACTAAACTCTGTGTCAGAGAGGGACTCTAATGTTTTAAAGTTCTTACAAAATGGAAAGTGCCATTTCATAGTGTTTCACACTATATATACCTGTGCAAATCTGAGAACACAAAGTTTCCTTTCTAGACTCTAGTTCCATCCATAAAATTGTTTTTAGGGCTGATTACTAGAGTTTTTGAGACATACAGAGCCCTTATGTCCCATAATATTATTTGCTTCCCTTCTTTCTTAAAAAAAATTTGAGGTGCTAAGTCCTGCTGTCATTGGGGAGATAATTGTGTTTGATGACAGAGAAACCAGTTTTCTGGTACTGCACGATTGTATGGATTGGAGTTTGAATGTATGTTATTGTCCCGAGACCATCAGGCAGGAGGGGGAGGACTGCTTGCTCACATGCTGTGGAGCTTATCAGAAGCCATTCATCCCCTTCTCCCAGGCAGACTAGTTGAGCAGACCCAGAGATGTACCATCCTCCTTTGCATTCAGCTTCCCTGAATTACAGCTCTGATAATCTGCCATGGCAATGTGATTGCTCTTGATTGCTTCTCATAAATTCTGATGAGAAGGATGCAGGCATGGGAATCATTGCCTTTTATCTTATTTCTTTCCTACAGGAAATCTCTAAGATAAATCCCACTTCCTTGTGGCAAGAGGAGACAGTCCACAGGCTTAGAGATTCACTGTGAAGGAAAGGGTTGATCTGGGACACTTTATCCTCTGGCCACATTCCCTGAGTGTTTGATCATTTCAGCATCATTATTTTCCCAAGTGATGTCAAGCCAATGTTTACCTCCCCTACCATCTGCTACACTACTGACCCTACTGGCACTTTGATCAAAGCTACTGCCAGCTTGGGACTGTGGAGGTAACTAGAAAACTAGGTCACATAATTAAATGCACATTTATTCCATACTGTCTCCTGGATCTCACATGGTGTGAGGTATTACGGAACGCACAATGGGTATATTTAGATAACATTAAAAAAAAAACACAACAAACCCAACAAACATTACATCAGTAGCAAGGCTTCTTTTTCATTGAGAACTTTTTGGACTGAGGAGGTTGACACTCACTTTAGATACGCCACTCCATCCAGGGTGGCTGGTACATTGTACCTTCTCATATACTCATGCATCTCTGGAAAGCTTTGCCTCACATAGTCTTCGGCACTGCTCTCCCGGACAGTTCCAAAACGGAAGCCTTGAGAGGGATGATGTAGCTATGAGGCAGAAAAAGAAATGTCTTGAATATAAATTATCCTACAGTTGTTTCAAACTTTTCTTTTTCTATCATTATTTGGAGTCTGATAATGACCTTGCATTTTTCAAACACACACAGTCATAGACATAAATTTCCATGTACCAACACAGGTACATGAGCTTTCATACCAGCTTTCACATAAATAAATGTTCTATCCTCACATAAGTATCTAGTCTCTCTCCAGAAGCAAACAGATGAAAACAACAAATAGAAAATATAAAACATATATAAAACATTTCTTCTTTATATTGAGAGCCTGTCAGAATTCTTTAGAAATGATAAAATGACATATGAAATCAACCTTGGTAATCATATTATAAATTGCTTATTAGGCAAAGCATAAAGTTAAGATAATAAATTAAAGATTGTGCCCTTCCTTGGTTAGAACTACACAAAGGCCAAGTTAAAATCCTGCAACCTGAGATCAAAATATACATGACCCTAAACCATGAATTCACCTCCTTTATGTTTATTAGTTTTTATGCTGTAGTATATTTGAAGTTCATTAAATTTATTTTTGGTGTAATTATGAAATGATCTCTTTCCCTTAGATAACTCTGTTATCCAGTGCTGTCATGTTGTATATTTTCTCAAATGGAATGGTATGTAAGACAGGAGCAACAGAGGAGGCAGCTAGCAGGAGTAGATCCAATAATGTCACGGTTCTCCAGGATGCAAGACCTCACAGTGAGGAGAGGCAGTGTGCTGGGAGTCATGCAGAAGCTTTCTGTCCCTAAGTATTAAAGATACAGTACATGAGACAGTAGAATTCATGGAAGTTGTACAGAAGTATTAATACAGGATCTAGAGTTATTTCAAAGAAAAGAATCAACTTGGGGGTTTTCTTTTTTTTCAAGTTGTTTACACACCTACAGATTAAGAAATCACTGAATTTGGTAATAAACAATTTATATTTGAAGATTAATTAGTTTTGACACACAGCAAAGGGTCTAATAATATGGCAGTAGTTAAATTATTTGCCACATCCTTATAGAATGTTATCTAATGTATAAATCATGTTGGAAAGCATATTTAATAAAACAAAGCAAATGCTCACATGACAAATGGAGAAAAGGCTCTTGTATGGTCTGATCAGAGTTAAATATGTACATAGTTATTTTAAGGGCTTCCCAGGTGGTGTAGTGGTAAAGAATCTGCCTGCCAATGCAGGAGATGTGGGTTCGATCCCTGAGTCAGGAAGATCCCCTGGAGAAGGAAATGGCAACCCACTCCAGTATTCTTGCCTGGAGAATTCCATGAACAGAGGTGCCTGGTGGATTACAGTCCATGGGGTTGCAAAGAGTTGGACACAACTGAGCATGAATGCATTTATAGTTATTTTAAATACTGTGGCTCCCTCATGTATATCATATATACACATGCATGCACACACACACACACACACACACACCCCTGGGAAGAAAATATATCAAGATATTAACAATAATTGTTCCATATATTTATTTATAGATTGGCTACAGAAACATGCCTCATGTCTGTAAGTTAAAAACTACATTCAATGAAGTAAGTCATTAATTTTTGTCAATATTATTTTGGAGGGCAGCTTTGCATAATTTTCAGAGTTACTGGGTCCACAAAGTTAAATACCTACAACCATTGCCACAGAGTGACTTACCACCTGCTTTGTGATATTTCTTTGGATATCTCACTGTTGAACAGGCTGTATGTCATATACTTGTGTTCAACTGTTCACACACTGGATAAATTCTAATGTTTTATGCCAGCATAACCTAAATGAGGCATCAATAATAATAGCTAACATTTATTGATTTTCATGTGCTAACTGATGTTTATCTGCATTATCTTGATTAATCCTCATAAAAACCTGATTAATCCTTATAAAAACCTCATAAAAAGGACTCTAGTAATACTTCTTTTTAAAGGATTAATCAACTAGGAGCTCAGTGAAATGTGGCAAGTAATAAATAGTAAGTAATAAAAGTAGTAAGATCACACAGCTAGAAGTAGTAGGGATTGGATTAGAACCTATGTCTGTTTCACTTCAAAGTCCACACTATTACGACCATATCAGCCTGTCTTCTAGGTCATGGAAACAAATGGAGAGAAGATGTTTATTAGAATAAACTCACTAGTCTTTTAAAATATTCTCCTTAAGCCTTAGGCCTAGGCTGTTCTTACAGTAGCAGATTGTAACCCTATGGCTTGAGCAA
Organism: Aepyceros melampus; assembly: GCA_006408695.1. Classification (NCBI taxonomy): domain Eukaryota; kingdom Metazoa; phylum Chordata; class Mammalia; order Artiodactyla; family Bovidae; genus Aepyceros; species Aepyceros melampus. Next base: position 346,519 of record SJXQ01002502.1, read on the forward strand.
GGCAAACTTATCAGCAGTTTATCCAAACTTATCAGTTTATCCAAAAGCTGTTCATTTTTAAAAGCCTAGATCAAGACTCTGTCTGAAGTCTTTGACCTTATTGAATTTCACCCTCCTATCCAGGAAGAACAAAAATAAAAATAATTTACTGCCTATTTATCTGTGCTGAGACAGCACCTTGTACTTACATAACACATAGGCTAGGTACATGCTTAGCCATCTTTCACACTTCTCATACATTTCTCCTTTGATTCTCCCGAAAAACTTAAGATGTATTTCTATTATGGTCCTTTTATAAATAAAGGAACTGAAGATTAGAAAGTTTGTTATTTGCCCAAGACTACAGAGCTAGTAAACGTTGGATGTGGAATCTGGACCCAGGTAGTCTGATGGAAACGAACAGATAGTGTTCTGTCATTTTTGAGATTGCATCCAAGTACTGCATTTCGGACTCTTTTCTTGACTGTGATGGCTACTCCATTCTCCTAAGGGATTCTTGCCTAAAGTAGTAGATATAACGGTCATCTGAGTTAAATTCACCCATTCCAGTCCATTTTAGTTCACTTATTCCTAAAATGTCGATGGTCACTCTTGCCATCTCCTGTTTGACCACTTGCAATTAACCTTGATTCATGGACCTAACATTCCTGTTTCCTATGCAATATTGCTTTTACAGCATTGGACTTTACTTCCATGACCAGTCACATCCACAGCTGGGTGTTATTTTTGCTTTGGCTACATCTCTTCATTGTTTCTGGAGTTATTTATCCAGTAGCATATTGGGCACCTATTGACCTGGGGAGTTCAACTTTCAGTGTCCTATCTTTTTGCCTTTTCATACTCTTCATGGGGTTCTCAAGGCAAGAATACTGAGTGGTTTGCCATTCCCTTCTCCAGTGGAACATGTTTTGTCAGAACTCTCCCCCATGACCCGTTTGTCTTGGTAGGACTAGATGGCATGGTTCATAGTTTCACTGAGTTAGACAAGGCTGTGGTCCGTGTGATTGTGGTTTTCAGTCTGTCTGCCCTCTGATGAAGAAGGATAAGAGGCTTATGGACGCTTCCTGGTGAGAGAAACTTACTGAGGGGGAAACTGGGTCTTGTTCTGATGGGTGGGGCCATGCTCAGTAAATCTTTAAGTCAATTTTCTGTTGATGGATGGAGCTGGGTTCCCTCCCTGCTATTTACCTGGGGCCAAACTATGGTGGAGGTAATGAAGATAATGGCGACCTCCTTCAAAAGGTCCCATGCAGGCACTGCTGCACTCATTGCCCCCAACCCTGCAGCAGGCCACCACTGACCTATGCCTCCACTGGAGACTCCTGGACACTCACAGGCAAGTCTGGGTCAGTCTCTTGTGGGGTCACTGCTCATTTCTCCTGGGTCCTAGTGCACACAAGGTTCTGTTTGTGCCTTCCAAGAGTCTATTTCCTAGTCCTGTGTAAGTTCTGGCAGCTCTACGGTGGGGTTAATGGCGACCACCTCCAAGAGGGCTTATGCCATACCCAAGTCTGCTGCACCCAAAGCCCCTGTCCCTGTGGCAGTGCACTGCTGACCCATACCTCCACGGGAGACACTCAAACACAGTTCTGTCTCAGTCTCTATGGGGTCCCTGGGTCCTGGTGTGCAAAAGGTTTGTTTGAGCCCTCTCAGGGTCTCTGGTGGGACTGAAGTTTGATTCTAAAGGCTAATTCGCCCCTCCTACCATCTTGCTCAGAATGGGAAAGACTAGAGATATCTTCAAGAAAATTAGAGATACCAAGGGAACATTTCATGCAAAGATGGGCTCGATAAAGGATAGAAACGGTATGGACCTAACAGAAGCAGAAGATATTAAGAAGAGGTGGCAAGAATACANTCTTGAGAGTCCCTTGGACTGCAAGGAGATCCAACCAGTCCATTTTAAAGGAGATCAGCCCTGGGTGTTCTTTGGAAGGACTGATGATAAAGCTGAAACTCTAGTACTATGGCCACCTCATGTGAAGAGTTGACTCATTGGAAAAGACTCTGATGTTGGGAGGGATTGGGGGCAGGAAGACAAGGGGATGACAGAGGATGAGATGGCTGGATGACATCACTGACTCGATGGACGTGAGTTTGAGTGAACTCTGGGAGTTGGTGATGGACAGGGAGGCTTGGTGTGCTGCGGTTCATAGGGTCACAAAGTCGGACACGACTGAGTGACTGAACTGAACTAAAGTGAATCTTCAAACATTGCTGGTGGGATTGTAAAATGATGCAGCCACTTTGGAATACTGTTTGCCAGTCCCTTGAAGGATTAAACATCAAGTTACCAAATGACCTAACAATTTCAGGAATTGTCAAGGTTCACTTAATGGAATATGCAAATTGTGGAGCATATGGAATAATGGAGTATATATACTTCTAGGTTCATATATACCCAAAAGAAACAAAAAGAGGCATTCAAACAAAAACTTTTACATGAATGTTCACAGCAGCATTATTCACGATAGCCAAAAAATAGAAACAACCGAATGTCTATCAACTGATGAATGGATAACAAAGGTACTATAGCCATAGAAGGCTTCCCTGGTGGCTCACATGGTAAAGAATCTGCCTTCAGTGTGGGAGACCTGGTTTTGATCCCCTGGAGAAGGGAATGGGTACCCACTCCAGTATTCTTGCCTGGAGAATTCCATGGAGAGAAGAGCCTGGTGGGCTACAGTCCATGGGGTTGCAAAGAATTGGACATGACTGAGTGACTAACACTTTCCCTTTCACTTCATAGCCATAGAAGAAATTGTGATTCTGCAATAAAAAAAGGGATGAGGTACTGACACATGCTACAACACAGATGAACCTTGAAGGGAACATTTCATGCAAAGATGGGCTCGATAAAGGACAGAAATGGTCTGGACCTAACAGAAGCAGAAGATATTAAGAAGAGGTGACAAGAATACACAGAAAAACTGTACAAAAAAGATCTTCATGACCTGGATAATCATGATGATGTGATGACTAATATAGAGCCAGACATCTTGGAATGTGAAGTCAAGTGGGCCTTAGAAAGCATCACTACGAACAAAGCTAGTGGAGGTGATGGAATTCCAGTTGAGGTATTTCAAATCCTGAAAGAGGATGCTGTGAAAGTGCTGCACTCAATATGCCAGCAAATTTGGAAAACTCAGCAGTGGCCACAGGATTGGAAAAGGTCAGTTTTCATTCCAATTCCAAAGAAAGGCAATGCAAAAGAATGCTCAAAATACCACACAGTTGCACTCATCTCACATGCTAGTAAGGTAATGCTCAAAATTCTCCAAGCCAGACTTCAGCAATACGTGAACCGTGAACTCCCTGATATTCAAGCTGGTTTTAGAAAAGGCAGAGGAACCAGAGATCAAATTGCCAACATCTGCTGGATCATCAAAAAAGCAAGAGAGTTCCAGAAAAACATCTATTTCTGCTGTATTGACTATGCCAAAGCCTTTGACTGTGTGGATCACAATAAACTGTGGAAAATTCTGAAAGAGATGGGAATACCAGACCACCTAACCTGCCTCTTGAGAAATCTGTATGCAGGTCAGGAAGCAACAGTTAGAACTGGACATGGAACAACAGACTGGTTCCAAATAGGAAAAGGAGTACGTCAAGGCTGTATATTGTCACCCTGCTTATTTAACTTCTATGCAGAGTACATCATGAGAAACGCTGGACTGGAAGAAACACAAGCTGGAATCAAGATTGCCGGGAGAAATATCAATAACCTCAGATATGCAGATGACACCACCCTTATGGCAGAAAGTGAAGAGGAGCTAAAAAGCCTCTTGTTGAAAGTGAAAGAGGAGAGTGAAAAAGTTGGCTTAAAGCTCAACATTCAGAAAACGAAGATCATGGCATCTGGCCCCATCACTTCATGGGAAATAGATGGGGAAACAGTAGAAACAGTGTCAGACTTTGTTTTTTTGGGCTCCAAAATCACTGCAGATGGTGACTGCAGCCATGAAATTAAAAGACGCTTACTCCTTGGAAGAAAAGTTATGACCAACCTAGATAGCATATTCAAAAGCAGAAACATTGCTTTGTCGACTAGGTTCAGTCTAGTCAAGGCTATGTTTTTTCCTTTGGTCATGTATGGATGTGAGAATTGGACTGTGAAGAAGGCTGAGCGCCGAAGAATTGATGCATTTGAACTATGGTATTGGAGAAGATTCTTGAGAGTCCCTTGGACTGCAAGGAGATCCAACCAGTCCATTCTGAAGGACATTAGCCCTGGGATTTCTTTGGAAGGAATGATGCTAAAGCTGAAGCTCCAGTACTTTGGCCACCTCATGCGAAGAGTTGACTCCTTGGAAAAGACTGTGATGCTGAGAGGGATTGGAGGCAGGAGGAAAAGGGGACGACAGAGGATGAGATGGCTGGATGGCATCACAGACTCAATGGACGTGAGTCTGAGTGAACTCCGGGAGTTGGTGATGGACATGGAGGCCTGGTGTGCTGCGATTCATGGGGTCACGAAGAGTCGGACACGACTGAGTGACTGAACTGAACTGAACCATCTTGCTGGAGCTTCTCTCTTGCCCTTGGGAGTGGGGGAACTCTTCACAGCCACTCCAGGGCCTACCGTCTAACTGGAGTTTCTCTGACCTTGGATGTGGGGTATCTCCGCACAGCTGCTCCAGCGATGTGCAGCCACAGCTCCTGACCTTGGATGTGGGGTATTGCTTCATTCAATATCACAGTAATCCAAGTGACATGGAGGCCTGGTGTGCTGCGATTCATGGGGTCACGAAGAGTCGGACACGACTGAGTGACTGAACTGAACTGAACCATCTTGCTGGAACTTCTCTCTTGCCCTTGGGAGTGGGGGAACTCTTCACAGCCACTCCAGGGCCTACCGTCTAACTGGAGTTTCTCTGACCTTGGATGTGGGGTATCTCCGCACAGCTGCTCCAGCGATGTGCAGCCACAGCTCCTGACCTTGGATGTGGGGTATTGCTTCATTCAATATCACAGTAATCCAAGTCTATGCCCTGACCAGTAATGCTGAAGAAGCTGAAGTCGAACAGTTCTATGAAGACCTACAAGACCTTCTAGAACTAACACCAAAAAAAGAGATGTCCTTTTCATCACAGGGCACTGCAATGCAAAAGTAGGAAGTCGAGAGATACCTGGAGTAACAGGAAAACTTGGCCTTGGAGTACGGAATGAAGCAGGGCAATAGCTAACAGAATTTTGCCAAGAGAACACACTGGTCATAGCAAACACCCTCTTCCAGCAACACAAGAGAAGACTCTACACATGGATATCATCAGATGGTCAATACCGAAATCAGATGGTTTATATTCTTTGCAGCCAAAGATGGAGAAGCTCTATACAGTCAGCAAAAACAAGACTGGGAGCTGACTGTGCTCAGACCATGAACTCCTTGTTGCCAAGTTCAGGCTTAAATTGAAGAAAGTAAGGAAAAGGTCAGGAAGATCCCCTGGAGAAGGAAATGGTAACCCACACCAGTATTCTTGCCTGGAGAATCCCATGGACGGAGAAGCCCGGTAGGCTTACTGTCCTTGGGGTCGCAAAGAGGCGGACACGACTGAGAGACTTCACTTTCACTATAGGTATGACCTAAATCAATCCCTTAAGATTATACAGTGGAAGTGAGAAATAGATTCAAGGGATTAGCTCTGATAGAGTGCTGAAGAACTATGGATGAAGGTTCGTAACATTATACAGGAAGCAGTGATCAAGACCATCCCCAAGAAAAAAATCCAAAAAGGCAAAATGATTGTCTGAGGATAACTTACAAATAGCTGTGAACAGAAGAGAAGTGAAAGGCAAAGGAGAAAGGAAAGATATTACCCATTTGAATGCAGAGTTCCAAAGAAATAACAAGGAGAGAAAAGAAAGCCTTCCTCAGTGATCAGTACAAAGAAACAGAGGAAAACAATAGAATGGGAAAAACTAGAGATCTCTTCAAGAAAATTAGAGATACCAAGAGAACATTTAATGCAAAGATGAGCACAATAAAGGACAGAAGTGGTAGGGACCTAACAGAAGCAGAAGATATTAAGAAAAGGTGGCAGAGTATACAGAAAAACTATACAAAAAACATCTTCATGACCCAGGTAACCACGATGGTATGATCACTCACCTAAAGCCAGATGTCCTGGAATGTGAAGTCAAGGGGTCCTTAGGAAGCATCACTATGAACAAAGCTAGTGGAGGTGATGGAATTCCAGTTGAGCTATTTCAAATCCTAAAAGATGATGCTGTGAAAGTACTGCACTTAATATGCCAATAAATTTTGAAAACTCAGCAGTGGGCACAGGACTGGAAAAGGTCAGTTTTCATTCTAATTCCTAAGGAAGGCAGTGCCAAAGAATGTCAAACTACGGCATAATTGCACTCATCTCACATATTAGCAAAGCAACACTCAAAATTCTCCAAGCCAGGCTTCAGCAATGTGAGCTGTGAACTTCCAGTTGTTCAAACAGTTTTAGAAAAGGCAGAGGAACCAGATATCAAATTGCCAACATCTGTTGGATTATTGAAAAAGCAAGAGACTTCCAGAAAAACATCTATTTCTGCTTCACTGACTAGGCCAAAGCCTTTGCCTGTGTGGATCACAACAAACTGTGGAAAATTCTCCTAGAGAATGGAATACCAGACCATCTGACCTGCTCCTGAGAAATCTGTATGCAGGTCGGGAAGCAACAGTTAGAACTGGACATGGAACAACAGACTGGTTCCAAATTGGGAAAGGAGTACGTCAAAGCTGTATACTGTCACCCTGCTTATTTAATTTATATGCAGAGTACATCATGAGAAATGCTGAGCTGGAGGAAGCACAAGCTGGAATCCAGATTGCTGGGAGTAATATTAATAACCTCAGATAAGCGGATGACACTACCCTTATGGCAGAAAGTGAAGAAGAACTAAAAATCCTCTTGATGAAAGTGAAAGAGGAGAGTGAAAAAGTTGGCTTAAAGCTCAACATCTAGAAAACGAAGATCATGGCATCTGGTCCCATCACTTCATGGGAAATAGATGGGAAACAGTGGAAACAGTGTCAGACTTTATTTTTTGGGCTCCAAAATCAGTGCCTATGGTGACTGCAGCCATGAAATTAAAAGACACTTGCTCCTGGAAGGAAAGCTATGACCTACCTGCTGCTAAGTCACTTCAGTCATGTCCGACTCTGTGTGACCCCATAGACGGCAGCCCACCAGGCTCCCCTGTCCCTGGGATTCTCCAGGCAAGAACACTGGAGTGGCTTGCCATTTCCTTCTCCAATGTATGAAAGTGAAAAGTGAAAGTGAAGTCACTCAGTCGTGTCTGACTCTTAGCCACCCCATGGACTGTAGCCCCCCAGGCTCCTCCATCCATGGGATTTTCCAGGCAAGAGTACTAGAGTAGGGTGCCATGAGCAACCTAGACAGCATATTAAAAAGCAGAAACATTACTTTGCCAACAAAGGTGTGTCTAGTCAAGGCTGTGGTTTTTCCAGTAGTCATGTATGGATGTGAGTTGGACTATAAAGAAAATTGAGCACCAAAGAATTGATGCTTTTGAACTGTGGTATTGAATAATACTCTTGAGAGTCCCTTGGACTGCAAGGAGATCCAAGCAGTCAATCCTAAAGGAAATCAGTCCTGAATACTCATTGCAAGGACTGATGCTGAAGCTGAAACTCTGATACTTTGGCTACCTGATATGAAGAACTGACTCGTTTGAAAAGACTCTGTTGCTGGGAAAGATTGAAGGCAGGAGGAGAAGTGGCCTACAAAGGATGAGATGGTTGGATGGCATCACTGACTCAATGGACATGAATTTGAGTAAACTCCCTTAGTTGGTGATGGACCGGGAGGCCTAGGGTGCTTCAGTCCATGGCATCACAAAGAGTCGGACACGACTGAGTGACTGAACTGAATTGAACTGAGTTTTATGGACAATAGTGAGCTCTGAACACCATGAACCAATCTGATGCTATGTCATGCTGACTCTGGGCCTGGTCATTACAAAACTTGATACTTACAGGTCAGTCAGTGAGCTAAGGGCTTTGTACATTTTGAATTCTGCAAAATAGATGCCATTTTCATATTTTACAGATTAAGATGCTGAGGTCTGGGTAAACTAATAATCAAATTCTGATAGCTAGTCATTAGCAAAATTCAGCCCTTGTTCTTTTCCCTAACATGCAGACCAGGTTTCATTCACGTGAGGACCACAGTTACCTATTATGACACTTGGTACCCGAATAGGGCACTATACATGTGTGTGAAATCAATTAATTTTACCACTATTCTTCTATTCTCTCTTTCCCCATTTAACTTCTATTCATCCTTCTATTTTCATCCATCACTTCCCTAACTAGCTGACTAGGTCAGAGGCTCCTTTCCTAAGCCCTCATATTACACATACTTTTCTTTTGTAGAACTTATCAGAGTTGCACTTTGAAAATTTAACTGTGTAATAGTTTAATGTCTAGCCTTTCATCTTCTCACTGGACCGGAAGCTCTATGTAAAACACTTAATTAATTGTATTCCAGTGTATTTCCTCATGTAGTTGCTCAATAATATGCTTGATGAATAACTGATGGATTCTTTGAACCCAGAGGGAGATGAGAATATTGCCATCCCACTTAGCACAGATTGGGCTAACAATAGAGCTTACAACTCAAGCTTTTGAAATGAACCCTCCTTTTAAGGTAAAAGGATCTTAGGTCAGTAATTAGAATACCTTTGCTCATATAGTCCTTTTTAGAAATAATCTAAATAATAATCTTAAAATAATCCTTTTTAGAAGTCCATTTTCTCACATTATACTGTGCAATATTTGTATGGCCTATGAACTATTTCTAGGCAAACTCTGCACTTCTTTTCTTTGTTGAGTGCATCAATATAGCACTGCTTCCCACGACACCGAAGGGAGTTGGGAACCAGCAGATCCAGGCTTGGAATTCCAGAGGAGTTCCTGTGTCATCTCCTTTCCATGTTTTCCTGCTGCCTTTCATTCACACCTCTGCATGGCATGGCTCTCATGCCTGTGAAGGGAGCAGTTTTGAGAATGGAAAGTTCCTTCAACATTAACATAAATAACCAGGGTCTATGGGAGGAAGCATTGTGTTAGCCTGACCAGGACCCCACTCTAACCTGGAGAGGTATTACAAACACTGTCGTTTCTCCAGTCTAAGCCACCATCATTCCTGCCCTCTGCACATTCCCCCTCTTCCCCTCTAATCCAGTCAGAGTAACCTTCCTAGAGCCCCGAACTGGTCATGTCACCCACTTGTTTCACAGCTCCCAGTGGCTCCTCATTGCTCTGGGATGAAGCTGAAACTCTGGCCTCAGCATGCTCCAGCTCCCACCACCTTCTTCCCACTCTCATCTTCCCACTCCCCTGGGCCCCGAAGCTTTAGCCAGTTTTCTCAGTTCTTCCAACATACACCTTCTGCTTGATCAGGTCTCTTCTGACCAGGACCCCACTCTAACCTGGAGAGGTATTACAAACACTGTCGTTTCTCCAGTCTAAGCCACCATCATTCCTGCCCTCTGCACATTCCCCCTCTTCCCCTCTAATCCAGTCAGAGTAACCTTCCTAGAGCCCCGAACTGGTCATGTCACCCACTTGTTTCACAGCTCCCAGTGGCTCCTCATTGCTCTGGGATGAAGCTGAAACTCTGGCCTCAGCATGCTCCAGCTCCCACCACCTTCTTCCCACTCTCATCTTCCCACTCCCCTGGGCCCCGAAGCTTTAGCCAGTTTTCTCAGTTCTTCCAACATACACCTTTTGCTTGATCAGGTCTCTTGCCCATAGCCTTCACTCTACCTGAGATGCTTCCCTTTGTGTAGCTAATTCTAAAATGTCACATCCTCAGAGAAGCCTTTGCTGACCCCTAGACTAGGTTAGGCCACCTGCAACACCCTCCCGTCGTTCCCTGCAATTTCATATCACATTAGTAACCAGTTCAGTCGTGTCCGACTCTTTACGACCCCATGAATCACAGCACGCCGGGCCTCCCTGTCCATCACCAACTCCCGGAGTTCACTCAGACTCATGTCCATCGAGTCCGTGATGCCATGCAGCCATCTCATCCTCTGTCATCCCCTTCTCCTCCTGCCCCCAATCCCTCCTACCATCAGAGTCTTTTCCAATGAGTCAACTCTTCCCATGAGGTGGCCAAAGTACTGGAGCTTCAGCTTTAGCATCAGTCCTTCCAAAGAAATCCTAGGGCCGATCTCCTTCAGAATGGACTGGTTGGATCTCCTTGCAGTCCAAGGGACTCTCAAGAGTCTTCTCCAACACCACAGTTCAAAAGCATCAATTCTTCTGC
>SJXQ01002502.1:357891-369202 GCA_006408695.1 Aepyceros melampus
AACTCTCTTGCTTTTTTGATGATCCAGCAGATGTTGGCAATTTGATCTCTGGTTCCTCTGCCTTTTCTAAAACCAGCTTGAACATCTGGAAGTTCACGGTTCACGTATTGCTGAAGCACTAGCATGTGAGATGAGTGCAATTGTGCAGTAGTTTGAGCATTCTTTGGCATTGGGATTATTTGTTCGATGTCGACTTTTCCTGCCTGCTTTTACATTTCCATGAGTGTTGGGCCTATGCCTGTCTCATTTGTGAAGTCATAAGTCCTCAGCAAATGTTAGCTGCTATTATTCTCATCATCATTATCATCATGAAGCAAATACAGTGCTTGGCATACAGAGCAGATCCCTGATAAGTATTGGTGTAATAAGTCATCATTATTAAAACAGAATTCTCTTAGGTTAGATACATTAAAAATAGACACTTGTGTCACACTTCATGTTGTCTTCCTTTTAAACATTAAAAATTTCCCTTTAATTCTTAATTCTTTCAGAACAGTATGTTCTTTTTTATCTGTATAGGTGAGATTCTAACAAAAAAAAAAAAAAGGATGAGCTACTAGGCAGTCACAGAATAATAGAATCAGAAAAGGGATCTAAGAAGCTATTGATGCAACTGGATAGACTAGCATAGTCCGCCCTTTGTGTCCACGTGGTGTGTAATTCAAACATCCAGGGATATCAGAAAGCCTGCATCCAGGAGGGAGGATAAAAGCATACAAAGAGCTAAAGTAGTTCAGCTGCATTACAACCATCACCAGGAAGCCCCAGAGAGAGAAAAATTTCTTTAAAGTTTCAGCTAAATATTTTACCAGCTCTTCCAATTCTGTTTATATTTGTGTCAGCCTCTTCAGGCCTTGGGGAAATATCTAAGGTTAAACTACCCATTTGTATGTGAATTGTTCAGTGTTAACGGAATACTGAACTCTACTCAGAGCACCTGTGCAGAGAATAATCAGACATTTTGAAGAAAGCAAAGTGGCTCAAAACAAAATGGAAGCAAACTCAAGAAACAATCAAGCTTCTCTGTCTATGGTAGATGTAATGAATGTGAAAGTGTTGGTCACTTAGCCATGTCCGACTCTTTGTGACCCATGGACTGTACCCTGCCAGGCTCCTCTGTCCATGGAATTCTCCAGGCAAGAATACTGCAGTGGGTAGCCAATCCCTTCTCCAGAGGATCTTCGTGACCCAGGGGTTGAAACTGGGTCAGATTCTTTACCATCTGAGCTACCTGGAAAGCCCTGTAGATGTGATGATTTTGATTAAAAAACAATCTTAATGTTGGGTATTTTCACCTGGGGTCTATATTTGTACTTATCTGAGATTGTTTCCTAAATGGGTGGAATGTAGTCACTGGGCCTGGTAAAATGTTCTGTGGAGGTAGGTGGAAAAGGCCATTTTTAACTTTACCAATGGAATGGGATATACTAGGTATTGGGACCTTAGTTCCTCCTCATGCCAATGTATTACCCACTTAAAATTTGTGGACTCTATAAAGGGGGTGGTCTCAGAGTTCAGAGAGCTTTAAAAGTCATCTGCCGTATCCACTGATGGCTGAGTCCTTGATAGCAAAGCTAAATCTATTACTTGGAGTTTCTTCAAAATGTAGATACTGACTCATTCGGTCTAGGTTAGAGTCTGTGAATCTACATTTTAACAGGCTTCCTATTGATGCTGATAACTTGGTACATGGATCAAACTTTAAGTAGCAAAACTTTATTTATAACATCACTACTATATTTCAGTTAAGTCTCTGCTTGGATGTTTCCAGTGACAAGGAAATCACTTTTCTTGAAGCATATCTTCTGTATAGGAAGGATGTCTTTGTGTCCCACCCAACAAATCTATTTGAATATGTAATAATAATAAAATAATAGCTAATATTTACAAATATTTACCATATGCTAACACAGTTAAATCTAATGATATTGCTGCTTTTATTATTTATTGCTATATAAGAATTGAGATTCACGGAGATTTCAGCACATTGTCTCAGGCCAGCAGGAAGAGATAAATTAAGATCTGAATCTGACTCTGTCTGACTTGAAGCCCTTAGCCTTTTCTAGCACTACATTCTGCCTTTAAAGACTTGTGTTATTGTCCAAGTTTTGGTATGACTTTAAATAATACAAATCTATCTGTGCTACAAATTCAAAATCATTTTGGTTGTTATAGATGTGACTGTATGATTCATATTGCAAACTAGGACATTTCTTTAAAAGGGGACAGTATTGATTATTACAGAGACAGCAGACACACTAGAATTATCCCCAACAAACAGGGATGTGTGTTCACTGAGTTATTACTCACTTTCTGAACATTGTTGTGTTGTTCAGTTGCTCAGTCGTGTCTGACTCTTTGCTACCCCATGGACTGCATGAACATTAGAAAACAGAAAAGTGAGGCTGAAAATAATGTTACCCAGTGTTTCTGTAATGTGAATTACTGAGTAAATTTTATAATACAGTATTTTTCCATGTTATTCCCATTTTCTTTTTAAAAATTTTTTTAAATTTATTTTGTTTTTATTGAAGGATAATTGCTTTACAGAATTTTGCTGTTTTCTGTCAAACCTCAACATGAATCAGCCATAGGTATATATATGTCCCCTCCCTTTTGAAACTCCTTCCCATCTCCCTCCCCATCCCACCCCTCTAGATTGAAACAGCCCCTGCTTGAGTTTCCTGAGCCATAGAGCAAATTCCTGTTGGCTACCTATTTTACATATGGTAAAGTCTCCATGTTACTTTCTCCATACATCTCACCCTCTCTTCCCCTCTCCCCATGTCCCTAAGTCTATTCTCTATGTCTGTTTCTCCATTGTTGCCCTGTAAATAAATTCTTCAGTACCATTTTTCTAGATTCTGTATATATGCATTAGAATATGGTATTTATCTTTCTCTTTCTGACTCACCTCACTCTGTAGAATAGGTTCTAGGTTCATCCACCTAATTAGAACTGACTCAAATGCATTTCTTTTTATGGCTGATTAATATTACAGAATATTACAGAGGCAAGTTTCTCCTTTATTTGCATTTAAATTTCTTTATTGAAGTATAGTAGATGTATAATATTGTATAAATTACATGTGTAAAATATAGTGATTCACAATTTTTACTGCATTTTTTCTTTTCATCTGTAATCTCTAGTCAACAACATTCTTTGACATTACCTTTGATTTATATGAGCTGTAGCCCAGGTTCGTCTGACAACAAGAGTCATTGCATCAAATTCCTTGTACAGACTAAGGGTTAGCAAACTATGCCCCACAGGCCAAAGCCAGCCTGCCACTTGCTTTTGTAAATCAAGTTTTATTGAAACCCAGCCAGGCCCCATCATTTGTATTGTCTACTGCTTTTGAACTACAAAGGTAAGAGCTGGGACTATACGGTTTCCCAAAGCCTAAAATATTTACTATTAGGCTCAAACAGAAAACGTTTGTTGGCCCCTGGTATGGACATTAATTGATTTGACTATCTCTTTGACTCCTCTAGTCTAAAATCCAAGCAGTTGCTTAAGTGGTGCCAACTTTGGAGGTGAATACACAGAGGTGCATGCATGCTCAGTCATTTCAGTCATGCCCAACTCTTTGTGACGCCATGGACTATAGCCCTCCAGACTCCTCTGAACATGGGATTCTTCAGGTAAGAATACTGGAGTGGGTTGCTGTGACCTCCTCCAGAGGATCTTTCCAACCCAGGGATCAAACCTGCATCTCTTGTCTCCTACATTGGCAGGTGGGTTCTTTTCTTTACCACTAGTACCACCTGGGAAACCCGAATAAACAGAGCTAGGTTTGGTAAATCTCAGGAGATTTCTTCAGTTCAGTTCAGTCCAGTTGCTCAGTCATGTCCAGCTCTTTGTGACCCCATGGACAGCAGCACACCAGGCCTCCCTGTCTATCACCAACTCCTGGAGTTTATCCAAACTCATGTCCATTGAGTCAGTGATGCCATCCAACCATCGCAACCTCTGTCGTCCCCTTCTCCTCCTGCCTTTAATCTTTCCCAGCATCAGGGTCTTTTCAAATGATCCAGCTCTTTGCATCAGGTGGCCAAAGTATTGGAGTTTCAGCTTCAGCATCAGTCCTTCCAATGAATATTTAGGACTGATTTCCTTTAGGATAGACTGGTTGGATCTCCTTGCAGCACAAGGACCTCAAGAGTCTTCTCCAACACCACAGTTCAAAAGCATCAATTCTTCAGTGCTCAGCTTTCTTTATAGTCCAACTCTCACATCCATACATGACTACTGAAACAACTACAGCCTTGACTAGATGGACCTTTGTGGGTAAAGTAATGTCTCTGCTTTTTAATATGCTGTTTAGGTTGGTCATAACTTTTCTTCCAAGAAGCAAGCATCTTTTAATTTCATGGCTGTAGTGACCATCTGCGGTGATTTTGGAGCCCCCCAAATAAAGTCAGCCACTGTTTCCATTGTTTCCCTCTCTATTTGCCATGAAGTGATGGGACTGGATGACATCTTTTTTTTTTCTGAATGTTGAGTTTTAAGTCAACTTTTTCACTCTCTCTCTTTCATCAAGAGGCTCTTCAATTCTTTACTTTTTGACATAGGGGTGGTGTCATATGCTTATCTGAGGTTATTGATATTTCTCCTGGCAATCTTGATTTCAGCTTGTGCTTCCTCCAGTCCAGCATTTCTCATGAGGTACTCTGCATATAAGTTAAATAAGTAGGGTGACAATATACAGCCTTGATGTACTCCTTTTCCTATTTGGAACCTGTCCGTTGTTCCATGTCCAGTTCTAACTGTTCTACCTTCCTGACCTGCATACAGATTTCTCAAGAGACAGGTCAGCTGGTCTGGTATTCCCGTCTCTTTCAGAATTTTCCAGTTTGTGGTGATCCACACAGTCAAAGGCTTTGGCCTAGTCAGTGAAGCAGAAATAGATGTTTTTCTGGAACTCTTGCTTTTTCCATGATCCAGCGGATGTTGGCAATTTGATCTCTGGTTCCTCTGCCTTTTCTAAATCCAGCTTGAACATCTGGAAGTTAACAGTTCATGTATTGCAGAAGCCTGGCTTGGAGAATTTTGAGCATTACTTTGCTAGCATGTGAGATGAGTGCAATTGTGCGGTAGTTTGTGCATTCTTTGGCACTGCCTTTCTTTGGGATTGGAATGAAAACGGACCTTTTCTGGTCCTGTGGCCACTGCTGAGTTTCCAAATTTGCTGGTGTATTGAGTGCAGCACTTTCACAGCATCATCTTTCAGGATTTGAAATAGCTCAACTGGAATTCCATCACAGCCACTAGCTTTGTTCATAGTGATGCTTCTTAAGGACCACTTGACTTCACATTCCAGGTTGTCTGGCTCTAGGTGAGTGATCACACCATCGTGATTATCTTGTTTGTGAAGATCTTTTTTGTATAGTTCTTCTGTGTATTCTTGCCACCTCTTCTTAATATCTTCTGCTTCTGTTAGCTCCATACCATTTCTGTCCTTTATTGAGCCCATCTTTGCATGAAATTTTCCCTTTGTATCTCTAATTTTCTTGAAGAGATCTCTAGCCTTTCCCATTCTGTTGTTTTCCTCTGTTTCTTTACACTGATCACTGAGGAAGACTTTCTTCTCTCTCCTTGCTATTCTTTGGAACTCTGTATTCAAATGGGTATATGTTTCCTTTTCTCTTTTGCTCTTCACTTCTCTTCTTTTCACAGCTATTTGTAAGGCCCCCTCAGACATCCATTTTGCTTTTTTGCATTTCTTTTTCTTGGAGATGGTATTGATCCCTGTCTCCTATACAGTGTCATGAACCTCCGTCCATAGTTCATCAGGCACACTGTGTATCAGATCTAGTACCTTGAATCTGTTTCTCACTTCCACTGTATAACCGTAAGGCATACCTGAATGGTCTAGTGGTTTTCCCCACTTTATTCAATTTAAGTTTAAACTTGGCAATAAAGAGTTCATGATCTGAGCCACAGTCAGCTCCTGGTCTTGTTTTTGCTGACTGAATAGAGCTTCTCCATCTTTGGCTGTAAAGAATATAATCAATTTGATTTCTATGTTGGCCATCTGGTGATGTCCATATGTAGAGTCTTCTCTTGTGTTGTTGGAAAAGGGTGTTTGCTATGACTGGTGCGTTCTCTTGGCAAAACTCTATTAGCCTTTGCCCTGCTTCATTCTGTACCCCTAGGCCAAATTTGCCTGTTACTCCAGGTGTTTCTTGACTTCCTACTTTGCATTCCAGTCCACTATCATGAAAAGGATATCTTTCTTGGGTGTTAGTTCTAAAAGATCTTGTAGGTCTTCATAGAACCATTCAACTTCAGCTTCTTCAGTGTTACTGGTCAAGGCATAGACTTGGATTACTGCTTCTTGGCGCTGCCTAAATTTAGGCCTTAGCAATGATGATACATCTCATTTCTAGCTGCATGGAATATCAACACCCAGCAGGAGGTCCAGACTACTAAAGCTCTTCCTTTCTTTCTAGGACCAGTGGCAGGAAAGCTCTGGTCACACAATTTCAAATAGAAGCATTTGTATGATGTTGGACTAGTTTTGAATTTAATCTTAAATCCTAGCGGCAAGTGCTATTGGAGCAGCCTCCACAGGCCCAAAGTTATGACAATTGGCCAGTGACACACATATTCACTTTAGCTAAATTATTTCTTCATTTCATCCTCTCATTTGCCATTTCCTCCACTTCTCATCCCTTTGATGCAGATTTTGTATATCTACCATCTTATCAAAGCTGGAGTTAATCATTATTTCTATATTGTTTCTTCCATTGTTTTAATAATGGTAATAGCTAACCCTTACTGGATGTCTCCTTTATTCCAGGCACTGTGCTGAGATCTTAAATTAATCCTCATAGCATCCTTTTGTGGTACATATAATCATTATCCCCATTTCAAAGATGAGATGAGGGGTAGGGATTGAATCTGGAAGTGATTATGCAACTTGCCCAAGGCTGCATAACCAGAAAGTGGCAAATCAAGGAGGTGGATCCAGAAACCTGAGAACCTGTACTATTAATCTTTCATTTATCTTGCCTTCAGGAAAGATTCTTCTTCTGTAAACTATAGCTAACATAGACATTTCTCATGCCTAATGGTCAATTTAATCCAAACAAATAGTGCGGGTTTAAAAAAGAAGACAAAAAGCCCATTCCCTCTGGGTTTTTAAACAATGTGTTTATCACAATATAGCAAAGCAGCAAAAACAGCAACATTTGAACTGTGCTATTTAAAAAACTCATCATGCACATTATTCTATTCACAAGGCACAAGCAGTCTGATGGTTTCTGTGTTCTATTCATACAAGGTTAAAAGAAGCTAGATGGATAACAGAGTCCCTAAAACAAGCACATTCATCCTTGAACCCCTGGGGGTCAAACCCCTGTGTTTAAAACCTAGCAGTCTTTGGAGTGGCTGTAGGAGAACTGAGCCCTCCCTGCTTGGTTTCTCTGGTCAGCATCACTACAACTTCATACCCATATTTGCTGTCACACTGGCCATCTATTTGCTTCTTTTCTCCACTCTACTTAGGTTACAAGTGGGGATGAGGGACTGACACTGAAGAGACATGTCAAAGTCAGGAAGACTATAAAAATGAGTCCAGGAGGACTTCCCTGGTGGTCCAGTGGTTAAAAATTTGTCTTCCAGTGCAGGGAATGTGGGTTCAGTCCTGTTCGAGGAACTTAGTTGCCCACATATTGGGGACAAGTAAGCCTGTGCACTGCAATGAAAGATCCCGAGTGTCATAATGAAGACCTGATGCAGCCAAATAGATAAATAAATATTTAAAAAATGAGTCCAGGCTACAGGAAAGAGCATCTGGAGGAGACGCCAGAGATCATTTTGTCCATTCATATGTATGTATGTAGCTTGCCTTTATTAAGAACTCATCATGTGCCAAGCATGTGCTAGAACCTTAAGTGGATTGTATATTTTAAGCCTCATAGCAACCCTACAAGGTATTTATTTTCATCTCCAACTTTCACACAAAAAATAAGGTTTATGTTTAAATAACTTGTCCGAGGTAAATCAGCCAATATAGGAAGGCTCTGAACTTAGTCAGACTGCAGAGACTTTGTATGTAAACATTCTGATCTATATGATAAGGACAGTTACGCTGTAATGAAAAAGGTAAAGAAAGGTCTTGCTGCAGGTCACAAAAAATAAAGCAAAAGTGAGCTTAAAAACCCTGAACTCAGGCTTAAATACAATCTTGTTGAATGTATAATTCCCTCCTCAAATGACTGGCTGACAAAAATAATTGTCTTTATTTCTACTTTATAGTAAGTTATGCTCAACAACACTTTCCCATCTCCTATTTATGAAACTATGAGTTTATAGACTTTATGTTCTTCTCTAAAAATTAATTTCCTGAATTTAACTTTCCCAGCAACATCCATGAAATGGCACTCATTGTCTAGGCCTCTAGAAGTCCTTGGGGTCCTCTGTCTCATGTATATTCATACAAGGGTAGGGGCTATTCTCATGGGTCTTTGTAGTCTAAAGGCTAGATGTTACAGGATTTCTAGAGGGGGATTATTACTATTCTGCTACAAATGTTCTATCTTCTTTGTTGACTGTTCCCTTTCTTTGATGCAAGTCATTTCATTTTGCTTCTCTGATCCTGGTCTAATGCTTAATTCTGTTCATCTGGAGCAGGCTATCCTTTCCAGTTCACTGGAACCATTCCAATTGTCTTATTGAAAATCTCCTTTGAATCCCATTTTATGTTGTGTGATCTTGTGGAGCTAGGGCCATTTCTCCCTTATATGTCAGACTAATCATTTTGATACTGGCACTATAACACTACTGGTATTTCCAAGTACAGAGGCATGGAAGAATAACAATCATGGCAGTAGTGACGATGACGTAGCCCACTGTGTGCCAGGCATTGTTTAAATGCTTTGGACAGAGTAACTTTTATAATCATTATGACAACCCTATGAGGTTGATTCTATCATCATATCAATTTTACAGGTAAGCAATCTGAGGCACAGAGTAACTAATTTGTTTGAGTTTACAGAGCCAATAAATGAGAGAACTGTGCAGCCTGTGTGGCTCCATTATTTATGCTCTTGACTATCATTATATATAGCACAAAAGTTTTTGGCTTTACCAGCTATTCCCTTAACTGCTGTGAGACTCAGTTCCCTTATATGCAAAACTGCTAACTGAAAGTTCAGCCATTGTACATGTAGCCCAGCGGCTAACTGCGAGAGCTTAACTAGTCCCTAAACATTTCTTAATACTAGTGGCTATCTACTGTGTTGATTACATGCATGACCCCCACACTTGTCATCTCATTTCAGCCTTCCTATATCCTTATGAGGCAGGTTCTGGTAATAGCTCTAGTTCATGACTGGGGGAAATGAAGCTCAGAGACTTGAGATAACTTCCTCCAGGCTCTTCAGCCCTGTTGTTATACCCCCCTATCAGTTGACTCTAGAACCCAACTGCAGGTAAAATATTGTCTTAATGGGATTTTCAGAGATAATTACGATCACAATACAGTTACAACGATAATTCCTCTAAAGATGTAATTTCACTGTAAGTGACAGAATTGAAGTTTGAACCAGGTCAGCTGAGGCCAGAACCAACACCTTTTATGGAAATAGGAGGACTCCTTTTACCTCATGGCATCAGAACAACATTATCTTTTTGTTTATATAATTGACCTGCTATCCAGCCAAACCTCAAGGTGAAAAATGAGCTGCAGACTGTGGAACTCAAACTTCTCACTTGAGCCATTGCACATCACCAGCAGTCCTGTACCCTGAAAACTGAATAGGCAATAAGGTCCTTGCCGAGCCTAGACTCAGCAAGTCTGGGTTGATTAAATGCAAATGAATGAAAACAGCTATAAATTTACCTGCAGTCTAGTGATGTAAGCTTTTTGGCACAGCTCTACCCAAATCCTTAAGGAACACTGACTTGTTTTCATGCCAGTTTTTATTTAATTATATAACAGTAGAATTAAATATTAAAGCAAGCCCAATTTTGCCTTAATTCAGGGTGGGCTGGATGCAAAAGTACAGTAGGAGGTTTAGCCTAAAGGTCAGTAATTCCATAGCACAGACCTCAGGAAACAAACCTGTTAGAGATCTGCTAAAGTACAGCATCACAAGCAAAAAGACAGACAAACTACAGGATAACAGAAAGAAGAGAGATACTTTCTTCTTGCTTTACTTTTCCCTTAGGCTAGCCCTTGATACTTGAGCTATTTCTAGTCATTTTGTTTGCCATGGTTGAATAGTCAATCTGTCTTTGCTCTAGAGAACTCAGGGAATCAGTGGTTGAGTCATTATACTGAGGGGCCCTCAAAGAATTCAAGCATCTAGTCTGAATAAATGCATCTGAGAGAAGATGCCTCCTCTCCCTGCCTCCCTCAGGGCAGCCTGCCTGTACCTTGCTGCCAGCTTTTCCATTTGAGACCATCTTCCAGTTTATGACTGAGCTGGTATTTGCTTATCTTTCTCTTCTGTTCAGCACATTTGCTCTTGTTAAATGAATCACAAGAGCAGCACAACTAAAGCAACATTTTTGCTTTGTGAGCCAAGCATCAAAAAGTAGCAGTCAGCTGAGTTAAAGAGGCATTCCCTCTCTTCTTTTTTTGCAAATTTCAGAAATTTTTCATGCCCAATAAAAAAAGACATGCAATGATTCACAAACTTTGCAGTTGAGAAAAATGAGGATCAGCAAGATTAAGCAATGTGACCAAGATTAGACAGCTAAATGGAACTATGTCAAATACACATTCAACAGATTGAACTTGGGTGCTGCCACTGGAATTTAACCTGAATGTGGTTCTAATTTTGCTATCTCAAGTAATTCTCACAAACAAACTAGGAGCATGAATTGAGGAATGTGCAATTTATATGCAGAAATCGCCTTGATGCGACCTGGAAAACAAGTCTAGGAACTTTCTCTAGTGTCTAGACAGTAGCAGTAAATTCTTTGAAAGTGTGTGATGAATGAATATACCCAGAATGTAAATAAAAAACAAAAGTTTGCTCAGAGCCTAAAAATTCATGGTGTTAATTAATCTATACTGAGTTTAAGGAGATAAGTTAAATGTATCTCAGCAGTTTAGAAAAGTATTACTAATTATAAGTGGAAGCTACTTGATTGTTTTCAGATCATCATCTGTTACATTGGTATACATTAAAAAGCAGTAAAATATTTTTAACAAAAATATTGATTAAAAAATTTGGTCACTTATAAACTCTGAGTTAACCCTTCCTCTTTTGAGTTCATATTCTGAAGGACAATTTTCAGATAGGTGGGCTCATCTGCAAATAGACAATTTCTTCCGAGAACTATAGGATATTAG